>JAKSZU010000012.1:8115088-8481689 GCA_026018925.1 Tupaia tana | reverse complement strand
ATTGGAGAGAAGGGATTGTGGCATGGCCATCCCCCCTGGGGGTGATTTCTCACTCTCTGTCTCTCTGTATCTCCAGTGAGTGCATGAGAGCTATAGGAAAAATCTCCCCCCACCCAAAAAATAAATAAATAAATAAATAAATAAATAAATAAATAAATAAAAATCTGTTTCACATTCTAATTCCTAGATCCTGGTGAACAAGTTTTTGTATATGTTGAAAGGGAATTTACAGAGATGTATAAGTTGAGAATATTGTGATGGGAAGACCATCCTGGGATGATATGAGTGGTTGCCAATGTAATCACAAAAGGTCTTTATCAGAAGGAGGCAGGAGGGTGAGAGTCAGGAGGCTGCGTCCAGTGGAAAGCAGAGGTTGGAGGTGATGTCGCCACAAGCCGAGGAAGGCAGGTCACCGCTAGAAGCCGGGAAAAGGCGAGAAACAGGTTTCCAATAACTCGACTTGAAAACACCGTGCTTGCCTTCACCTTGACTTTAGCACAGTGAGACATATATTGAATTTCTGATCGCTAGAATTTTAAGGTAATTTGTTTTTTGTTGTTTTAAGTCACTAAGTTTGTGTTGTGTCACATCAGCACTAAGAAACAAATAGTATTGTGTTAGCGATGATTAATGAAAAGCTTTGAAAGTTATGACTTCAGTTTATACACAGTGATTTGGAAGAATCAAATACATATGATGACTGGACGTATTTTTCAAGAAATTAAAAAACAAGGGGAAGTATTGGGCCAGCAGGTGGTATGGGTCGTTGGGGCACTGGACTCCCTCATGGCTAACCATGGTTCGAGTACCAGACATGGCAGTTTGTTTTCCTCACTTTCACTCTCTCTCTCTGGTCAAAATAATAAGGGGTAAACAGGATATATTTAAGACATTATCTCTCACTAAAATGAATGACATACTTAGTGCTCGGTGAAATTCACCTGGCATAGACACATACCTACATTTCTGCTGAAAGCTTAATTTTTCTCAGCTTCTTTTCAGACCCACTTTCAATTTATGAGAAGGTAACACATGATACTTGCCTAGTTTTTTTTTTTTTTTTTTTTTTTTTGAGAGGGTTTTTGCCATAGGTCGCGGTTGCGCTCGCCAGACAGACAGAAAGCGAGAAATAACCCCCCAGGGGGGGATGGTCACGCCGCAATCCCCTTCTCCTCCATTCTCCTCTTGGGATCTTGGGGCACGCATGCACACGCGCCCGGCGTGGGTTTTAAGCCACCGGGTCCAGGACACAAACCGCGGTTGACCACGGTGGGAGTCCAGCGACATAGCCCATTACACTAACTGCTGGTCCCAAGTTTGTTGATTAATATTCAAATCTTCTCTGGAATATATTGTTCCACAAAGAAAGAATATCAACAAAATTTGATAACCATGAGGACCAGCAGATGGCATAATGGTTACATTGTTGGACTCACATGTAGCCAAACTGTGGTTCGAGTCCTGGATCCAGTGGCTTAAACCTCATGCTTGGCAGTGTGCACATGTGCCCAAAATCCTGAGAGGAGAATGGAGGAGAAGGGGATTGCAGCATGGCCATCCACCAGAGAGTGATTTCTCACTTTCTGTCTCTTTGTCTCTTCAGTGGGTACATGTGCCCTATTTGCAAAAAATCTCTCTCTGTAAAAAAAAAAAAAGATAACATGGAAAGCAATATGTTCATGCTTTAATAACTCACAAGAAGTCTAATGAAATTCTTAAGGCTTTCAAAACAATAATTTCAGGCCAAAGAATAAAACACGAGTTTGTATATTTTGGAAACAATTTTGAGGAAAGCTCAAAGTTACTAAGATTTAGAAAGTATCTTTCCAGTGATTAAAATTATTAACAGAACAGTACCATAATTTTGCACATTCATTTTAAAATGGCATCTGACATTTTGAAAAGAGATTTAGGAATAGGATTTAAGGAAGGAGTAATTTAAAAGGATATCGACTGTTAAGATGGCTCATTTTATAAAAGTTTGGAAACAAAAGGTGTTATTTGATGCGCTTTGGTAGATTAACAGAAATGTCTATTACTCTGGTAAGCACTCTGGAATCATAAACTTCTTTAGCTAGAAGGGACATTAAAATGAATCTAGTCCAACAGTTTTATTTTATACCCAAGAATCTGTGATCAAACAGTAAGCAGCAAGGGTCATGTAATAACTCTGACTCAGAGATCATTAATCTCTCCTGGAGTAACATTTAGAGAGGTTTTTTTTTTTTTTAAGGGTTTTTCGCTATAGGGCGCGTGTGCTCGCTGGACAGACAGAGAGAGACAGAGAGACAAAAAGCGAGAAATCACCCACCGGGGGGGATGGTCACGCCACAATCCCTTCTCCTCCATTTTCTCGGGATCTTGGGCACACACGCCACATGCGCCCCGCGTGAGTTTTTAAGCCACCGGGTCCGGGACACGAACCGCTCGACTACGTGGGAGTCCAGTGACATAGCCATTACGCTAACTGCTGGTTCCCAACATTTAGAGAGTTTTAGTGATCCTACAGTTAAAGTCTTCTAGTAGGATTGTGGTATTTGTTATTTTAATTGCTTCACCTGGTAATTAATGATGGTGAGCATTTTTCCCTCATCAGTTTTCATGCCTGTATGTGTATCACAGAGTTTCTAAAACTGTAACTTCTCCTGAATATTGTTAATTTTTGTTCCAAAATGCAGTGAAAATATGCCAAGTACCTTGATTTGTATAGATCTGGCTTTACAATAATCTTTAGTGCAGAAAGGCTTCAAGGTAATAATTAAAAATCTCTCACTTGACTGAGCTAAATCTCAAAAATTCTGTCCCCCTTTCACCTCCACAATCTTGTCTTGGTTATGATTTATACTTTCTTAATGTATCCTAACAGGCCTTATTCCAGGGAAGGATTAGCAAGCATGTTGTGTAAATAGTAATATTTTCATCTCAGCAGTCTTGTGGTCTTGTTTATAGTTACTCAATTTGACCACTGTTGCAGAAAAGCAACTTGACAATACCTAAACGAGTAAGGGCAGTTTAAGTTCCATGAAGTCTGTTCATAGAAGCGGACCGTGGGTCAGATCTGGCCCATGCGCCAGTTTGCCAGCCACTCTCTAGCACATAGCTGTTCATCTGCAGGCTGTTGCTGTGATGGCTGCGGTGTTAACAAGATTTTCCAGAAGTCTCTAGGATGCTAATGTCCTTTCGAAATGCTTGACTTTGAGCGTTTGTTTCTTCTTTCAGCCGCATAAAGTTGCTCTGTGTTTGTGGAGATTAACTCAGCCAATGATGTGCAGAAAAAGACCCCAAAGTGAATTTCAGAAGCCCCAGCTCTGCTCACCTCACCCTTCTCTGTTGCCTGTCCTGGATATTCCAGCCTTTTACTCTGCTCTAAACCCTAACTCTCTGCCTCCACAGCTCAGTGCAGCTATGATGATCTGTGGGGCCCCAGCTCTTTGTACCTTGGCCAACGAATGGCCCTCGGGCAGAACATTCCTGCAGCTCTAGGTTCTCACCTAGTGAGTTTCCCATATTGCAAGCTTCCCAGCCTGGTGCAGTTGTTTATGGAGAAACTAGTTCAGTACTGGTCACTCTGTCATGTCTAGAAGCAGACAATTTGAATCTTTAATTTTTAAATAACAGAAAATATCTAACTAGAATTTAATTAAGAAAAATGAATATTTTTACTCATAATGCATGAAAATACAAAGGTTCATTTGATTTCAGGCATGTTTGAATGAGAAATTTTACAAGTTACCAGAGCCTGTGAGCATGCATGTTCTTGCTCTGTACATATATATTATATTGTATTATATAATTATATTGTGTGTGTGTGTGTGTATATATATATATGTATATATATATACATGCTTATAGTATGTATGCATATTCACATATATATTACATTCTATATTTAACATATATTATAAGATATTATATATATGTATATGTATGTTATATATATCTAGGTATATTTTCTATTTTCCCTACGTTTCATTTTCTTCCACAGGCAAGCTATAGCTATTTGCTGTTCTTCTTTATTCTGGTGATAATACATATTTGAATTTAGGCCTAAAGCTCTTCACACTACATTGCAAAAAACAAAAAGAAGAGATTTTTTCTCCACTTAGTTGAAGAAAAGAGACAGCTTTCCACCAGTAAATATCTTTTTGTCTCTGGTCTGAAGATAATTGTTGCCTAAAGCCAATCCCCATCATTTGACTAGGAGATTAAGTTGCATCCCCATCTCTAGGACTGAGCATTGTAATCTCACCCACAATGTATGACTGAGCCAGAACATGAGACAGTTTATGCCAAAGTCTGGGTGCTCTTGAGGGGAGAAAGAGAATCAATGTCAATAATGTAATAAAAAATTATCTGTGAAAGATTTCATTTAGGTGGCCATAAATGCCACATGCATATGCACATAGGAGCTGATAACATAATTTGCAAAAATTCAAATGTGAGGAAAATTATGTAAGTCTACTCCTATTTATAAAAGAAAAAAGCTTGTTCAACTTTTATAACTTTGATATATTAAATTTACCTTTAATAATATAGAGTTTATTTGGGAACCAGCAGTTAGCATAACGGCTATGTCGCTGGATTCCCACATAGTCGACCGCGGTTCGCGTCCCAGACCCGGTGGCTTAAAATTCCACGTCGGATGTGTGTGCGTGTGTGCCCAAGATCCTGAGAGGAGAATGGAGGAGAAGGGATTGCGGTGTGACCAATACCCCTGGGGGGTGATATCCTCGCTTTCTGTCTCTATGTTTTCTCTCTGTCTGTCTGGTGAGTGCATGCGCCCTATAGCGAAAACCTCTCCAAAAATAATAATAATAATAATAATAATAATAATAATATAGAATTTATAACCCAATGTAATGCTAAACTACTCATGTGTCATTTGGGGATCTAATTTAGCCTTTGTACCTACATTATCTGCTCAAAGTCAAGACCCTCACTATTGCCTCCGCATTGTTCATGCTGAAACTAGCAGGTGTTACATACAAGAATCTGATGGCCAAAGATAATTTTGATATTCAACTTTGAACGTTTATAGAAGTGGGGGTAAGAGACAGTTAGGGACTGTTGACTTCCTGCTCCTTAAGTTTTACAATATAGTGGGGTGTAAAGGTGATGATGGTGTTGTGCTGATGTGTGTAATGTGTGTGAGATTCCTTGATAATATCTGCAACTTCTAGGTTAGTACTACTGGCGGGAGTACACAATAGGTAGGTAGGTAGGTAGGTAGGTAAATAGATAGATAGATAGAAATGGATGGATGAATTAAGCTCTACATTTAAAAAAATCATATTATCTTTATCCTTTCAGAGACTATCAAGTCATCAACACTGAGTACTTGAGAAGCATTTCTTTCATGAGTTCATTATCCTCATTGGATATAAATCTTTAAAACACACAAAGTTCCTCCAATCTTCTGATTATTCCTTCAATGGCTTAATTGGACCAGCAGATGGCTTATTGGAACCAGCAGATGTTACTGGACTCCCATGTAGTCAACTGCTGTTTGAGTCCCTGACATGATGGCTTAAAACATGCAAGGTGCATGTGTGTGCATGTCCAAAATCCCCGAGAGAAGAATGGAGAAGAAGAGATTGGACATGGCCATGCTCTACTGGGGCGGGGGGCAATGGTGATTTCTTGCTTTCTGTCTCTCTGGCGAGCACATGCACCCTTTAACAAACATCTCTCTTTAAAAAAATGGCTTATTTTTTAAATCAGATAATCAAACCTAACCACATTATATTCATATACTTATATTTATCAATTATAAATTACATACATCCATACCTATAGTGGTTAGGAGTACCAGCTATGGAGTCAGAATACCTGGGTTAAAATTCCAAATCAGCTATTTCCTAGCTGTGTGATATTGAGTGATATTGAGTGAGATATTTCACTACTGTGTGTCAGTTCTGCTCACTGGACAAGGAGGAAAATTATATATATATATATATATATATATATATATATATATATATATATAATTTACATATATATGTAAATATATATGTAAATGACAAGGAGGAAATATATGACAAGGAGGAAAATTATATATGTATATATATAATTTACATATATATACATTATATATATATACATTATAAATATATACATTATAAATATATATACATTACATTTATATATATATTTTTTTTTTCCAGATAGAGTTGTATATGGCACTGCTAATTGTTACCATTCCATGGCAAGGGAAAGGGGTTCATTTTTAAAAAAAATAATTATTTAATTATATATATATATATATATATATATATATATATGTATTAATTTGCTATAAGGCACATAATCTCACATGTTGTAGTCTGAGCTATTACTCATTTACTTGTATTTCATTTTGTCTTCTGGAAAGGGTGGGGAAAAGTGGAGTAATTGTGTACACTAGGAGGCAAGTCAATCATCAATTGCTAATCCTGCTTTCTGCATCTTGGTGGGTGAGCATGCATGCACACACTCACACACATGCACACACACACATGCACATAGACATACTCCAGGTGTTCTGGGTGTTGAGGATGAATAATAACCATGTCTTTGGGTTGTCGGCTTTGAGAAAAAACGGGTTTCTGTGTTGAATTATAAAATCTGTCTGTTGAAAACGTTATTTTAGAACCGATTACTTGGAAAGTCCCTGCACATTCTGCACCTCCAGTGTGTTTACTATCTTTGATAATGAGAATTTTGGAGTCAATCTTTTATTTTTTTTTCATCTGACTTCCAGAAGTCTTGAAAGTCTTACAGCTCAGCCAAGACAACTGAAAATTTATAGCCTCAGAATCACAGCCCCTTCTGCTGTTGCTTTCCTTACCCTACCTTCACACACCAGTCATGAGGCATCATGTTGTCTAAATTAGCCATAGACCAGATGTGCTTTATTTCTTTTTTAAGATAAGATTATTTGGGGGGCCAGCAGTTAGCTAAGTTGCTGAACTCCCATGTATTTAACTGCGGTTCGAGTCCTGGACCTGGAGGCTTATACTCATGCCGGGCACGTGTGCATGCATGCCCAAGATCCAGAGAAGAGAATGGAGGAGGAGAGATTGTGGCGTGGCCATCCCCCAGGGGGTGATTTCTCGCTTTCTATCTCTCTGTCTCTGTCTGTCTTTTTGGCGAGAGCATGCGCCCTATGGCAAAAACCTCTCCAGAAAAAAAAAAAAAAAAAAAAAAAAAAAAAGTAGGATTATTTTTAATGTGAAAATGGAAATAAATCCTTTTTAGAGGAAGGTAAAATATGCCCTTATTAGACATATTTTTCATAGTCTACATGTTGAATAAACTTTATTCTAAAGGCTTGGGAAAAGAAAAGTTTCAGATTTGCGGGATTTTATTTTGGGGGGAATATTTGTGTATACAAAGGGGGGTATCTTGGGAGATGGGGCTCAAATCTAAACTCCAAATTTATTTATTTGTCACATATATCTTACACATGTAGCTTGAAAGTAATTTTATACAACACTTGTATTTTAACAATACTGTGCCTGGTGGACTTGCTTGCATGAAGGAGTGCGGGTATGTACAGAAGAGCTGTGTGACACCTGAAAGATTCTGGAGGGTCTTTTTTCCTCTTGTGTTATTATTAGCCTTTCAACTGCAAATGTTTATGTGAAGAGAGGTGTGGAATTTTCTACTTGTAGTGTCACACTGGCCCTCAAAACCTTCTGGATTTTAGAGCATTTCAGATTTCAGACTTTTGATAAGGTTAAAAGCCTGTATACATTTCAGAGAAACACAACAGAAAAATTAAAAGGAAGACAGTTGGATATGTTTGCCTTAAAGGGAGGGGGATGGGAAATTAATTGAAATGAATTGCATTAGTGAGGTTTTGAGAAATATTGGATCACAAACTAATGTCTGACTGAATTTGAACTTGCAGATTTAGCTACTTGTCAAAATTTCCTAAAATGATTTATTAAAATTTCAGATTCAATTTTCTGCTTTATCCAAAGCAGCTAGACCTTCATGTTTCTTAGAAGAAAAAAAATAGATAGTTTTTGCATTAAAAACACGACTAGTTCTATCCTTTGGAATGAAGCCCAACTTAAGGTCAATTCTTAGGAAAGTGGTAGCAAAGAATTGCTTCAGGAACTCTAGACTTAGAGTAAGCAGACATGCAACTGAATTAAGTTTCAGCGTTTCTGGATCTATCAAAACTTGAAGGGTCAGCCCCATATCCAAGTGGTAAAAGGAGCCTGATCCCACATGACCAACACATGGTCTGTCTTTCCATTTTTCTCTGGCAAGCACACATGCCTTCTGGCAATTAAAAAACTAAAAATAAATAAATAAAACAGTTCTGAAGTTCCATAGTTTTCTAATAAAATTAAGAATCATGATATAAACTCTAGTTTCTAAACCTGGTAATAAACTTCACATAAGAAATGCACCTATAATAAATAAATGTTATAATAAAAGAAATAAATCTTATTTTATATAATTTCTGTCAGAAAGAAGACACTTTCTCTGACTTCTCAGGAGACACTGAGGAAGCCTTTCTTTTTTCTCAGTTTCATCTTGCTCAATCCTCCAGCCTAGTAATTCTAATTTTGTGTGGTTGGTGATTTTGACTTCATATGCATGTCTCCTTACATATTTTCAACTTTATGTATGCAAATTGTCTTCACTAATCTTAGAATAATTACTTATAAATATTTTTAAATGACTAAATTCAAATGAAAGCTGCTCTTGAATTATACTACATTCTCTGAAGTAACCTTATCCTTTATTTCAGAGATTTAATTTTCAGAATTTAGATAAATTGACAGGACTACCAGTTGCCTGCTGGTTAAGATGACCGCATCCCGCTTGTCTAACTGCACAACTCAATTTCCAGACTGGCAGCTTAAACAAACACACCAGATGTGTGTACCTATTTGCTCAAAATCCCAAAAGGAGAGAGAAATGGAGGAGATGGAATTGCAGCATGACCGTGCCCCATGGGAGGAGGGGTGCCTTGTCCCTTTCCCTCTCTCTGTCTCTTATTTCTCTGGGGCAAGCACATGCATCCGCTGGCAAAATTTTAGAAATAACAATACGTAGTTCATCATTAGCAGGTAAGGCACTAAGTTATCTTCCCCTTCCCTGTCTTTGTTTACTATTACTTTCTTCTTGTCCACATGATGTGGATATACTGGCCTTGTTTTCACTCAGAAGGAGTAGGATTATTTCAATTGCAAGGTCATAAAAATTTCAAACATGTTTTGCCTCTCATCATTTAGGTCTCTGCTCTGATTTATCTAATCAAAAGAGTTTTCTTGATAACCCATACCTATATGAATTAGCTTGTACTGTGAAACAAGCAATCCAAACCCAAAGATTGAAAACTACTTTCTTTTTAAAATTATTCTTTTTTGAGAGAGAGCATGAGAAACCCATGACAGGGTCCCCTTGTTCTATGATCCGCTTGCCAGCCTCCCAACCAGCCAGGATCACGGAAGCACATGTGGTTCAGTGTGTTTTAGGTCAACATGGCATCCAACCCCCACCCAGCCTCGTAGCTCCAGGACCACCCAGCAGTGCACTACCACCTGTACCAACACTGCTGGGTCAACAATTGTTTCTTAGTAGCCCACACATATGCCAGTTGCTTGAGGATCAGTGGAATGGCCTGGATTCATACCCAGGATCGACTCTGATGATCCACGGGCTTGCTTAGCAGCTGGTAGCTTGACCATAAGCTGGGCTTACTCGTAGGAGCCTAACTGTGCAGTTCTAGCTGGTTAGCTCAGTCATGTCCTCCTCATAGGGATGTCAGTGGAGCCACAGAGGAAGCCCAGTTTCGTGAGTTTTCTAGATACTGTTAGTTAAGTCCCATACAAGAACACAATCAGAATCAGTGTAAAGGAAAATAGAATTTACATTTTGGTGGAAGGATCTATAAAATTATATGACCAAATGTGTTTCTGAGAATAGAAATGAAGGTTTGGGATGTGGGTTATTAATATTTCATATTCTCTTTTTCTTCTAGCTTTATTTTCTCAATAGCAGCTGTCACTAGATAGTGACATACCTATCCATATATGCATATGTGATTATAAATATATATGTATAATGCATGTATATATAATCATTATATATGTATGTATTATATGTATGATCATTGTATGTATGTATCATTATATATATGTATGCATATATATGTGTAATCATATATACATATTTTTTTTCTCTTCAAGGACAAGGATTTTTTTCTTTCCTATTATTGCATCAGTGCAGAGAATAATTTTCAATATGTGGAACAAGTTTAATAATATTTATTGAATTATTAAATGATTGAATGATTTTTTTTGTAACCTTTGTAATTCCCAGGGTCTAACAGAGTACCTAAAATAATAGAGAATATGGAGATTGGTCAAATAATAAATGGATGAATTGAGTCATAATAGAATGAACTAAAGGGGTGCAAATGCTCTGTGAATGCTGATAGTTGAATTTGTGAGCCTTCATATTCCTTCTATCAGCCCTAGTAATTTGGTATAGAAAAATATTTTCATTTATCATTTAGAAAAGTCAAGTGCTTTTCCCAAGACACATAGGTAGGAAGTGGCAGATGTGAAATTCAATATGCATCTCCCAAATCTGAGATATTGCTCTTTTCTCTTTTAATGGTAGTTTTGGTATTTGCAAAGGAAGAGATGCAGTGATATGTGGACTTAAAACTCGATAATAAAAAGAGGGTGAATATTGGTGTATTAGTCTCCTCGGGCTGCAGTAACAAATTATTGTAGACTTTGTGGTTCAAGCAACAGGAATGTATTTTCTCACAGTTTTGCATGCTATCCAGATAGAGGTTTCTGGTGAGGGCTCCTCCTCCCTTGCTGACAGTAACTTTTCACTGTATTCTCCCAAGGCCTTTTTGCTTTGTGAGGTCAGAGTGAAAGACTTCTTCAGTTTTTTCTTCTTCTTGTAAAGATATAGGTGCAATGGGATTGGTCTCACTCTTAGCACCTTATTTAAATTTAATAACACCCCTCCAAAGGTCCAGTTTCCAAATACAATCACATTGAAGGTTAGGACTTCAACATAGGAACTTGGAGGGGGTGGTGGTGAGTACTGCTCACTTGGTGACAACTGGAAACGTAACTGTCTGGTTTAAATTACAAGTAGTTTGAAGGACTTGAATTGGAACTTTGGAACTAGACATTTTGTTTCAGTGAAGCATTTAGTACATATTCATCCAGGACAGACCATTTTCTCACTACTCAAATGACCACAGAGTGTCTTGATGACATGAATTCTAAATGAATCTCATAAGGTAATCATTCTTACTTTCTTTCTTGCTCTCTTTTTATATTTTTTCTCTCCTTTATAATTCACTGTGAATGAATGACAGAGGCTAATCGTAGATGGGAAGATTATAAAACTCTTTGAAAATATTTGCATTTCTTTTATGTTATAGGCCCAGCAACTTACTGATCTGGAACAAAAATTAGCTGTAGCCAAAAATGAACTGGAGAAAGCAGCTCTTGACAGGGTAAGTTTCCATCCATGAACAATTACAACTTGGAATTTAACAGAAAAAGCTAAGTATGCTCATTACTGCCTCTGGTTTATGAATGAAATTCTGGATGCTGTGCTCATATGATGATTATAAAATTTATGAATGTTTGATATTCCTTTTGGAATCCAATTTTCTTCTTGTTTGTGCTGCGACAGTAAATTGACTGAACACTCAGTCTTTGTGAATTCATGGCTTCATTTTTCACATTACTGGTACATTTGTTCTGTACTACTACAGCTAAACATGCTTAAAAGCACCAACTGAGATGACACGCATTAACTCCAGGCAGATGAGTTATGAGGCAAGCAAGAGTAATCTGGATATTGATTTCTTATAACCAGTTTTAAAATCTTAGTATCTTAGAAGTTTTACTTATCTATGTACATCTGGAAACATACACAAGGACCTTAAATATCGCAATGTTTGCGTTAAAATGAAAATAATCTTACGTTTAAGAACATTAACATGCAAGTTTTCTATATTTTCTTTACTCATTTTGAAATGGTAATCAAAATTTAATATTTGAATTAACAAATATATGCCATTCATACATACCCCTACAACTTACAACATTAAGTTAAAAAGTCAGAAATAGGGGCTAGCAGGTGACGTGATGATTAAGGCACTGGACTCCCACATGGCCAACCACAACGTAAAGTCTTGATGTGGCAGCTTGACAAAAATCACGTTGGGTGCATGTATGTGCTTGTCTAAAAATCTGAGGAGGAGAATAGAGAAGAAGGGATTGGAGTGTGACCACCCCCCCCAGGGGGGCGACTTTTTACTTTTCCTCTCACTGCCTCTCTCTATTTGTCTCTGGCAAGTGCATGTGCCGTATGGCAAAAAACCTTAAAAAAGAAAATCAGAAGTATATATGTGACAGTTAACCATTGTTCAAATACACAAAATTCATTTTAAGAAAATTATAGCTAGGCGAAGTAGAAAAACACATACCCATCAAATTCACTGATGCAATTGCCTTTAGGAAAAGACTTACTAGAATGACACTAGGGATAATAACACAGAGTGGTCTGCTGTATCCCAGATGTTCTACCCTTTAGTAATAGCACAGATACTGACAGACAACCTTTAATTTGTATTTGTACAGTCTGATAGGAGTATGTGTATGTGCGTGTATGCATGTGTGTGTGTGTGTGTGTATACTCACACATAATACTTTCATTAGATATACACAATACACATGTATATAATCCATATAGGTGTGTGTGTGTGTATATGTAAGTATACACATGTATTTATGTTTGTGTACATGTCATGCACAATACATTTTATAAAATGTACATATAGCAATATAGTATATGTTTATCAATATACTATATATATTTTATATCTATAGCACATATGTTATATAATCAAATTATGCTTCTTAACATTTAATTAAGATATATATTTACCTGATATTTGTTATGTTGTTTTCAATAGGCCATGTATTTTTCTTTTCTTTATTTCTTGATTTCTTGTTCAGTCTCAGAGGATATGTACGTACAAGTGCAATCAGAAGAGAAAACACCCTCTAGTGGGGCCTGGGTGTAACACGGTTCTTTTTTCTCTGACTCTCTATTCCATCAGAATCCTGAGTGAAGCAAGCCAGGCTATGAAGGAGAGACATTTTATATCCCCACCTAATATATACAGAGTGTCCACACTCTATGACTGAAACTGATTGACTAAAGAATATTCTATATTCTTTATAGAATATAGAATATACTTTATAGAATATACTGTGCTTCTAGCACAGTAAATGGTTGCGAATACCAGATGTAGTGTGGATGAAAGAGTAGAGTCAGAGGAAGGACATTTAGAAGAAAAATAGAAAGTCAAAGCATTAGTGGGACAAAGAAATGTGGTATTATCTGTTGAAGATAATTTTATAGTATTATCACCTGGACTAGGGAGAAATGTACACATGTTGGATTATTCACTTTGTAAGCTAAATAATGTGATTGAATGTATAAAAGAACATGAAATTAAAAAAAAAAAAAAAAAAAAAAAGAAAAAAAGAATCCTGAGCAAGCATGTGAATGCCAGTGTGTGGTTTAAGCTGCCAAGGCCAGGATTCAAAACTTGGATGACTGTGTGGGATCCAACTTCCTCTGTGCAGCACTTACTCTCTGTACCACAAGCCGGCTATTTTCTATAATTTTTAAATTTTTTTTTTAAGAATTGGGGCAGGTTTCTTGTCTGCTGTCAAAGGCTTTCTATTCTTGTGATTACAACTTAGGTAATGGCATTAATTAACTTCTTATGCAATAAGATTTAACAGTTTTGTAAAGGAAAGTGTTGCCCCCTAACCACCAATTGGAAGCATGGGTGTTCTGTTACAGAATAGAGGAGATGAACTCTTAAGGCTGGTTCTTTCAGAGCCTCTGGATCTCCCTTCATCCATGACCATGCAGTGGTTGTGAAGGGCCAGGCTAAAATTGTATTTCCCAGGCACTTGAGTCTCACATTGGCATATTTACTCACTTTTGTATAACTAAAATTTCTTCCTACTATAGTGAATTTATCAAACAGGATATCTAGAAAATGTTGCAGTAGAGTAATTAGTAAACACAGTTTTGTGACTGCTAATGATATTTCTTCTTAAGGTTTAGAACTTCAGGAGAAATGAGACTTTTGAATGATAATTAGACATTTTAACAACTTTATTCCTTTTTATTTGTCTTATTATATATTAATTTATCCATGTCATTAATATGTAATAGTTTTAGAGGAGCCTGCCTGCTATTTAGTGGACCCAGTCAAGTATAATTCATCTTACCAAGATCCCATCTTTAAATTTTTAAAATTTATGCAAAAAATTTTCTACTATTTTATCTTAATATCTGATCACCTCATGCTACATAATATTTTTTGAAGACATGTGGATCTTTACAATAGAATTGGTGGAATCAGAAAATCAGAGGCACATGCAATCCTGAAGTTCAACTAGACCTTTACTCTTGTTAATCCCTTCTCTGCCATCTGTGCCGTGATCTCTGCAAAATGCTGACAGTCCTAGGAAGATGTTGAATTTCCATGATCCTGGGAAGCTGGCGTCTTCTGAGTGACTACTATTTATGACTGTTGGCACATCCTTACATTAAATGTTCTTCCCAATTTGATTTCATATAATCCTTTAGGTCAGTCAGTGGGTAAAGAGCTTTGAAATATATGTTGCCATTCAATGCTTGATGTCATGGGAAGTAGAAAACACGTGAGCCATACTCTTAGGTCACACGTCTTACCATTTTGATGGAGACCAACAACTAAGAAAGAATTGTTCACTAAGCTAAGAGGCATCAGGAGCACAGAGAAAGAATGTACACATTGGAAGTCTTAGGGAATGGTGCAGTCACAAATCACTTTATTGGTAAATTGTAATTTGACCTGAGTTACAGAATGTAGGGCTAATGGAGATTTATTCCTCTAACTTTGGTTTCATTCATCCCATGCTTCCCTCATCTCCAATCTACCCACCACACACCCACACACCCACACACGGCAGTAGATACCTAGCCCACTCCACGGCCATCTAAATTTCAGGACGACAGGCTCTGTTGCATTGGCCAAGTCATGTTCTCCCGAGTAGTTTAGCAGATGTGCAAGTCATAACTCTTGCACCGAATGACTGTGTTCAAATCCCTCAAACTCTTTATGCTTCACTGGAAAAAATAATACAACTTATTTTATAGAGGGGATAGAAAAATGATATGTGTCAGGAAAGTAAAACACAGGGAGCAATGCCTGATGCATGGAAAACACTCAGTAAGCTTCGTCATGATTATCTTTACTGAGTGAGGTTGCAGAGTCTGGCTCTGGGTGATAAAAATTTTCTCTTTAACCTTTAGGATCTCATCACTGCTTTTAATACCGCGAACTATAAAAGTAGTTCATATTGCTGGAGGTGGATTTCAGCAAATCTCATGTAAGATATGTATGAGGCTCATAAAATGCAGGCATAAAGTCAAGTAGAAATGCTAGCTCACTTCAAAATGGATAAAATCTACAGTTTAATGAAATTGCTCTTTGCTTCTCTCCATCATCTTTACATTAGACTTTTTTATACTCTTCAGGTGTCTCACTCCAAAGAGTGTAATATCTGAGCTTCAAATAACCTAGAAACCTCCTAAATATTATGAAAATGCCATCACCACACTCCAACTTGGTTCTCGTGACATATTTATTAAAGAAGTCTTAGTTTACTGTCCCAATATAGACAATAATAATCTCAGTGACTATGGAAATCAACCTTGCGTTTTCAAACAATCCATTATTTATTTGCCATAAGATAATGATCTTATGAATTATAGTTAGTCTGAGCTACTGGAATATAAAAATCGATTTATGATATGGGAATCTCTTGAACTTTTACAAAAATAATTTGTGTAACAAGTGACCCTTGCAAAGTATTGTACAGAAAAGCACGCACAGTTAAATCCATATTCCACATGACACACATCAGGAGACATGCACAACACCAAGGACTCATTAATAAAGTAATGGGAACTCTGTCAGGCACAGCATATTGTATGGCACATACAGGAATGTAATAGGCAGTGATTAATAGCATAGATAAATGGAGATCCAACTTAATAAATGACTGAACATGCTATTTATCCTATGCACAAGGGGCCCGCATGTCACTAGAGCAGATATCCAAGTGACTAGACAGTGGCCCAGTTTCACACTACATTCAGTGTGGTGATCCCCCGGGAATGTCCTGGTTTACCTGGAGATCTCCTTGAGCGTGCTGCGCACACGTTTGCCCATGATCCAGGACTGGCTGAATGCAGGGAGGTGGATTGCAGTGTCAAGACCCTGTTGGGGGTTACATCGCTCTCACTTTCTGTCTCTGTCTCTTTCTTGCTCATGAAATAAATAACAAACAGACTTAAAAAAAAAAGGAGGGAAATCCAAAACTGTGAATTGACTTTCCAAGGATCATAGAGCTAACTCCTGGCAGAAATAAAATGAAGGGAAAAGCCTGTGGCTTCACTGCCTTTGATGGTCTTGTCAGGGCCAGCAACTGATGTTGTACTTGGATCTTTCTAAGGACTTAGTACCTACATGTACAGGAATTAAGATGAACATGAATAATATTTTGTGAACTTTCATTTTTCAGGACACTAGAAATAGGAGTACACTTGTTTTTGCAAAGTGTATCTTGTCCCCAGGAAAAATGCATTTTTTTTCTGAGAGAAATACTAACACACACACACACACACACACACACACACATGTGTGTCCTTCTATCACTATTTTATGATTATATAGAATCAACAATTTCCTATAAACTTTGTATATTTTATACCACAAGTGCTAGCATTCCCAATATCAGAAATAATCATTTTCTTATATTATCTATTACAAAGGATGAAATTAGACACATTTTATTATTTTCTCATGTAACAGTTCAACAGTCTTTATCTTCTGGAAAGTTTGCTTTACTTTTTCATTTAACAAATACTTGTTGAGTAGAAATTTGTTGAGTTGATGCTGCAGATACGTATCAGCCTCAAAGAAGCTACATTCTGTCAGAATTAGATAAATAGGAAACATATAAACTACAAAAATTTTGAAATCATGGTAAGAACTAAAGAAGGTATAAAATTAAGAGAGATGGTAGATACTTTAAGAAAAGAACATTCTTGGAAAGAGTGATCAAATTCTGTCTCATGAAGAGCTAAGAATGATTTTAAGTGGCAATTTCCTATTTAAAGTTTTGGAAGAAGGGTTCTGCAGACAGAAAAATGAACACACCTAAAATCTCTAAAATGGTAATGAATTTCATATAGAAGAAAAAGACATTATGACAAACAGGGCTTTTTGGTTAAGGAGTTAATGTTTCACTACCAAGTGGCATAATAAGTGAATAAAATGGTTTGGTGCAGGAAAAGGATAGACAGGGTAAAAACGAGACAGGCCTTAGAAGAGGATCAGTTGTAAGAATCAGTGGGAAGTATACTGTATGGAATTGACATAGTATTTCATCGGGTGCTGGTTTGTTCCAGGAAATTTCAAAGTGAATAGTAGCCTGAAGGTTCAAAACAGACTTTATGTAGCAGGATAAATGAAAACAGAATGCCGTCGTGGTGTAAAATCATTGTCTGAGTTTGTTCATGAAACTTGGTCAGACTCCACCAGAGTAATATCAAAAACAGGTGCTATTAAGTTGGGAGGAGTCCCTGTGGATGAGGTAGCATAATGACCATATGCGGTCAAGGTTGCTCACAGCGGTCTGTGACACTCTCTTGCAAGAAAAATCTGCATGTAGTCAAGGGATGGAATCAGGATCTAGGATAGGAGGGTACATCTCAGGCTTGTGGCCCAAAACAGAAATGGAACTGAAAGCTAAAAGGTTAAATATAGGTTTAAACATAAGAGAAAAGATAGGGGCCCAAAAGGTGAGGAGTCGAAGATTACATTTTGCGATGTTGACACTCTTAAGCTGGGTGATCCTGGCAATGTCAGGAGGTCAGTGGAAGCAGACAATTGCACCAAAATTCAAATACATACCAACTGAACACAACGCACATCCCTTTAAATGTTCCACTGAAAGGTTTGTCTTTCTAAACAGCATTCACTAAGAATCAGTAGTAACTCCTAGGGAAATCATTAACTTGATGCTGTTCACTATTTATTTTCAGGTTCTGAGTTCAGCTATCACTCAGATTTAGGGATTTGTCCATTACGTACTATACATCTTAAACTTGTTATAGATGTTTAGGTGCACAGTGTGCTCAGAGTCGAGATAGGAACACAGTAAATATAGTAACTACGTGGCTTCTTGTTTGACCCTGCATTGACAATCCACATTCAACACAAAGTAACTTTGGTCGTTGGCTAAAACATATCTGTCTCTGTCACACTAACTATTCTTTTTTTTTCTTTTTGTCTCATTTAAATATGGAAAGGAAAAGATACTTAAATTGCTCTGTGCCATCCAGATTATTTCACTCCTGTCACAGCACTCAATGCCATGACCTAGGTCTGTAGTGAGAGAAGGAAGTCAGGCAAGATTGCAGCAAAATACCAACAGTAAGAAAAAGCTGTATTAATTTTTACTCAAAAAAAAAAAAAAACAGAATTGTAAATTTCCTTCTCAGACATTCAGAAACAATATTTCTATTTAGGTCACTTATTCAAAAACCTTTTGTTGAGTTCCTTCTAATGCATTAGGAATTATATTAAATATTAGCAACTTAGAAGTGTGTATATACATTTCCATTAAAAATTAGAGATAAAGGGACCAGCAGTTAGCGTAATGGCTATGTCGCTGGACTCCCATGTAGTCGACCGCGGTTCACGTCCCGGACCTAGTGGCTTAAAATTCTCGCCAGGCACGTGTGCGTGCGTGCCCAAGATCCCGAGAGGAGAATGGAGGAGAAGGGATTGCGGTGTGGCCATCCCCCTGGGGGGTGATTTCTCACTTTCTGTCTCTCTCTGTCTTGTGAGCGCATGCGCCCTATAGTGAAAACCTCTCCAAAAAAAAAAAAAATTAGAGATAAATTATACAAAAGACAGTAAGAAGATCAATAATAGAAAATAATGAGATGAGGGAGGGGCAAGAATCCAAGGGCTAAGGCAGATACATCAAAGAGACCATTTTGTATAAGAAGCTGAATTCCTAGGTCCAGCATGTGGAGTGGTGGCTAAGGCACTGGACTCCCACATGGTTGACTATGGTTTGAGTCTTGGTCCTGGTGGGTTGCTCTTTCTCTTTCTCTGGTGAGTGCAAATTAAAAAAAAAAAAATGATAAATAAAATTGAATAAATACTTTTATAAATTGAACTATTAATTATCATCATTCAGTTTAGCTTCTCCTTACCTACTCCTCAGCCCTCCTTCTTCCTAGTCCTTGTGAGGTTTTCATTTTGTCTTTCATAGTTTGAGAGGAATGAGAAGGAATGCGTGTCTGTCTTCTTTCTAATAAATTCTCAGTTGCTTCTTTATTGCTACTTTGTTTTTTGGTTGTTGTTTTAATTTCCTGGCATGACCAAAAGAGAGAGCTTACTTGAACATCTATCATCTCAGTAGAAATTCTCATCTTAAAAATTAATATTACCATTTACTGTATAAGATCAGAAAGTACAGTGACAGGCTGGGAGGAGAGTCTAAGTCAACTCTCAAAGAGTGGCCCATGAGGGCTTCATAGTAAAGAAGCAAAAAATAGGGAGTGTGTGCTCTGTGAGAGGTATTCCGGGTGAGGCAGGTAAAATGAAAGATTTATTTGGAGTGTTCTATTTTGCAGGCAGCTTCATTAACCCGTGGGTACATGAAATGGTAAACTCTACACATCCTGGTTTGTCCATGGATCTTGGGCCCAGCAACTAACCTCATCTCTCCTGGCCTAAAGGGTACATCCTATGTCCCTAAGTGGACATAATATTACATAGTCTTATCAGCCCATGCCCCAAATATATATAAATATATTTACATTTAATATTTAGCATTTAAATATCTGCTTGATAATGGAAGCTGGGAATTAAATGCACGTTAGCGATGGTTGTCTACAATAGTCATTCCACCTTATGGTCTAAATCAGAATTCTGTACATGTGAAAACTTCTAATCTTCTTTTCTTTTTTTTTTTTTTTTAAATATTTATTTTATTTATTCGTTCATTTATTTCTTAATTTGACCAGAGAGAGACAGAGGGTAAGAGTGAGAGAGAGAGGAAATGAGAAAGCAAGCCACCAGATTCAGGACTTGAGCCCTGGTCAGCCATGTGAGAGTGTCCAGCACCTTAACCACCACGCCACCTGCTGGTCCCCATAATCTTCTTTTCTTCATAGTAAAAAAGTAATAATACCAGTTTCACAGGAAATCATAAAATTATTTCTTACATAGTAAAATGCTTGGAATATTATTCTCTACTAATGTAAAATAGTAAAATAGTGTTAATATTATTATTTATTGTCACATCAGATGGACTCTGAAGGCCCTTTGGAAATGAGAATTTTATGGGAGAGAAATTCCTTTTTCCCATTAGGCAGAGAAATTGAGTGGCACTACGTTCTCATCTGAGAGACACAGGGCTTTGCAAGGGAGTGATTATTAATGAAGAAGGCTGATGCCCAAAAAAAGATGGCAAGTTTCTAAGAAAGTTTATACTTCAGCATGTCTTAGAGTATATTTTGTTTGCAGCAAATTATCATGGTGGAAATGATGTCATTTCAAGGGGAAAAAAGTAAGACACATCTCAGAATTTGGATATTCGAAATATATTATGAAACATATTAACTGGCAGAAGCAGACTGAGTATGGATTAAATGGTATATTATAGTGGAATATATACATGGACAATTCCATCTGAAAACTGCTATGTATGTCTGTAGAGAGTGAGCATAGGCTAGGAGGAAGGTGACCTTGGAAGCAGATAGGGGATGATTAGAACCAAATGTAAAGTTTATGCTTCTTTTTTTTCATTTTGTAGGAGTCACAGATGAAAGCAATGAAAGAGACTGTACAACTCTGCCTCTCCTCTGTTTTCCGTGATCAGCCACCCCCTTTGAGTCTAATCACGACAAATCCAACTCAGATGCTACTTCCACCCAGGACAATCACCGCTAAGGTTCTGGACACAAGGGCAAAAAGCAAGGTACGTTTTGTTTCTGTTCTGAAAAATAACTTCCAGCTATGGCTTTGAAGTCCATTCTACATAATCACCAGTGTGGATCTGAGTAGGATCTGGAATTCATTAAATGACTAGGAAATAGGGGGAAGATGGTTACCTTTGTAAAATATTCAAGGGCATTTGGAGAATATTGGAAGTCAGATATTTAGTACAGAGTCTGTTTCTTAGGCAAGATGATTTCGTTGTTAAAAGCCAAACAGAAAAAGTAATTTTTTAAGAGGTTTTTGCCTTAGGGTTTGTGTGTTTACTGGAGAGAGACAGAGACAGTAAAAGGGAAAATGAGAAATTATCCCCCTGGGGAATGATTACATCACAATCCCTTCCCTTCCATTCTCCTCTCAGGATCTTGGGCAAGAGTATGTGCCCAGCATGAGTTTCAAGACACCAGGTCCGAGATTCAAACTGCATTGGGCCATCTGGGAGTCCAACATTGTAACTGCTATGCCATCTGCTGGCCCCAGAGTACTTCATGTAGGATACTTTAAAAAATCCACAAGGACCCCAACCCCAGATCTATTAAATCATTTTTTTTTCAGACTGGACTCTAATTATTACCAATTTTGAAAACTCCCAGGGGATTTTAATGTGCATCCAAATTTGGGAGCAGTCAACATAAACACATGTCCCTACAAATCCCTCTCTACCTCCCCAACCTACTTTAGACAGGACAAAGTATGCTGCTTTTATTTCAATCTGCAGAAATTTTAATTTGTGGGTTCTATGTTTAAGTAAATCTTGGCAGCCTGAAACCGTTATTGGAGATAGAGTTTCGTTTCAGGCAGCATATTTGAAAGAGCTGACTCTCCGGTCATTTGCATGAGGATCACTTGCTACCAAAATGAATGCCACAGACACCAGCCTAACTCATAAATGCAAATTTCTAAGGAGAAACCATGAAAAACCTGAGAACCCATGAAGCAAATACTTACTAAAATATTATATATCTAGGACTTGTTGCTTATTTCTGAGATTCCCTATATTTGAACTAAAACAACTACAAAAAAGTTGTAGATTAGGGAAATGTTGTTTTCAGGATAAAGAATCAAAAGCAAGTGCAACTGGTCTTCTAATGGACTGTATTTATCTGCACAATTTATGGGCTGCACCGATTTAGTATAATGTTTATGAAAATTTAATAAGTTTCTCTGTCAAAAAGTATTTAAAATACATATTGTCATTTCATTGTGCCATCATGTTTGGATTTACTGTGCACTGAAGGATTTCTAAAATTGTTGATGCTGATATTTTTCTTCTTTATTTTTTCTTGCCCTTTCTCTGAAAAGAGAAAGGTGCTTGTTTATTTTTGCCAAACAGTCTGAAATAGTTCATAATAACATGTTTTTCATGTTTCTTATGAAGATCCTGGGTAAATTCCTTGAGACCGGTCATTGGTATAATGTTTACTACCCTCATGATTCCACAAGGAAGCCCCCCAGATGCCACTTAGCGTTAGTCCCCAAGTGAGGAAGAAAGTGTTCGGTCTCAGAAAGTCTGATGGGTCTATGCAAAGAAGCTTTGTCATTCCATGGACAGGTGACATTTTTCTCCAACTGCAATATATTTGTTTAAACCCTCTATTAAAATTGGTCCTCTATGATCCTGATTATGTAGAGGAAATTACTGATTGTTGCCTTAACTGATTTCCTATGAATAAATACATGCCCTGTTATTGAAATAAATGATAAATATTTATTATTTCTTTTGACTTATCATAGGAAAAGACAGAAAGTATTTCAACGAGTCTGGTTTAGAGATTGCTCATTTTTCAAAACATAATAACAGCGAAATCCAATTGTTTAAGATAAAGTTGAATAAATCTAAGTTAATGTACTATAGAGCATTTTGTTTTACAGATTAGCTTAAAAAGCTTTCCTGGTGTTTATGTTTTGCGTATATTCTTTCATCTTTTAATAGTGGTGGAAATTGTATTTTATGTATATTTCAGGCTTAATCTTGACACACCGATATTTATAGATAATATTTTTTAAATCTTGGGGAACCAGCAGTTAGCATAATGGCTATGTCGCTGGACTCCCACGTAGTCGACCGCGGTTCGCGTCTCGGACCCGGTGGCTTACAACTCACGCCGGGCGCGTGTGCGTGTGTGCCCAAGATCCCGAGAGGAGAATGGAGGAGAAGGGATTGCGGCGTGACCATCCCCCCTGGGGGGTGATTTCTCGCTTTCTATCTCTCTGTCTCTGTCTGTCTGGCGAGCGCACACGCCCTATAGCGAAAACCTCTCAAAAAAAAAAAAATCTTGAATAATATAATGGGCCATGGGAGTGTATAAAAAAACACTGCAGTCATAGAATAATTTTTTCTATGTACAAAAAATAACTTTTAAATGATAATGTTTAATCGTAAGTCTTCAGAGTTGGCCGTTATAGTTACAGCGATATCCGGCTGGCTGAGAACTGTGAGACAATCACGTTACTTAACCTCTCTGTGCTTTAATTTCCTCAATGCCAGTTTCATACTCTTATGATGTGAGCATTAAAAATAACTCTTATTTTCTATTATGTCTGGCTGATATGATCTGCTTTCATTTCCTTTTTTAATAATCTTCAAACCAACGATGGTATTTAAATGTTATTTTCTTAACTGTGTGAAACACTTTCAAGTAAGCTATTTTCAGTCTTCATAAGGAAAAAACAGAAAAAACTCCCCCACAAATACGTTATTTTTCTTTCTTTCATGATATTAGGTAACACAGTCAATATTTTTATTCTTTTGCAAGCATGTGCATGTATGTGTAAGAGTGTATGTGTCCATACACACATCTAAATACACACATGAGAAGGGAAGTTCAAGATTGCAAGACTTTACTGAACAAAGCATAAAAATAACTTATATATTGATACCATTACCCTTTCTAACTTTTCTTTTTTATTCTGCAATATGCCTGTTATATAGTCCAGTACAGTTTCTACTGAAGATCCCCAGCCAATCTATCAGCCTACTTTCCATCATTCATTTTCCACATTTGTCTGTTTCTCTGCTTTATTTATTTATTTATTTATTTGGAGAGAGATTTTTGCCATAGTGTGTGTGTGCTAGCCAGAGAGAGACAGAGGCATAAAAGCAAGAAATCACCACCCCACCCCACCCCCCCCAAGGAGGGATGGACACACTCCAATGGCTTCTCCTCTATTTTGCTCTTGGGATTTTGTGCATGCATGCACATGTGCCCAGCTTGAATTTTAAGCCACTGGGTCCAGGACTTGAACCACAGTTGACTACATAGGAGTCCAGCAATGTAACCATTATGCCATCTTCTGGTCCTGAGTGACTTTTTTGTGTCCTTTCAATTAGTATTAGTTTTCCCACTCTCAGCACTCTGACAGCTGTGTGCTCACTCCTTTTGGCCCTTGGTCATGCCTTGAGTGCGGTGTGGTCTGCATGAACCTCCCACTGCTCAGGGAGATGGCTGTGCTTAGGGCCTTGACCTGTTCATCAACATTCAGTGCCCAGAATGGTGTTCTAGAGAATTCATTTGAAATGTCATTTGTGGCATGTCCTTCTTATTAGATATTTTCATCTCTAGAAGTTAAAAAATAAATGTATATAGCATATAACATATACTACATTATATATAAAATATGGTAATAATAATAGTATATAATAACATATGTGTGTGTGTGTATATATATATATATATATATATATATATATCATATAGGGAAGACAACTAAATGGAGAATTAAGAACTCACATCATTCTATGGATGGCAGTTAAATTTTATACATATACATATATATATATACACACACACACACACACGCACACATATATATATACACACACATATACACACACAACACACATGCATACACACACACATACACACACACACACACACATATATATAAATATATATATAATTAAGGTCTTAGTGTGTCATATTCAACTATGTTTTTCTGTCTATATACAAGACTGCAAGACTGTGCTGTCACCAGGGATGCAAATTTGAAATGACAGAGCCTTGAACTTCAGGGGATTGCAACCCAACTCTCTTTAAAGAGAAAACAAGAAAAATGCAGGTTGTGGTCTTAGTAGTAGTTCAGACCATCTTTCTGGTTACTGCTTGTTTTTCTGTTTTGTTTTGTTTTGTTTTGTTTTTGTTAAGTATTTAGAATTCCATATTTTGAATAGCTTTCCTTTAAAAAGACTAAGGAGATTCTCGGATCTAAGCATGCATGAGATGATGCAATTGTTACGTCTTTGTTATGAGATTATGCATTTGTTATGCAGAAAATAATGTGTCTACAACAATGTAAAGAGCACTGGTATAAGCCAGAGCTCTGATTTGCCTTTTGCATAAAACAGTCCTAGCTGGAGTATAAACAAGCAAACCAATGGACCATCTAACTTACTGATCCATGCAGGAGATGATGGGGACTTGTGCTGTAGTATAGAAAAGGAAATAGGATTCCCAGTGTAAGGGAGGCATAAACCTGGCATGACCTAGTGAAGAAATGGGATGCGTGAAGGGAGGAGATCAAGAATCACATGTAGTGTTTGTGTCCATCCACTAGGAGGAAAAAGATGAGAGGAGAGGAGAAATATATACTCTTCATTCTGTATTTAAGGGGCCAATAATAACTTTGCTGAACCTCTTTCACTGCTACAAAAATAAGAAGAATCACGTCATTGTGTCCATGTTTAGAACAGGGACTCTCCCGTAGTCTGCTGGGACAGACTTACATCTTCTTGCAAAAGCTGCCTGTGAAAATTTTCAGCATTTTTACTACTCAGCTGTTAAATGCAAACATTATTAAATATTAACTATGTACTCTTACAATTAAATTGCTAAAAGCACTGTGGTAAATACCAAAGCTACTACACAGTGCTATGCTCTAAAAGAGTTTATATTTTCGGGACCTACACAGCAGAGAAGCTATATAACAATGTCTTATTGCCTATCTTTCCAACTTAAATTTACTGACATCACAATGATAGATTGATATTAGTAGTAATTGTACCCTAGGAATTGACAAACACTAAAAATCAAGGTACTCCCATCCCACAAAGGTAGTGAACAGCATGCCCTTTGTGTGTGTGTGTGTATGTATGTGTGTGTGTGTGTGTGTATAAAGCATTTAAGAAAGGCCTCTGAACATCATAGATAATAAGCAACATGTAATTAACACATTTATTTTTTCTTTTCTACTATTTGCCTAGTAGTGCTAAATTCATTGTGGTATTCACAAAAGAAAAAATTGTAATTGGACAAGTTTGTTCAAGTAAT
The DNA here is from genome assembly GCA_026018925.1 of Tupaia tana. Lineage (NCBI taxonomy): Eukaryota > Metazoa > Chordata > Mammalia > Scandentia > Tupaiidae > Tupaia > Tupaia tana. The sequence goes on along the minus strand of JAKSZU010000012.1, from coordinate 8,455,286 downwards.
TACATTCTGAAAATGAATTTATATAATCTATACGTTTGTTGTGACATTTGATTTACAAATATATTTATTTAATTATAAAATATTAAATGTGACTTTATAGAATATGGAAACTATATAAATGTAAGAGGAAGAGCAGAAAAACATTGCTATCAAAATCCCAGTTTAGATGAAAATAAATGCATTTGTACAGCAGTGATACCTTTGGTGTTTACAATCCTATAATTTGAAGTTTAAGAGGTAAGAGAAAATTTAAAGAAGAATTTTGGTAGGGTTTCATTTTCATTTTAATGCTAAACTGTTTGTTTGCCTAAGTAGGATAAATCTATTCATATACATACAACCTCAGTTTTTTTAGGGTAAAGGTAGAGCAAAATGCTAGGGATTATAATACTAAATGTTGGAAAGGAAAGAGAAAGTTGAAAGACAGTGGAAAAGAGAAACAGACAAGTAATTCAGATAAAAGTATTAAAGGTGTTACGAAAACTCTTATTTCATCCCCATCCCAAGCAACGATCATTTTCTGTCTGTGTCTTTTTGTGCAATTCACTGCTTTGCACTTAGCTGCAGTTTGCACTGTAAAAGGTCACAACTGTGATATCTACTTAATTGGACAAGGCTGATTTGGTATTTTAAGTTTTTTTTAGAAATGCCAAAGTCATTCTAGGGCAGCAGGCAACTGTGGCCCTATTCGGGAGCTTAAAGACATCCAAGTGAAAATTGCATTCTGCTTGGTTCCTGGAGGATTAGAGCAAGGTGGATTTGTATTTTCCTCTTTTCTGCCAAAAATCTGTTGCAAAGTAATTTTCAAAAACTCTCAAAACAGTGCACCTGAACCCATAATAGGCTAAGATTCTCAACATGGGCAGCATATTTAAATTGTTGGGTGCTTCAGAAATGCTCACACCTGGGTGCCAACCCTCCCAATTCTGAAAAAATTCAGCAGGATGGTGGGAGAGTTTGGAGGAAATCCTCAGAGCTCTCAGATTATTCTAATTTATAGCAGAGGCTGATAACCATTAAAATCCTTACTCTAAGAATAAGAAAAAAAGTTTAAGAAGTAAGCCTACCCTTTCTCTCCAGGTTTTTACTTCTAAGACTTCTCTTCTAACCCAAAAATGATGAGTTTTACACAGTTCTGTTTTCCTACCATCATTATCCAACCGTTAGTCATCTCTTATGTCTGTCGTCCGTTGCAATTCTTTCCATACTACAACCATTTATTTTGTATTTTCTATGTCCAGAATCAGTATGAGGATAAAAAAGAAGACATGAGTCTAAATCACTTCTCTAAAAATATAACATTGCATCTGAAAGTTTGTTTAGATTTCATTTGGGGCCTACGAAGCTTTAATCCCCTATTTAATTACTGCCCAACATAGTATGACATTTCTTTGGCAATGAATATTTTAGGTAAAAATATGGTATGTTTTACATGTTACTATATAAACATCTATGTTGTATGTGTATATAGATATCATATGCTTATATTTTAAATTTTAAAATATATTTAAGCTAGTAAATATAAAACTTGAGCCAACAACTTTGTAATGTTTTATTTCTAATATTACTGTATGGGTTTGTACCTAGAGATGATCTGAAAATAAATTCTCAACTTTATACTTATTCATAATTCTTGACACATTTATAATGAGAAAAAATAACTTGATTATTTGGCTATCTCTATTAACATATTTCAGAGATATATGCTAGCAACTTGGGGATATAACTTATTTAATCCTTCTAAAATTAAAATGAACTAGAATTAAAACATTCTTTATGGAAATGTTATTTCAGAAAAGCCCAAGAAGTCATGTTTATATTCAGAGAAAACATCAGTACTAAATATCTTCTATATTACAGAAGAATGCACAGTAGTTTCCATTTTATTTTTCTACATATTCTTTAGAATTTCTTGGACACTCCTCAAATATTATGACTTTAATATTACTGTCATAGAAATTTAACTGTTTTTTTTATTTTTAGGTAGTTTAGTTTCTATTGTAGTTACCAGTTGTATTCATAGGTAAGAGAGATCTCCAACATCCCTTAATTTATTATCCCTACAAGAGGCATTTTGGCTTTGACACTAGAAATTCCTGCTCAACTTTTGTCTTTTTTGATGCAGTAAATATTCTTAGTCATCAAAACTTAATCTCCAACAGATCTATTTCCTTGTACATCAGCAAAAGATTCCCAGGATTGTGATGAGGAATGTAATCGATTTTCTATGATCATTTTAAGTTGTTAGTATTTGTTTTCCTTTCCAGGTTTCATGCATTCCTGTATTTTTTTGTGTCAGGAGGCCATTAGAAATATGCTGAAAATTTTCAATAAAGGACATTTGTCTAGATTAGAGTTTTAAGAATGTATCTTCAGGAATAATCTAGAGGGCAGACTTAGAAGAATTGGGTGCTAGAACCAAACAAAATTATTATGAAGTTAGCATCATTTTGATGAGAAAGTGAATGGCAAGAGGAAAGCACAGGAGGAGGTGAGTCTGAAAAATGAAGACACACTATTTAGAAGGATGTCGGGGGAAGCAGGGATGAGAAAACAGAGAATACTTTTAAGAAAATGGGCTGTGAGGAAGAGAAAAAAAAATGAACAATTACAGTGGATATCTTTTATATAGTATGGAAAAAGATCAAGTATGACTTTAGTAATAAACAAAGAGAAATATAAATAGATAATGAAGATATAAAATAGAGATAAATGATAACAATTCCAAAGTCCAGAGGAAGCAGCAAGGAATCTGAACAAGATCACGAAGTGAGGAGTTGGAAATAGAAACAAGTGAAGACTGGTGATAGAAATCACCAAGCTATGTAGAGATAATAATTAACATGGTTTATTCTAAGCATGCCTTTTTTTGTAGGTGTTTGCCATAGGGTGTGTGCACTTGCTGAAGACAGACAATAAGACAGAGAATGAGAAACCACTCGCCAGAGGGGATGGCCATGCTGCAATCTCTTTTCCTTCCTTCTCCTTCTGGGAGTTTGGGCAAGCATGTACGTGCACACAGCATGATTTTCAAGCCACCAGGTTCAGCACTGAACTGTGGCTGAACATTTGGGAGTCCAGCACCTTAACCACTATACCATCTGTGGGCCCCCTAAGCACAACTGTAATTGGCCAAGCCCAGAGAAGTTCAAAAGTTCCAGAGGTGCTCAGATGCAGCATTCTTTTGTTTAGTTCTGAAAGCAAGAGCCTGAGACAAAATTGCAAATTAGCATAAGGAGTCCTTTCATTAGCCTGGGACATCTGGAAAGAGGTTACAGGTGGGTTTAAAAATCCTTAGATTAATAATTGGTTAAATATGTAAGTCTTTGTCTAAAAGAGACTTTGGGACTTTCCAAATTCAGTGGAAAAGAATATGTGAGTTTAACTTGAAAGCAGATACTAAGGCCTTGGCTGTTTTTCTGGTGGTGCTATTCGGGGTCAGTACCGAAGTACCTGCCCACAATCACTAGACCAAAGCAGTCTGTTACAGAAAGATTAATGGTTGCAGCGGTAACTCTCCCAGGCTCCTTGGAAAGCATCTAAGAATGAGAATAGTCATAAATCTGTCCACAGGCCATACCAACTTCTGAGTGAAAGAGAAATAGATGAATGTAGGTATGAACACATTTTGATGTAGATGGGAGAGGAGATCTGAAATGTGATACACCATGACTTTCAGTGTTTACCAGTTGAAATAAGTTTTGTTTTGTTTTAATTTTTTATTATCATCATAATCTTGTTTATATTACATTGAACCACATATAACTTCACAGTGTATTACATTTCTTTTTCCAAAAGGAATACCATTCCTATCAGTCAATACAAAGACATTAAAATCCCCATCATCCAATAGCTTTTCAATTATTTTCCAGATTATTATTATTATTTCAATTATTTTTAAATATTCAATCACGACTTATCATTTTACTTGTAAAAAGACTTTAGCCAACATGAAATACTTCTCAGACCTGTCCAGTTGAAAATACTATACACGTCATCAACAGGTAATAAAAAATATCTGAATCTCACTAATGTCATTCCTCTCTATTTCTTCTCTTGCAGTCCTCCAAACTCTTCTTTTCTCCCACCCCGTTCCACATTGTCTTATCATTACTAACTATTTTCACTGCTTTTATGTCCTCCAATATTTCGATCTTTTCCATAACGTGCAGATAGTGGGTATATATTAAGTGAATACATAGAATATCTATCTTTCATATCCTGACTTACTTCACTCAGCAATAGATCCTCCATATCTGACTACTTTTTATCAAATGCCAGGGTCTTTGGTTTTTTATGGCTGAGTAGTATTCCATAGAGAATATATACCACACTTTTTCAATCCATTCATTGGTTTGTGGACATTTGGGTTGGTTCCATGTCTTAGCAATCGTAAATAAAGCTGCAATAAACATTGATGTGCAAGTACTTTTCCGTCTGAATGTTCTCCTGTCCTTTGGGTAGATATCCAGAAGCGGGATTGCTGGGTCAAATGGTAGTTCTTTTTGATGATCTTTGAGGAACGTCCATATTGTTCTCCACAGTGGTTGAACTAGTTTACATTCCCACCAACAGTGTAGGAGGGTTCCCTTTTCACCACATCCCCACCAACACTTATCACTTTTTATATTCTTAATCTCTGCCATTCTGAAAGGGGTTAGGTGGTATCTCATTGTGGTTTTTATCTGCATCTCCCTTATGATGAGGGATGTTGAGTATTTCCTCATATGCTTTTTGGCGGTTCGTATGTCTTCCTTAGAGAGATTTTTGTTCAACTCATTTTCCCATTTTTTAATTGGGTTAATCTTTTTATTTTATCATTATTATTATTATTATTATTATTTGCATTAGGTGCTTGAGTTCCTGTGTATTCCGGTCATCAATCTCTTGTCTGAGGCATATTTTACAAAAATATTTTCCCATTCTGAGGATTGCTGATTCATACTTGTTACTATTTCCTTTGCTGTGCAGAAATTTCTTAATCTGATATAGGCCCACTTGTCTATTTTAGGTATTATTGCCTGCTTTGAGAGTCTTATTTAAGAAGTCTTTGCCTACTCCATGTCTCCCAGAGTTTCCCCAGCATTTTCCACCAGTAGTTTTATAGTTTGAGATCTTAGGTTCAGATCTTTGATCCATTTTGAGCTGACTTTTGTTAATGTTGAAAGGTGGGGTTTCAGTTTCATCTTTCTGCAGGAGGATACCCAGTTTTTCCAACATCATTTACTGAAGGAGTTTTCCTTTTCCCAATGGATTGACTGTTATTCTTTGTCAAAAATCAGTTGGCTGTAAGCTTTGGGGGTTATTTCTGGGGTCTCTATTCTATTTTATTGGTCCACATGTCTGTTTTTGTGCCAATACCATGCTGTTTTGATGATCACAGCTTTATAGTATATCTTGGGATCAGGGAGTGATGTGCCTCCCACTCCATTCTTCTTGCACAGGATTGCTTTGGCAATACAAGGTCTTTTATGGTTTCAGACAAATTCTATGATCATCTTTTCTAGATCTGTGAAGAATATCTCTGGTATTTTGATTGGAATTGTGTTAAATATGTAGATTAATTTGGGTAGAATTTCCATTTTGCTTATGTTAATTCTTTCAATCCTGGAACATGGGATGTCCTTCCACTTTATTATATCACTTTCAATATCATTTTTAAGATTTTCATAGTTTTCTTTATAAAGGTCTTTGACTTTCATAGTTAGGTTTACCCCTAAATATCTCATTGTTTTGTTTTGTTTTAAAGAAAGATTTTTGTTATAGGGCATGTATGCTTGCTGAAGAGACAGAGAGAAACAGAATGTGAGAAACCACCCCCTGGGGGGATGACCATGCCACAATCCCTTCTCCTGCATTCTCTTCTTGGGGTCTTGGGCACACATGCTCACATGCCTGGCATGAGTTTTATGCCACTGGGTCTGGGACTTGAACTGTGGTCAACTACGTGGGAGTCCATCTATGTAACCATTTTATAGCCTGGAGAAGTCTACTGTGATGCTACACAAATGTCTTAGTAATTCTTGGTCTACTCGAGTCACATGCATAATAACTCCAGTGTCTAAATCCCCTCTATGGAACTTCTGTAAATATCCTCTTTTGCTTTCCAATCCTGCAGGAGAGAAATATGAGAAAATGTGTTTCCCCAACTGTCTTAAGAGAGAAGTTAGGAAATATGAGATCCAGTCAAATGAATTGTTGCTTTAAACAGAACTCAAAAATAAAAAGCAGACATTATACTGAAGGATGATGCAAACTAAAATTTGAAATAAATTCAAAAGTACGTTAGCAAATTAATGTATGCTCAAATGAATTTCAATGTCAACAAAATATGCTTTGTTTGATTCAATTCTTCTAGAATTCACTAGCATCTCCTATACAAAAATCTTCTTAAGGACAGGTTTAAGGTCTAATCCGTTTTTCCTAAGTATCCAAGGGCCTGTAGAGAGAAGCTGAAGATTTTTTTTTATTTTAAATTTTATTAATTTATTTATTTTTGGTTGTAGGATTATGCTGGCTTATTAATGGTCTTTGTAAGGCATTAGCCATCTTATGTGGGTCTAACAAATTCCACTAGATGGCTCTGAGTAAACTGAGCTCTCTCTTTAATATCACAGTCCTTGAAGCTCATGGTAGAATTTGTGGGTAAATGTCAGATGCCCAGAGCCAAGAATCATGTATGAACACACACATGTGGAATTCAGCAGACATATCGCTAATCCTGGTTTCTTCCAATTGATCAATGAACAAGAGACCTGGAGTGATTATCCTATGACTTTGACTATTCCATAGTAAAGTAAAGCTAAAATACAAAACAAAAAGCTTTATAAACCAAAATTTATATGTGCTATATTTATAGCATGATGCTAGAATTTAGTATGTTCATAGTGGTCCATGTTTAGCAAACCATAGACTCTAAAGGAAAATTGCTTGGACTTGAATCTATACCTAGCCATTAAAAAAATTTATATCAACGGTAACATTTTCAACTAATTCTCACCAGTGATATTGGATAATAACAGTTTTTTCAAGAGGCTATAGGGAGGATAAACTGGATATTATTAGTTTCAGATAAAAATTTAAAACATAAAAAAATTTTTAAAAAAGGAAAAGAGAAAGATGCTTAAACAGAAATGAGGTGAACACAGAAAGCTGTGCTGCTCTGTCATGTTGTACTTCTTTCTTCATACATTTTACCAGGCACAGTGAACTGCTTTACAAGGTTTCAAAGAATGTGCAGTTGAAGTTCTACAGTTGGAGATAAGCACCTTTAGTGTATACATTTTTTCTGACCTTGTTACTATCACGTGTGATCTTGCTATGCATCATAGGTCAAGCCAGATTACTTATCTGTAAATGTGCTTTTCCTCTGCAACTTTGAGGAAGGTTGTCTGAGTATGCATCAAAGAGGATAATGTGTAAGTCATAAACATTATATAGAACAGGCATCACATGATAGGTCAAGGTCAGGATGTTTTTTGTGCCCCATGAATGTTTCCACCGAACCGCTTACATCCAAGGCATGTGCCAGATGGTTTGCAGTGAGTAACTTATGAGAAATGCAGATAACTGTTTCATGCAGTATGGCTGCATACCTTCGCACATAAGTATATACACATATACTCAAATACATGTGTGTTCATATATGTATATATTATATATATACAAACATGTATATGTAAAATGACTTATTAGACTGGATATAAAAGTTGTACTGCCTGAAATTTTTAAAACCTGGTTTCATTTAACTCCATATGTCAAATCTTTAGTAGAGTGCCTGGAATCTAGTAGGTATATGAGACAAATATGCCAAGAGAGGGAAAGACAAATTGAAATATAAACTTGTTCACCAAGCCATAGCTAATCATGCTTTAAGATTGTACATCTCATCTCATATTAAAGCTTAATTCCAGGATTTAAAGTTGATTTTGGTGAATTCAAAGAGCAGAATCAATTAGACCCCAAATACATAACTTGGATTATCATTTTGAAAAATACAAGCTATGGTTTTAGAATTCTAATACCATATTTTCCTCTGTATACTTTGTATTTTATATTTTAGTATCACTCATTATTTTATTTTTTTGTATAACTCAATAATAATACATTTTATATTCATAGTTCCTGGTAAATATTGCTGAACTGTATTTTATTACATCACAGTACATAAGCAGATCTTACTCTAACAAATTTATTTTAAAAAGGAACTCAAACCGGACCAGGTTTCTTGTGCCAAGTTCATACACCAAACCACTCTGAATATGAACATTACTTTTAATCTTAGACTGACTCTAATCAAAAGGAGAGAACATTTAAACATACAGTATGAATAACTCTCATAACACTGCTAACATTTATAGAGCATTTGTACAATGCCTTGCTTGTTGCCGATGGCTTTCTTCACACAAATTTTCTTGAAGTCAAGTCCATTGTAAGGTGATACTGATCATATTCTTGTTATAAATTTAAAAATAAGGGTTCATAGAGCTGAGTAAGCCATCTCAGGTCTCAAAATTAGGTCAAACTTTTACTTGACTTCTGAGATTTTTAAAACCGGTACATCTGGCTCTGGAAACTGAGAGCCTGACCATCATGGCACATCTTCAGATGTTCCAATACAAATCTACTCCTGGCTGTAAAAACACAGAAATAATCTCAAAATGTTTCTTTTGTCTTCATCCCATTTGCAGTTGCCTCTGAAAATAAATACATTTTTAAGAGATACTATACTTTGGGTCGTTGGAAAAGTCATGACATCTTTTTTGCATAGAAAAACCCAAAAAATACATCATGACTTTCCTAATGACCCACTACTTTAACTCAAAGAAAGTACTAGCCAAGAGAACAGAGTTCATCTGCCAATTTTTGAGAGATTTCAGGGTCAAAGTGAATTGTAATATACAAATCTACTTCGGTATTTAACAGTCCCTAAATTATTCTCACTGTGTAATGAAACACCAGAAAAGTAGACCTCATAGGACATGCTAAATCTGATACCTCCTCTGCAACTTCTATTTAATGTTCAAGGCTTGTAACACCATTCAGAAAGAAAGAATACCAATAGCTTCAGAAAATAGCAGGAAACAAGAGTGAGCACCCAGCTATCCCCAATCACACTCCTTTCCCTAGTTTACTGAAAAGGAAGTTGCTGATCAAAGATCCAATTATTTTCCTTCCTGATTTCCTCAATGCCTCTGAGTCTATGTTCTCACTGCTGGAAATCATGTTTTTAAATGATGGTGTGATCTATAAATGCAAAATACTCATGACTATATGTAATCATCCAGTTAACCACAGAAAATATGACCATGTGATGAATTCATTTACATTATAGTGTTAAGAAAGATGAACCTCAAATCCAGCAGGTAGCATAGTGGTTAAGGTGCTGGACTCCCACACAGCCAACCATGGTTCAAGTCCTGGACCTAGCAGCTTGAAACTCAGGCCAAGTACATGTGTGTACATGCCCAAAATCCTGGGAGGACAATGGAGGAGGAGAGATTGTGGTGTGGCTATCCCTCCTGGGCAATGATTTCTCACTTTTTTCTCTGTCTGTCTGGTGAATACAAGCACCCTATAGCAAAAATCTCTCCAAAAGGGGAAAACAAAAGAAAACTGAGACTATTACTTTTATTAGTATAAAATTCTACTAACAAACCCAGTAAGCAGCAATAGGTAAGCTTTAAACCTCAAGCATATTATTTTTTCTGAGTTGTACATTTATGATCATTTTTCTTAAGTAAATTGAGAATACCAAACATTGCTTAGGAATTTAGATGCATTACTTATTTTAGTCAGTGTAACTATCCATAAGGAAAACACTTATACAGTCAAGAAGCCAGATAGCAGAATTTTAGAAAGTACTTCATAGATTCTTTTAGTCCTCTTTCTCCAAGAGGACACAAAATAGATTTGCAAAGATCGATTTGTGAAAAAAACGCTTGTGAAAGAAAATGAGGGGTAAGCCAGGGGATGCTGGGAGAGCCACAGAGACCCAGGGTAGGTCTGACCATTCTGAAGGAGTAAGGGAGGGAAGATATATGAGATGTGAAAAGATAAGCACATTTTAGGAAACCCAAAGGGAGTCATTAGCTCAAAGTCACCCATTGGAAAAGTTTCATATATTACGGATTCCTGGGATTGTGTAAAACTAAGCATGTCAAATTTCTAGATGTCTAGAATGTAGATATATTCAAAGGCATGCTTGACCACTTGTTCAAATTCTTAAACTCAGCAATGTAAAAGAAAGAAGACATTTAAATAACATCATGGCAATGGGCCACCTTAATCTCTGCTGAATCATATAACGTCCAATTTTCAGATTCTAGCACTGGGATATATTCAGACATATGTTTGTCCACCTTTTCAAGTCTCTAAGTTCAATGATGCAAAATTAAGACATTTGAATGATGTCATCCAAACAGTAGAAGATTTAGAATAAGTTCTGGCAACCCTAAAGTCAGTGTTTTTTCTCTCTACTAGTGTTGCCAACCATATGTGGTAAATACCAACTATCTCCAGTATAGTCAGCCTAGTTACCCTAACTTTTATCCATAGTGTAAAAATTTTGATCCTCTAGAATATTTAGTTCTTTACAATTTGAATATGGAAATTGATTGCTATACTTTAAAATTGTATTCCTCTTCCCACCATGTTTTCCTCAAAGTATACCTATTTCTCTTCCTTCCTTTAACATTTATCAGTTCTTAGCATGTGTAGAGCCAAAGGGTAGAACAATTTTAAAATCATCGATAAACATCTACTCAAAGAAATATATCAGTCCAAAAATTTACCCATTTATTCACTATTTATATATGTACATATGTGAAACAGAATAATAAAATTCTGGAATACTTTTCTATTTTATTAAAATATGTTTGGGTGACTACATGGAACTCTGCCAAATTTTTATATTTTTATGTGAATTTAACTTGTTTTCCATAGTTTTCTATTTCACAAAGCTAACTCTTTTTCCTCTAGGATACATCTACATAGTATTAACTTGACATCTATTTATTGTGGGAATATTATAAGATACTGAAGCAGATGGGGAAAACGTATGACATTCTTAAGACCAGTTGGGACATGATGGTGAAGCAGCAGCAGTACAGTGCTCTGTGAGGCTGATGCCATGATGGCGGTGCGGCGGTACAGTGCTCTGTGAGGCTGATGCCATGATGGTGGTGCAGCAGTACAGTGCTCTGTGAGGCTGATGCCATGATGGCGGTGCGGCGGTACAGTGTTCTGTGAGGCTGATGCCATGATGGAGGTGCGGCGGTACAGTGCTCTGTGAGGCTGATGCCATGATGGTGGTGCAGCAGTACAGTGCTCTGTGAGGCTGATGCCATGATGGCGGTGCGGCGGTGCAGTGCTCTGTGAGGCTGATGCCATGATGGCGGTGCGGCGGTACAGTGCTCTGTGAGGCTGATGCCATGATGGCGGTGCGGCGGTACAGTGCTCTGTGAGGCTGGTGCCATGATGGCGGTGCGGCGGTACAGTGCTCTGTGAGGCTGATGCCATGATGGCGGTGCGGCGGTACAGTGCTCTGTGAGGCTAATTCACATGAGCAGGTTCAGTGTTCATGTCTAGAGAGTTCCCTGAACACACTGGGCGTTCACTTGCCCTTGATCTGGGGCCACCTGAAGCTACAGATGCCCGTCTCTCTGACTTTCTCTTTCTCTCTCTCTCGCTCTCTCTCTCTCTCTCTCTCTCTCTCTGCCTGTCTGTTTTGCTCTTGGAAGGAGAAATAAATAAGCTTGAAAGAAAACACCACTTAGACAGGTGCCATGTAGCTGAAACCCCAGTGACTCTGGAGGCTGATACAGGAGGATTACAACATGATAGAACCCTGTTTACAAAAACAAAAACAAAACAAAACAAAAAAACAAAAAAAATACATTGTTTTATTAATATACTATCATTATATAGTATGAGATGTTTCATAATAATAGTCATTGTTGCATCCCAAGTTAAAGTTTGGCAATTATCTCCATTTTCCCAAAATAGAAAATTTCATGATTATTTTAAAGATAAAAGATGAGTTGGAATTCATGAAACATGAAATTCAAAATCATGCTTTTTATTTTTACTACTATTATCTTATCATTTCTAATTTATATTTAATTAATATACATCTTTATGGGGTATAATTGAATTTTCAAAGCATGCATGCAAATGTGATAATCAATTCAAGGTTAATAACAAATCATTTTTTTTAGAAGTTTTTGCTATAGGGCACGTGACTCACCAGAAAGACAGGGAGAGACAGAGAGACAGAAAGTGAGAAATCACCCCCCAGGGGGGATGGCCACACCGCAATCCCTTCTCCTCCTTTCTCCTCTCGGGATATTGGGCATGCACGCACATGCACCTGGCATGAGTTTAAGCCACTGGGTCTGGGACTCAAACCTCAGTCAACTACATGGGAGTACAGCGACACAGCCATTATGCTAACTTCTGGTCCCAATAACAAACCATTTTCAACAAAGAACACCACATTATGATCTGTACCATTATTTTTGCTTTACTAGTATTTTTCATTTAAAAATATTTTATTAATTTTTACCTTCTGATTATTGAAAAAGTAAGTACCTGGCCATGCAAAATGAATTGAATAAAGATTTTCATTTAGTTATTGACAAATATTATATTTGTAGATTATCTTGTGAAGTGCAATGTGAAATTGAGGATATTTACACATCGTTCAAGACACAAATTTTTTTCACAGAATATTGTACATTACAGTAGTTTATGACTCTAACAGTCCATAATCATCTTAACTCACAATTTACTAATGTGAATAATCAATTATGTAGAGTAGATGCTAAGATGTAGTTTTTATAATTAGTTTATTAAGCAAATAGTCCTTGACCAACCAACTACTATGTGAAAAACAATGTTGTAAGCTCTCTAAGGAATAACGTTAATTTAATCATGGTCCTATATCCCTCTTCATTGCTATCTTTCATGACCAGGTCCAATAAAATCGTTTGAGCAAGCCTATCAAAACCAGTGTGGGATCCAATTACCAGTGGAATGCATTAACATTATCATCATTATCATCATCAGCCTCATTATAATCCCGACTGTTTTGCCACTTGTAAAATAATGTGCTAAATTTTGAGCCTGGTTTTATCCCTTTTTCCATGCAACAATCTTTTTAGGGACTATTATTGACCTGACTTAATAGAAAAAGCAAAAACAAAAAAACAAAACCAACAAACAACAAAAAAAAAAAAGTGAAGCTTATTTATGTGAAATTATCTGGGTCACAGACTTGATAAATAGCAAAACCAGGGTCTACTATTCTCCAGATGCTAAGTTTGAATAGTTTTGTTCCCCCTAAACCTCCTGTTGAAATTTAATCTCAAATATAATAGTACTAAGAACTAAGAACTGGTCTTGGGCCAGCCCTGTAACGCAGCGAGAGCCAGATAGCCGACCGAGGTTCACATCCCAGCTCCAGCGACATGGGTGCACGCATGCCCAAAATTGTGAAAGGAAGGAGAAATGGAGGAAAAGGTGCTTTCTCTTTCACATGTACCCTCTGACAATTAAAAAAAAAGGTTGCCTTTAGGAGGTGATCAAGTCATGACAGTACACCTTTGTGAGTGGGATGAGATACTGTCAGAAAGCGCTTTATGGACAAGTTCACCCCTTCCATTGCTTGTGCCATGTGATAGTCCAGCATTCCTCCCCCTGGGAGGACACAGCAACTACTGTTATGGGATTTTATACATCGGAACCTTCTATATATAGGCTGTAATTGATTTATGTATATCCTTCTTTCTGAGGTTTTAAGTTTTAGATTGCTGTCTATTTTGGTAAGTATACTGCTCCATTCAAACATATCTGCCTCACACTCTGCCCACGCAGTGAATCCATTAGGACAGGAAACCCCAGTTCTTCATTGCTGTGCCACCCTTCCCTCCTCATTTACTATCCCTTACACTTAGTATAGAACCTTACACCAACAGAGTGGGTGATAGAGCATTGAGAATGTTCGGTGAATAGATGATTTTCCAGGAAGTTACGGAGCTGAATGTTTTGTCAGACACACCTTGCAAACTGACCTTACGGAAGCTTGATTTCTGAGGTCTCGTGAGACTATGGTTACAGGCAGAAATGTGAGCAGAGTGGAATATTTAAACTTTACCTTCATAAAATGTGTCTTACACTTTGCCTTCACATAAACAACATCAGAGTTTCATATTCCTGAAATAGATTTTAATGTAATATTTACTGCTCGTCCTGGATCTGAATTATTTTTAAGTGATAGAGAGTCTTCATTTTTTTGGGTCACTGGGAAAGTCATGACACATTTTTACATAGAAAAACACAGAAAAATACATTATGACTTTCCCAATAACCTAATAGTAAGAGAAAAAATACTAAATAGATTTAAAAGTTAAAAATGAATTGCATCTCTAGAAAAAAAAAATGGTTGAAAGCATAGAGCGTGTAGAAAAATTTGATTTTTCCATTAGAAAAGAGTCATTGGTGTTGGTAATGTTCAAGTGGTGTCTTCAGGAGCCTGATGGTGACACAGTGGTAAAATGTGATGCTCTGTGAAGCTGACCCACGTGGCCCAGTCCTGGGATTATATCAGGAGAACTCCCTGAGAACTCCAGGCACCCATGTGCCAACCACCCCAGGCTGGTGGTGGCTGAGAGTGGATCATGGCCCCCAGCCCCTGTTGGAGGTGCTCTTGCTGTGGATGGAAGAAACAAACTTTACAAAAACAAAATGTGTTTTCAAAGATAAACAGAAACTTAGTCAGGAAAAGGATTTGGTGGGAAGAAAAAGGAATGACCATCCGCAAAAGAATAGAATGGGGGGCCAGTATAAGTAATGGAGGGCAAGAAATACTGTTTGTCACGTACACATGCAGTGTGAGGTGGGAAAAACGAAGGAGAATGGTGGAATTGGAGGCAGAGAGACTGAGTATGCAGCTGTTTCTCTATGAGGTGAACGATTCTGGGCTAGTGCTGAAAGTCAAAGACGACTGAATAAGGCAGGCATGAATGAGATTTTCATGATTTTCACTCCAACTGCATTTTTTATCCCTCTCCTTTTCTCTAGTTCATTATCATTTTGCTAAAAGAAATACAACATAAAACAGTACACGAAGTATCATCCCATTTCATTATCTTTTACAATGTTCTCATTTTATACATTAAAACATGCATAAGCTATAGAAAACACATGTTAATTAGAGAAAAAAATTTATATAATATGTATGCTTTGTTTTCTCTAGCAGTTCATAGAGAAGACGAGGATATGTCATTTATTCTGGAACTCTTCATTTGACAAGGAATTCTAGTTTTACCATTTGCAAACCAGTTTATTTAATCCAGGTTTTCATAATGCATACCATGATTATGGGTACTATTTAAAAGAAGAGGGGTTTGTTTTTGTTTTTGGTTTTTGGGTTTTTCTTTTTTTTTTTTTTTTTTTTTCATCAGAAAAGACAAGAGAGAGCCTAGGATATTTTATTGAGGGAGTATTAAATTATTTCTCTTTGAATAGAATTGTGAAATATATTCAAGAACTAAGAAAATGAGTCTCTAGCACATTATAAATTTCTAGAAGGAGTACTTGTTTTCTTTTCCAGTGGTGCTAAAACAAATTATCACAAACTTGAAACAGTGGAAATGTATTCTCTCACATATCTGAAGGCTAGAAGTCTGAAATCTATAAGGACTGAAGTCTTTTGGGGGGCATCGTGAGGAGCATACATTCTTCTGTGTGTCTTCTAGCTTCTGGTGGTTGACTGGGTAATCCTGGACTTGTGACTGTGTCACTCCTGTCTCCACATCCATCTTCCCATTGTTTTCTCTTGAGTGTGTTTGCATTTGTGTAGTCTCCTGCCTCTCTCTGATGGGAATACACATGATGATGTTTAGGGCCTACATGGATAATCCAGAATGCTATCAACTGAATTATGGCCTCCCAAAATTCCTATGGTGATGCCTGAACACCAATATGACTATTTTGTTGTTTTTATTTTTCCCTTTATGAAGGTAATTAAGATTAAATGAGGTCATAAGGGTGGAGATCTGATAGGATCAGTGTCCTTATAAGACAGAGCAGGTGGTATGACCATTGGAACAGCTGGTCTCACATGGCTAACTGCAAGGTTTGGGACCCAACAGCTTGAAGAACACCCCTGTGCATGCAAGCCTTAAATCCCAAGAAGAGAATAGAGAAGAAAGGATTGTGGTGTGGTCACCCCCTTTGGGGATGATTTCTCACTTTCCTTGTCACTCTCTTTTTCTCTCTATCCCTCTCTGGTGAGTGCACACAGCCTATGACAAAACAAAACAAAAACAAAATAAAAAACAGTCAGAGAGAGCTGCATTTGTCTATGCTATGAGTCATGGTGCTTAGGAAGCCACCTGTAAGCCAGGAAAAGAGACTTCATCAGAAACCCACAGTGATGGACCCTGATGTGGGACTTCTCCTTTCCAGAACTGTGAGAAAATATATTCATGTTGCTTTAAGCCACTTGATCTTTGGTATTTTATTATGACAGCCTGACCTAATACACAGGACAATTTTTTTCAACTTGAGTTCCCTAACTATATCACATCCTTTGACATACAAGGAAATATTCAATCTTTTGTCATAGGACATTGACCTATCTCTTCTGGGCCACCACTGTCTACCACATAGCCTACCATAGTAGGTAATCTCTTTTTGGCCTCCCAAGAGCAAGATGCAATCTTTATTTTTTCAAGCAATAACTGCCTAATAGATACCTGCACTACTTTCCATTCAGTTTCTACCATCCTAAAAATAAGCAAGTAAACGATTCCCAACAATAACAACAAAAAACACATCGCAAGTTTGGTGTTTTGGACCTCATTTGATAGAGCGGCAGAGAACAGAAGTTCCATAAGGTTATATAAATTTTCTGAAGTGACATTTTATTTAAGTGCTAAACCAAAATTGGAATCCACATTTTCTTGACTACAAAATACATTGTCTTTCCCCAAAATCAGTTCTCAGTCTGGTCTTAACTCGTCAGATTCACTAGGCTTCTTTCCTCAAGGAGCCATCTAATGGACAGCAAAAACCTGTATTAGGGATTACATTTATTATGTCTAAAGGAAAGCAATTCTCAAATTAAATACTATTCTATTGTACTTAAATAAATTTAACTTTTGTGTTCATACTGGCAATATGATGTACAATTTTCTCCCATTGTTAGAAATAATTAATGTATGTGCTTTTCTCCCTGAAGTAAAATGAAGTGAGATAATTCAGTCTTATATAGAAGGTAGAAAACCAGGCACCTCCGTTATCTAATAGATGAGAACTAAGCTACTCTTTGGAAAGTTTGTGGAGGAGAAGAGTTATGCTGTCATTCATTCTCCCTGCTCTTTGAGAGCTTAATAGTGAATGAAGTCCCTTTATCTTTCATCCAAAATAGAAAAAGCTGCTAAGAATAAGCTATGAATAGATAGACAGGCAGTAGATGGATGATAAATAAAAACTCCTCCTCTGGACATATTTCTTGCCTCTGCCTCACCATCAAAATCTAGCATGATTTCCATAAATGCATAGTATGTGGAGACTTTAAAAAGGTCATGAATAAAGGAATTAAATTACAAGTTTAATGGTGCAAATTTGTTTTAAATCCATGCATAGTTTTTTCATAAAACCATTTCCTGTGAACTTTTTGAATGACCCTTGTATTTGCATAAACAGATATCATTATGTAAGCATGAAAATTGATCAATGCGCTACATAGTTATATTTTTAGAGATAGATTATATACCTAACCTAAAATATAATTTCCATCATTCGTGAGCCTTACATTACTCTTTTCAGTTTTGCTGGCTGAGTTAGGTTTTCCTCCTGTTGGTTTCTATAGAAAAAGGCTTATGTTGTGTTATTAGTGTTTGACTCCCATAAGAAAAAGCACAAAGTTGGAAGTTCTGATGACCAAATACAGATCATATGTCCATCTCTTGGATAGGTTGGAGAATTTGATACACAAAGCAATAGTCAGAATATACCTTACACTAAGAGAGAAGTCATCCTCCAGAAATAAATCAAAGGTTGTTAGGAAACTAGCAGAAATTATGTGCAGGGCCAGACATGGGTGCAGCAGTAAACCTGACACTCTGCGATGCAGTCCCTCATGGTAAAGTTCTCAGTTCAAGTCCGGATACATCCCTGAATGTAACAGGTGTGTGTTTGCTTATGATCCAGGGCTGGCTGACAGCTAAGAGTAGAACATGGCATCTAGACCCTAGGGGATGCCCTCTCTCTCTTTCTCTTCCTTCCTCTCTCTTTCTCTCACTCATGGAAGAAATGAATAACTAGACAAATCTATGTTTATTACATATATAGAAAAGGAATGATGAGTAAGTTACTAAAAACAAAATGGGTGCTTTTTCAGATAAAAAAAAATTATTTTTAGAGAGATTTTTGCCATAGGGCATGTGCACTAGCAATCACTTCTCCTCCATTCTCCTCTCGGGATCTTGGGCACACACGCACACGTGCCCGGCGTGAGCTTTAAGCCACCGGGTTCGGGATGCAAACCACAGTCAACTACATGGGAATCCAGTTACATAACCATTACGCTAACTGCTGGTCCTGAGATAAAAAATTTTGACCTCCGTTTTAAACATGTCACTGTTACAAAGTAGATGCATAACAAATATTTGTTGACTTTTATTGCTGGAATTAATTCAAATTGCCACATTTTGGAAAGATTCTCTAACCATGAGTATGTCCATTCTTGATTTGGTACTGATTGTTAATTCTTACCTTCTTTTTATCCTAAGAAATATAAATAAATGATGAAAAGAAAGAAGATGTAAGAAAAAATTATTGAGTGCCAAATATGTACTACCTTCCATGAATGCAGTGATAAATAAGACACAACATTTCTCCTTTGGGAGCTTATCAAATTATGAGGAGATAAAGATGAAGATGCCAGGAGTTATTATTCAGGCTGGTACCAAGACATTCAATGTTCATCACAGTATTATCTATATAACCCCAAATTGAAAGCCTCCCAAATCTTAACCATAAAATACACTTTCCAAACCTACTCGATAGATATTTTTAGAACAGCAAAGCCTAAATACAAAGTACGTTGAGCATCATCTTATGTTATGTGTGTAAAACAAGTGGCAGCGTCACGAGCACTATGACTGTGACCACATTAACTCTTCCCGAAAGTGGACATTGACGAATTCTAGATCGCAGCATTGAAAAATAAACTAATAGATCTTATTTTTCAATATTCTTTGATGCTATTATATATTAGAAGAAATTTACAAGATTATGCTGGGACTATTTATTCAGTTGTCTGGTTGTTTGACAGAAACAAAACACACTAAAAATACTCCTTGCCTGTATGTGTGATTTAATCTATTCTTCACATTTTTGCAGCTGAGGTTCTTGGTGTGATTGCCAGGGGACATTCTCTCCCAGTATTAGTGTTTATTTATTTTCCCTGTTCTTTTTAACCTGTTTCTCCAAAGCATCTGTAAGATTGGGAGTTGTGAGAAGACAGATGGTGAGTTTTCAGTAGCTTTTAGCAAGAATTAATATCTCTTTTGACTCTTGCTAGACATATTATTTTTTAAAATACTGTTATCCGATAATACCTATCTATTTAGGAGTTCACATGTTTTAAAATCCCTATTAATGATACAAAATCCATCTCTCTTGGTAAAAACTTGCCTTTTCTTTGAGTTTCTCTGTTTCTACAGAGACTAGAAAAATTCTTCAAATTGCATAGATTCTAACCTTTGCTGTCAACAGAGGATCACTGTCCAATCTGTTTTACATCACCAGTATTGACATCTCAGTTCACCACTGGTTGCCATCTACCTGGTTGTTTGAATTGCTTTTCTATTGGTCTCCCCATGATAATTATCTTTGTTCCATTTTTTGCCTGTAAAATGCCAGCACAGCCTGATGATAGGAGTTCTGTCCCATGTCATTACTGTGTTTTAAAATATCTAAGAAATGGGCTGGTTCCATGACTTGGTGGTTAAGGAAGCTGAATCATGGTTGACAGTAGTCCGGTTCAAATTCTAGCCATAGCAGCTTTAAAATCATGCCAGGCAGGTCTGCTTGAGTGCCCTGAAACCCAGCAGGATAGAGAAATGGAGGAGGAGGGATCACAGTGTGGCCATGCCTACTGGCAGAGTCTTGCTCCCTTTCCATACTTCTTTCTCTCTGTCTCCCTCTGGTGAGCACATTTATCCTCTGGCTTAAGAAAAAAATATATCCAGAGACCTCCCCTTTGGTTTTTAAATTAAGTATACACTTTGTAGTTCAATTTTAGGATTTCTTCTATACTTTATAGCATTTTTTATAACAGTCCTATAAACCAACATATCAATAATTTGTTTTTTAGTTTTCTCATTTATTTCTTCCATCAGCAGGAGAGTCAGAGAAAGAGAAAGAAAGGCAGTACCACAAGAGAGCTTCAACTCTGCAATACACCCAAGCCTCACCCAGCCTCAGACCGCAGGCACAACACACGCCCACATACTCAGGGAGGTCTCTACAAACAGATCTGGAACCCTCCCATGTGGGTCACCCCCACAATCTCTTGGTTTCCCCTGTACTACCATCCAGCTCTTAATTATCCTTAAGTTTTTTTTATAAAGATCCTATTTTTGTATGAATATTTCCCCGCTGAAGAATGTAATTGCCTGTGAAAAACCAGATGAGTGCTGTCTAAGAAGGAGTACAGGTAGAAAGCCTGGGTGACTATGAGTACTCTGACTAGCGCACATCTTAACTTGGTCTTCCTGGGACCTGAGTGGTTAGAAAGCTTATCTCTTTTTCTAAGATGGTCCACTGTGATCCAGGTTTCAGACTCAGTCAACCTAGTGTTCACTGAATTTACTATTGGTCAGTCAGTCATAAAACAAGTCGTACAACAACCTTCACAGATGGGCATACCTACACATTCACATCAGCTCTGTTTAGAACTATGTATACACTTGAGTGGATAATTTTAGACCTGCCTATAGGATTATTTGAAAATACTAGTTATGACATATACTTCTCTGGGTAGACTAGGAAACTTTTCTTTTCCTTTTAAATTTAGTGTTCCTAAAAAGATAACATTCTATAGTAACATTTATGTTTTTCAGAAGTATAAGGCAGAATTTGATCATTTAGTGAAGCATTCCAGTGAATGTAATCCTATGTATAAATTATGAGGCACTATAAAACATTTTCTTTCTTACTGAGAAAATAAGGTGTGCAGTTACTATTTTTCAGCTTAAAACAAAGAGAAAAGAATAGAACCCTATCTCTTTCAGTGTCCAGGATTATTAAGATATAATTGTAATAATTCAAGAAATATTTTCAGTGGGAAAATAATCATATTGGATACCACAAATACAAAATCAAATAGAAATTATTTTATTTAATTTAAAAGTCAACAATTTTGGGAGGCCATCAGGTGACGTGGTGGTTAAGGGTGCTGGATTCCCACAAGGCGGACTGTAGTTTGAGTTCCAGACCTGGTGGCTTCCTTTCTCACTTTCCCTCTCTTTCACTCTGTCCCTAGTTGGTCAAATTGAAATAAATAAATAAAGTTAAATAAAATAATTAAAAAAAAATAAAAGTTAATGATTTTTAAAGTATAATTCTTAAGGAAGGTCTCAGGTAAATATATTCATTTTATTCTTTTCTTTTGGTACAATGTTGTCATTATGTCATGTGTCACAACAACCATATCAATCTATTTGTTGAAAATATTTCTCTTATATTTAATGATTGATTTTTTTTTCTTTTTTTCTCTCTCTGTCTCTCTCTCAAGTCTCAACAAAGTGCTCCTGAAAACAGTGAGAACTCTCAAGTTGAGTCAACAAAGGAAGAAAATCCGAGTACCACTGGGTGTGATTCTCAAGATGTAAGACTAACTTAAAATCGTTTTAACAATAACAGACATGAAATGAGTATTTTAACAAATCTAGTTCAAGCCATGATGAAACCGTGTAGTTATATGTAATATTAACTATCTAAGCATTGGATTTTTAAATGTGAGAAAGCAAATGTTCTTTGGATGTGAGTTAGGTAGTCATCCCACCAGGAAGTGTACTCAGAGTCTTAGGACAGCTGGAGGTGTGAGCTGTTTAGAGGCAGGTGACCGCAGATTCTGCGATGTCTTCCTTCTCATGACAGAAACCTGTTGAAATATTAAAAGCCAAACTAAACAAACAAAAAACTCCACTGTATTTAATTTTATAGTATTACTCACATAAAAAAATAAACAGCATTAAAGACACATAACGTTAGAAAAAAAAGAGATTTCTTAACTTTCAAACAATAACAGGAGGGACCAGCAGTTAGCGTAATGGCTGTCACTGGACTCCCATGTAGTCGACCATAGTTCGTGTCCCAGACCCGGTGGCTTAAAACTCACGCCGGGTACGTGTGCATGTGTGCCCAAGATCCTGAGAGGAGAATTGAGGAGAAGGGATTGCGGTGTGGCCATCCCCCCTGGGGGTGATTTCTCACTTTCTGTCTCTCTCTCTCTGTTTCTCTCTGTCTGTCTGGCGAGTGCACATGCCCTATAGCAAAAAACTCTTAAAAAAAAAAAAAAAGCAATAATAGGAAGTAATAGTTTGTGCCCAGTGTTTTTTCACTTACAATAAATGCAGTGAAACTTTAACTCTTGGACTTTGGCAGAATTAAGATGTCAGTCTATCATATCTAAACATGAGAAGCATCAAATGATAATAATTGTGTCAGACAGATGGAAAGTTAAGCTTTAATCTAAAATAGAAAGCATCTGTTAAATATATTTGTGCTTGAAAGAAATAGGCTGAAGCTACAAGAAATAAGAGAAGATAGAAAAATCAGTAAGCCAAGTCCCCTCATTTTCCTCTACTGGTGGTCAAACTAAACTTAGAAAAATAAACTTCTCGATACTGTTGCTTTCAAATCTCTGTATATTTAAACATGTACCCAAACCATATCACTTAGAACATAAAGTGAACACAAAGTAGAAATTAAATGCTCTGCGATTTACTTTAAAGGGAGATAAGAGTCAAAAGACTTTGGGCAGAAAAGAACAATTTGCTACCGTTTGAGGATGAGCAGGACTGAGGGCATGAGTAAATTTGCAGAGGCAGGAAACATCAGAGCAGGATGACTAGAGAACAGAGTGCAGGAAGTGAGGAGAAATTGTGCAGAAAAAGATCATTTGGATCTAGAGAGTGAGAGACCCTGGATTTCTAAGCCAAAGAGTTTGGCCGAATTTGAGAGATACATAGGGTTGTTAAATATTTGTGTCTAATTGAGTAACAAGGTTATGACATTAATTTAAAGACAATGTTTTTTATTTCTCAAATTTTTTCTCCCTGAAATTACATAAAATATATTTCCTGAGAGGCAAAACTGAAAAGTAAATATTATATAGTTTACTAAGGTGACAAAAAGCAACATTCTGGTCTATTTTTCTTTTCCTTTTCCTTTTTCTTTTCTTTTCTTTTTTTTTTTTTCTTTCTTTCTTTCCTAAAGAATTTTGCCATAGGGCACATGCACTCACTAGAGAGAGACAGAGAAAGTGAAAGTTTAGAGATCACATCCCCCCAGGGGGGATACCCATGCCTCAGTCTCTTCTCCTCCATTCTCTTCTCAGGATTTTGGGCATGCATGCACATGTGCCCAGCGTGAGTTTCAAGCCACTGGGTTCAGTACTCAAACCTCGGTCTGTCATGTGGGAGTCCAGCACACTAACCCTCATGTCAGCTGCTGGCCTCATCCTTACAGATTTTTTATTACTAGAATCTGTCAATGACTAAGAGGGTGATAACATTTCCAACTATAATAGTGGATTTGTCTTATTCTTCTTGAAATTCTATCAATTTTTTGTCTCCTATGTTTGGATAATTCCTTGTTAAGTGCATGTATATTAAGGATTGGTATATATTTTTAAAGAATTGACCCTTTTATTATATAATATCCCTTAACTCTGCTATTTTTATTGCCCTGAGTTAGCTTTTCTTTTTTTGTTTTTTATTTGTTTGTTTACTTTTAGGTTTTTGCCACAGGGCACATGCACTCACCAGGAGAGAGAGAGAAAGTGAAAAGTCACCCTCAGGGGAAGATGGCCACAGTGTAATCCCTTCTCCTGGGGAGATATTTCTCCAACTTTCTTTTTGTTGTTGTCTTTAGTTTGTTAGAGAGGATGTATACTTGTCAGAGAGAGACAGAGAGAGAAGGTGAGAAAGCACCCCCTACGGGGAATGGTCACAGGACGATCTCTTCTCTTTTTCTCCTTTCTGGATTTTGGGCATGCATGCACCCGCGCCCACTATACTTTTCAAGTCACCAGTTCTGAGACTTGAGCTGTGGTGTTGGCCACGTGATATCCAGTTACCTCGATTACTATGCCACTGGTTGGCCTGATTCCAACTTTCTTTTGATTAGTGTTAGAAAGGTATAATTTTATCCATTCACTTTTTTCCTTTCCTCTCCTTTCCTTTCCTTTCCTTTCCTTTCCTTTCCTTTCCTTTCCTTTCCTTTCCTTTCCTTTCCTTTCCATATTCCCTTCCCTTCCCTTCCCTTCCCTTCCATTCTATTTTGTAAATGAAAAGAGATGCTCACCATATTGGAATCCTCCTGCCTAAGCTGCCCAGCTGGGACTGAGGGGTGTATTATAAATGCCTTTAGTCAGAGTCTCCTATTGGTGTCAGGCCATACTCAAGCTCTCAGTCCTCCTGCCTCAGGCCCCTGAGTTGCTGGGAGTGTAGTGCATGCCACAATGCCCAACCTTTAGGTTTGACCAGGACCCAAATCCAGTCCTCATTATCCCAGCCTGCATAACAGTGTCCTCAGCCATGTGTATCACCAGGCCTGGACCTCTCCATTCACTTGTAATCTGTTTTTGTTTTTATAAAGTGGTTTTCTTATAAGCAAGATGAGATTTGTTTGTTTTAAGCCCTGCTGATGAGCTCTGTGACTCTTCACATTTAATGTGAATGCTTATAGAGTTGGATTAATGTCTACCATCTTTATCATTGTTTTGAATTCATTGCACTTATCTTTTATTTTCTTTGTAACCTTTCAGTCCTTGTATGTATCTTCTGATATTAGTTGAGGGTTTTATGATTCCATTTTCTCTCCTTTCTTAGCATATAAATTATACTTCTTTTGCAAAAATTTTTCTAATTGCTATCCTTCTCTTTCTTTTCTTCTTCTCCATTGGTATTCCCTTTACCTGTTTACTGCTATTTACTTTAGTCCTAGATTTCTTGGATACTCTGTCAGCTTTTTATTTCCATTCTTTTCTCTTTGTATCTAAGTTTGGAAACTTCTGTCAACATTTCTTCAAGCTTACTGATTCTTTTTCCCCATTGATCCATAGTTTTTATTGAGTCTAAGGCAGTATTCATTTTTATTACAGTATTTTTTTTTTATTTCAAGCATTTTCTTTTTATTCTTGTGTTTTTCACTTTTATGCCCACATTATCCATTTTTTCCTGCTGTCATTTAATCTTTTTTATTTAGAGCTCCAGAAATTTAAAATTTTCTGGTCTGCTAATTTTAATAGCTCTGTGTTACATGAATCTGACTCTATTGCTTTCTTTATTTTTTCAAACTGTGTATTTTTTAATGCTTTTTATAATGCCTCTACTATCTTACTGAAAGTCAGACAAAATGAATTGGTTAATAGAAGTTGAAATATGCAGAAATCGAGTGTGAGATTTTGTTTATCTGACTGACAATTAGGCCATATTTGGAGTTTGCTATAGCTGTAGTTATCAAAGATTCACTTTCTTCTTGTCTCCTTGTTTTGGTCCACCACCTTGTTTTTGTAATTTATTCCAATCTACTTTTAAATGGAGTCAAAACTTTGCAATTCTTTTAGTTATATACTCTTCTACAATGTAGGATAATAATATATTATCCCTTGTGTTTGATTATAAAATATATGCAGAGGAGAAGCACTTTATAATCCTTTTATTAGATTTTAAAGAGTAGGATCTGTGATCCTTACAAATACTCCACAGTTTTATAAACTCTCTCCCTTTGTCAATAAAGGAAACAGAGATGAAGCTTAGTTTGAATAATTTTCTTTCTCTCACATCAGATAAGACTCCAGCTTTCTCTCTTGCTGGGTATAACTTTGTTATGGAAAAGGTTCAGGACTTATTTCAAAATGGTTATTCTTTCTGTAAGCCCGTTTCAAAATGGTTACATACCCCCTCCCTGAGCAAACATTAAGTGGCGTTTCTCTATTCTCTGGTCTTCGTTAGTGAAGATCACCTGGTGAGGCTCTTGTAGGATAAAAGTGATAGAAATGTGGATTCCCCCCACGGAGACTAGGCCCCTTTGGTTTTTCTATTTTACAGGAGTTTATACACTCTACCTCTACCAAATTACTGAAGGAACTGCAGAGGCTTCCTACCAGCTCCCAGCTCCAGTCGTCCTGCTTTAGGTAGCCTGTCTGAACTCTCTATTCACCCGTCCCCAGTTTTTGGGATGGTGGATTATCAAGTAATCGAGGTTCTCTGATCAAAGAGAAGTTACTGATTATCAATCTGTTCAGCCTTTTTTTTTTTTTTTTTTTTTTTTGAGAGTTTTTTTGCTATAGGGTGCATACACTTGCCAGAAAGAGAGAGACAGAGAGACAGAAAGCGAGAAATCACCCCCCCCCCCGCCCCGGGGTGATTTTGTGGCCACACTACAATCCCTTCTCCTCCATTTTCCTCTCAGGATCTTGGGCACACACGCACACACTTTGGCATGAGTTTAAGCCACCAGGTCCTGGACTCGAACCACAGTCAACTACATGGGAGTTCAGCAACATAGCCATTACGCTAACTGCTGGTCCTTCCGTTCAGCATTTTTTTCTCATTGTGAGGATGGAATTGGAGACTATCAAGCTCTTTACATATTAGAGTAAAAAAATAGAAGTCCTGAATGGTATATTTTGAAACACAAAATTTTTCACTTCAATGAAGTTCAGTTAATCACTTCTATTTTAGTGATCAAGCTTTAGAAAAATTGACTGGGTCAGCCTCACTGCATAGCGATTAAGTACAGGGCAATGGGAAATGGATCTTACATGACCCACCGTGGTTCAAATCCTGACCACAGTGATCGAGAAACATGCCAGACTTGTGTGAGCATGCCTAGGATTTGGAGTGGAAGAGCAATGTAAGAGGGCTGTGGTGTGAGCAGGCTCCATTGAGGGGGGAGAGTGCTTTCTCTCTCTCTCTCTCTCTGTCTCTCCCACCTTGGTGTTTGCGTATGCTCTCTGGCATTAAAACAGACCAACAAACAAAAACATTTATCTATTCCAAGAAGGCAAAATTTTCCCTGTATTTGTATAAAATATTTATTTTCCATTTATATCTAATTAATTTTGCTTTTTTGTGTGTATAAAATGACATAAGGTTCTACATTCACTATTTACCTGTTGAAATTCAATGGTATCATTCTTTATAACAAATCGTAAAGAGTTTTTTTTTTTTCTTTTTTTCTGCCATAGGGTACATATGCTTGTTGAAGAGAAGCAGAAAGAGAGAGAGAGAGGGCAAAGTGATAAATCACCCCCTACGGGGGATGTCCACACCACAATCCCTTCTTCCCCATTCTCCTCTTGGGATTTTGGGCACACATACACATATGCCTAATGTGAATATCAAACCACTAGGTCTTAGACTTGAACCAAGATTGGCTATGTGGGAGTCCAATGCCTTAACCATCACATCCTTGCTGGCTCCTCTGCCTGTCAATTTTAATTTTAAAAGTCTGCTAGAATTTTGAAAGGTTTACATTTTATGTAAATATCAGTTTAGGGAGAAATACTATTTTAATAATAATGAATCTTCAAGTCCCAAAACATGAGATATTTCTCCATTTACTTAGATTTTTCATAGTTTTAGCAATAGGGTTTTTCCATGTGCAAGTCTTGAATTTCACTAGATTGTTAATTGCTTGTATAAAGAGATGCGATTAATTTTTGTCTATTGATCTTATATCAGAGAGTTTTAAGTGTTTATTAGCTGAAAGTCAAATTGTACGGAGATTTGCAAAATAACTAAATGAAGTGGCAGTATTGATGTCCAGCAATTATGATACTTTGTTCAAAATAAGAGACATAAACCCTATCTAAATTTGCTTACTGGTCTAGACTGATAAAGTATGTTTCATTCTAGAAATAACACTTGTAAGTTCAACAGTGACAAACAGACTGTGTCTACGAATCTTAGGGTGGAAAGCAAAGAGAAAGTCAGAATGGAAAGCTAACTGGGTTTATTTACGGTTCAACCAGTTTCAAAATGTGTAATCATGAATACTGAACCCCTTTGAGGCTCATGTCCCTCCTCTGAAAAGACAGATAAACATCTGTTGCCTGATATACCTTGTTAAGGGCTTCAAAGAGATATCCCAGTCTGACATCTAGTGGGTCTTTGGAAAAGGCATGACATATTTTTCTATGATTTTCTATGCAAAAATGGATCATGACTTTTCTGACTACCAAATAGTATATTACTGCAATATAATAGCCTCCTAAAAATGATTACTTTCTATTTCATTTTGTAAAACTATGTCATTTACATAAAACTTTAATAAATGTTTTTGAATTAAGTATTCTAATTAATTTCTCAAATGAGAGAACTTAAAATATGACAGAATTAACCTGAAAAACAATTTTGAAATAGTACTACTGTCAAGGGTAGAACTTGATGAAGGTGGTAAAAACAGAGATAGGAAGGGAAATATTTTAGCTAAATGTGAAAATGAACTCGTAATGAAAAGTATCTGAGAATATAATTAGCAATCAAAAGACATATATATATATACACACACATACATACATACATATAAAATGTATATATATATATATATACACACATTATATATGCAATATATACATTTTATATACATATGATAAAATAATGAAAAACAGTCATACTAGAGTGTAGTCAGGAAATTAAACATTAGTATGAAGGAAAAGAATGATTATGTTAGCATCATTTTTAAAAAAAACAATTTTCTTCATTAATGATAACTTTACAATATTATCAACTAGATGGGTGAGAAATGTACACATATTGGAATATTCAATTTGGAAGCTAAATAACATGATTGAATTTATACAAGAACTTGAAATATTTTTTTTAAGTTTAAATTAAAACACACACACACACACACACACACACACACACACACACAATTTTCCCAGAAGGCACAGGGTCTCATTAGACACCTAGACGGGGAGTAAGAAAACATGGCCTCCCTTCCTCAATGGGAAATGGTCACATCATAATCCTGTCTTTCAGGTTTTGGGGCACATACAAAGTGTGTTGGCAGCCAGGTCTGGGATTTTCACCTCACAAGAGGCCATCTAGGGTCCAGTCACCTTCACTAACACATCAGCACTGGCCTGGCATGTTTTCAGTTCCAGGGTTCTGTGACCATCAATATCTGCACAGGGAGCCAATAGGAACATGTGCACTTTCTCAGTGAATAGATTGCAAAAGTGATGCATTTTGATTCTGGTTGGCCACACCTGAGACCAAGTAACATAGAAGAGAGTTTGGAAATTACATAAAATCTAGATTTTAAAACCAATTGTGTTGTTCGCTAGTAACAATGTCACAGTGTTCGCAGTAGCACTGTCACTCTGGCAAGTGACTTCATTATTTATATGTTTTATCAAGAAAGGTAGATCACAGGCCAACTGGTGGCATGATGATTAAGGTGGCTAGACCACACATGGTAACAGTGTGGTTAGAGTCCCTGATCCTATGGCTTGGAAAACATGCCAGGCATGTGTGCACGTGTGTGTGTGTGTGTGTGTGTGTGTGTGTGTGTATGTGTGCACATGTGTGTGCATGTCTCCTCCTCAAATCCTGAGAGGAGAATGTAGGAGAAGGGACTCTGGCATGACTATCTCCCCATGAGGTGATTTCTCACTTTCAATGTCTCTCTCTGCCAGTCTCTCTCTGGTGAGCACACATGCCCTATCACAAAAGTAAATATGTGTTTGTGTGTGTGTGAGTGTGTGAGTGTGTGTGTGTGTGTGTGTGTGTGTGTGTATCTTACATCAAAGGTTTTCAAACTTTAACCTGACTAAGAATCACCAGATCAACTGACAAAACTGCTTATGCTCAAGATCCACTGTCATATATTAACGGACAGGACTATGTAATACTTTAATAGCCCCCTAGTGTTTCCTCTATTAATATTTCATGTGAGACATGTTGAGAAACTTTGGTGTTGATTTCCTGCAGGTTTGTTGTCTTTCATGATTATATATAATATGTATTACATTTGCCATGTTTCACTATGTCTTAGATGTACATATTAGTTCCTCCTAAAAATTATACCTGCTCTGCAGTTATAATATTCAAAGTCTCAAAATATTTTATGGCCAGAGACCCAAACTTGGAAATATAGAGTGTACTGATCTTAGCTAATTTTGTGGGTTTGTGCCACTCCCTGTCTGCCCTGTGCAAACCGGACAGCATTACTACGAGAATAGCTCCTTCATTCCTTGGTCCTTTTTGTTTGTTTTTAGTAAACTCGAGTCTCACAATGCATCACTAATGACCTAACACCATATTGGACTATCAGTCTGGATTATATTTAGATGACTCCAAAGGCAGCTTTGCTCAGACGGTCATGCTGGAGTCACATTGAGAAAACAAAGGATGTGCCTACTCCAGCTCATTTTCCTGCCGCTTGCAAATGTGCCTCACATAGTTTAATAGCGTATCAAGAATTGAAGACATGGAGCATTTTATTTCAATTTCCACTCAGGGATTAAGAGTTAATGCTCAATGGAAATGTGGTTTTGCAATGTTTCCGATTCCTACAAGGAGCAGACTTTAATTTATCTTAATGTGCTAAGGAAATGAACAACAGCAATGGCTCCTGTTTAGCACTGGGAACACTCAGTTTCCCTGCACTCCACCTGCTCGCCTGTCCCTGACCAAAGGGAGTCTATTCAACAGGAAAGCATTGCCTCAGGAAATGAGATGAGAGAATGTAGGAAAATAAATGTTAGAGCTCTGGGTAGAAATCTAGGCCAGCTTTTTTGTGTTGAAACAATTTTGGCTGAGTTTTTAAAATCCTAGATCATTATTGTGTCCAACAGTCATTGTGTGGCATTTGATGGCCCCAACGAGTGGTTGGCAGATGCTTGGTTAACAAAATTTTCCAGGCAACTCATACCTGCTCTGAGTGAGCTGGGAAGCCACATACCATTGTCACTCAGACTCCATTCAGTTAGGCCATCTGTAAGGGCGGTCTTCACTGGAAGCATGCTTTGTGGTGCTATGTGCAATTTTTCAAGAAGGAGCAGCACACCTCCTGGTAATGTAAAAGTGGTAAATAGTGTCTGAAGATCTTAGCAAAATGTTTATGCTCTTCCTATAACACATAAATCTCCCTGTTGATCTTGGTCTAGCATCTTATTTTAAAGCACACAAGAATATAAACAATTGTATTTTCTTTCCAAAATAGTTTTGTATCCTTAAGAATGATCAATCTATTCACGTGTTAAATAAAAAGATCACCCAATAAACATGCTTACATTTAGTACAAGGATAATGGCCAGATGGTGAGATACAAATGCAAGGTTTAATCTGGTAGATATTAGCCTGTCGGAAAAGCCATGACATTTTTTTTTTCTGTGTAAACAACCTAATAATTCTTTTATTCTTTCATCTCCCCACAAGACACATAATGGCTCTCTCCCTTGGGTTTGATCACGCTTGGATTATACAATATACTGAGCCTTTATCACAGTACACCTTGCATTTTGATTATTTACATAAGGTTCTTATTTTAAGTTTGATAATTAATTGGACGACAAAACTATCTGTATTGTAATTTATGGTTCAGAGACGAAATGTGGCTTGCCGAGAGGTACTTGCTGAGGGGACATTGGTGTCAGTCCTTACCTCCTTCCCAGTCTGCCACTCCCAGCGTTGACTCCATGACTGAATGTAACATTATCACCTGGATATGGTGTAACACTTTTAATCTTTTAACACCTTACTTTTCAATTTCTGACCTTTAGAATATTAAAAATCACAGTTGTGAAATAATATGAAAAATATATTTCCTACAAAAAGGTAGCATCACATAAAAATTTAGCCAAAACGTGTTCAGATTTCAAAGTAACTTGGTTCTTTTTTTTTTTTTTTTTTTTTTTTTTTTTTTTTTTTTTTTTTGAGAGGTTTTTGCTATAGGGCACGTGCGCTCGCCAGACAGAGAGAGAGAGATAGAAAGTGAGAAATCACCCCCCAGGGGGGATGGCCATGCCACAATCTCTTCTCCTCCATTCTCCTCTTGGGATTTTGGGCATGCACGCACACGCGCCCAGCATGAGTTTAAGCCACCGGGTCCGGGGCACGAACCACAGTCGACTACGGGGGAGTCCAGCAACATAGCCATTATGCTAACTGCTGGTCCCAGTAACTTAGTTCTTAATTCCACTTTTTCTTCTTTATAATAGTCTAAAAATGCTGTTTCCTTTTAGCATTTATATTGTCCCAACTCTTAATTACATATACAAAATAAACCAGACTTTTGTACTGGTTTTAGATTGATTTTTTAATAGAATTTTAGGTTGCTCAGTTATGTGTTTGCATTAATTATTATTAGTTATTTTAATGTTTGATAAAAAGGTCATAATAAACAAAACCAATCTTTCTTGTGAATAAACCAAATGTTTACCATTTAACAGCATAGTTGTAACAATTGGCAAAGTCAGAGACACAAACTAAATGAAGATTCTCTTTCTGTAGGTATTCCAGTGGTTGTCAATTTATTCATAGTACTCTTTCGCAAAGGTCATTCTCAATATATAATTTTATGTTCATAAATCATTTCAAAATGAGATATCTGCACTGAAGCCAAACAAGTGCATGTATCATAATAAAAATCTTCTGAAGCATTTGAATATCTAACACAGATTGGATAGAATGATCTGAAAACTCTACCTTGAGAAAGAAAAAGGAAAGGATGGAAGACATCCTCCAAGACTAAGTCACTCAGGGAGGATGAGTGGTTAGGGACACTTCGACTGTTAAAACATAAACAGAATATGAGGAAAGAGAAAAACACAGCCCTGAGGAAAAATACACAACACATTTTTTGTCAATATCCAGATTTTCTGCCAATAAGAGTGACTATATTTTAAAAAAGTGACTATATTAACACAGGTTTGTAACATGTAAGTGAACGAATATCAATGCTCAATTCTAATGGCTCCTGAACATTTATTGACAAAAGAAGAAATTTTGATTGATGGTAAGAAACAAAGGGAGAGGGAAGGGACTGGCAGATGGGGTAGCGGATACATCACTAGACTCCCATATGGC
The DNA here is from genome assembly GCA_026018925.1 of Tupaia tana. NCBI lineage: Eukaryota > Metazoa > Chordata > Mammalia > Scandentia > Tupaiidae > Tupaia > Tupaia tana. The sequence continues at coordinate 8,421,939 of JAKSZU010000012.1, read as the reverse complement.
TGACCGCAGTCAGAGTTCTGGACGTGGAGGCTTGAAAATCACGCCAGATGTGTGTGCGTGTGTGCCCAAGATCCTGGTAGGTGAATTAAGGAGAAGTGATTGCAGTGTGGCCATCCATGGTGGGGGTTAGGGGGAAGGAATAGGGGTGTGGGGCGTGATTTCTCACTTTCTCTCTCACTGTGTCTGTTTCGCTCCACTGCAAGTGCAGGTGCCCTAAGGGAAAAACCTAAAAAATAAAAATGTAAGAAGAAGGGAGAGGGAACATAAAAACTTATTTGAAAAACTTACTTAATAGTATGAGATACTCCATTAAGAACCTTTGAGTGCTTTCAAATGTAATCTAACTCTTCTAACAATGAATTAAGACTACTTGGGACCAGAAGATGGCATAATGGCCACGTCACTGGACTCCCATGTAGTCGACCACAGTTCGAGTCCCAGAACCGGCTACTTAAAATTCATGCTGAGCACATGAAGATGGGTGCCCGAGATCCCAGGAAGAGAATAGAGGAGAAGGGATTGTGGTGTGGCCATCCCCCTGGGGGAGTAATTTCTTGCTTTCTGATTATCTGTCTCTCTCTGTCTCTCTGGCGAGCGCACATGCCCTATACCGAAAGACATCTCTAACAAAAAGATAGGTAGGACTTTGCCTCATTTTCAGATAAAGAATCAGAACTTCAGTAAGTTAAAGTAACTTTCCCAAGTTCATACAGTTACCAAGGGTAAAAGACTTTGTCTCAGTCTGTTTGGGCTGCTATAAAAAATTACTATAGACTGAGTTCTGGAGGCTAGGATGTTCCAGATCAAAGTGCTGTCAGAATAGGGGTCTGAGGAGGAACCACTACGTCATACACACCCTACTTCTCCCTGTACCCTCACATGGTGAGAAGGGTAAGGGATCACTCTGGGACCTCTCTTTCTATAAGGGCACTAACACCTTTCATGAACTTGCTGACCTCGTGAGCTGTCACCTTGAGGTCCCGCCATCAGATACATCACCTTGGCGGTTAGGATTTCAACATGAAATTTTAGGGGAACACAAATATTTAGAGTATAGCAAAATTTTATCCTTGAATGGGCTGCCTCTTCATTCTGCTTACTTTGCTGTGATACGTACATTATCTCATTTCACTGTAATAACAATATTTCAAACATAAACATTATTACTCCCATTTTACACATGAGAAAAAGTGGGGTTGTTATTTTTCAGACATCATACATAAGCAAATTCTGGCCTGAAGTAAAGTTTTCAACTGTGCAGAGATGTAGAAAATTGAGTGGAATTAGGAGCCAAATAAGGATTTGGGGATTTTTCGTTCATCTCGTTTCCTCTCTCATGCACTTACTCCTTGGGTCTCTCTCAAGATTTCTTTTGACAAACGTTCTTTTATATATATTTTCTATACTAAAATGTTATTTCTTTTTAGAAACATTGTTATAATAGTCGATTTTCCTTGTTGGCTTATTTATTGCAACGTCAAAATTTGAAGTTGAATTGTCCAATGTTTGCTATTGGTGTTTACTTTTATTTTCCAGTGAAATACCAAAGTCCAGGAATTTCAGTGTTCTTTGGGAAATGAAGTTGGGGCTCAAATTAATTGATGCATGACTACAAAGCCTGTTCTTTGCGTGTCTTCTGGGAGAGCTGATAATCTCTAGGAATTCCTTAGCACTAGAGTCTTCCCCGTCATGTTGCGTTTGTGTGTGGTTGATAATGAGCAAGGCTTAGGACCAGCAGATGACATAATGGTTACATTGCTGTACTCTTACATAGTCGACCACAATTCGAGTCCCAGACCACTGGCTTAAACTCACACCATGTGTGCATGCATGCCCAAAATCCCAAGAGGAAAATGGAGGAGAAAGGACTGCGGCGTGGTCATCCTCCCTGGGGTGGGGGTTGATTTCTTGCTTTCTGTCTCTCTGTCTCTGTCTTTCCAGCAAGTGCACATGCCCTATAGCAAAACTCTCTTTAAAAAATAAAAATAATGAGCGAGGCTTATCTTAATGACATAGTTTTATTATTACCTTTCATGGTCATAGTGTAACATTTTGTTAGATGGCAGTTTATTGTAAAAAAAAATCACAGAAACTGGTTATTCTGATGTTGGTGAAGATGTGTATGCAAGAGAGGGTGTTTAATTATTTTAATAAAGATGTGTTTGGGGACCAGCAGTTAGTGTAATGGCTATGTCGCTGGACTCCCACATAGTCAACCATGGTTCGCGTCCCAGACCTGGTGGCTTAAAACTCACACCGGGTGCATGTGCGTGCATGCTCAAGATCCCAAGAGGAGAATGGAGGAGAAGGGATTGCGGCGTGGCCATCCCCCCTGGGGGGTGATTTCTCGCTTTCTGTCTCTCTGTCTCTCTCTGTCTGTCTGGCGAGCGCATGCGCCCTATAGCAAAAACCTCTTAAAAAAATAAATAAAGATGTGTTTGTGTCTCATCCCACTTCATAATTTACAGACCCAGTCATGCTCATCCCTAGGCCCTGTGTAATTGAATGGGTCAGCTGAATATTGACGTGGCTGGCTTTAGGTATGACTTCCTAATCCATCTGCATATTTTATTACATGAGTCTGTAGATCTGAGTACTTTACTAATCAGGTTGAATTTTACCTAATTGAGATGATGGGAGTGTTTTGCAGAACTGGAATAGCCTTTAATTATACTGTTGTATGAAGTTCTCAAGACTGTTATTTAAACTTTTTTCTTTCTTTTAAGACAGAAAAGAGTTCCTTTGTATAATTAATTTATTATTCACTATACCTCATTACATCTCTATCTACTCCTCCCCAGGGAAATTTATGCTCTTTAATTATATATGCATGAGTGGAAATGACATCTGAACTTTTCCTTTTGTTTAAGAAAAAAAGGATCTGAGGTTCAAACTGATAGGAAAGAAAGCTCAAGTTTCCAGGCACTGTTCCAGTTTATGAATGTGTAGATTGCCCTGTAGACCATTTATACACCGTCATTCAGTTTTTGTGTAGATGGTAATGTGTCATTTTGAAGTAACAGATCAACCTTGCTCCAAGAAAAGGAGGAACATAAAGGGAATTTAAAAAGAAAGAGGGCCAGCAGGGAGCATGCTGGTTAAAGCAGCTAGATCTTACATGGACAAGTATGTGGTTCAAGTCCTATATCTGGTGGCTTAAAAAACATGCCTTGCTCCTTACTGAATTGGAACCAGTAAATGGCAAAATAGTTACCTCACTGGACTCACATGTAGTCTACTGCAGTTCGAGTCCCGGACCTGGAGGCTTAAAATTCACACCAGGCACGTGTACATACTTGCCCAAGATCCCAAGAGGAGAATAGAGGAGAAGGGATTATGATGTTGCCATACCCCCTGGGGGAAAGGGTGATTTCTTACTTTCTGTCTCTCTGCCCCTCTCTGTCTCTCTGGTGAGTGATTTTGTCCTATAGCAAAAATCTCTCTCTCTCTCTCTTTCTTTCTCTCTCAAAAAAAATGGGACCAGCAGGTGGCAAAAATCTCTCTCTCTCTTTCTCCCTCTCTCTCTCAAAAAAAAAAAAAATAGGACCAGCAGGTGGCCTGGTGGTTAAGGGTGCTGGACTCCCACATGGCCAACTGTGGTTCAAGTCCTGGACCTGGTAGCTTGCTTTCTCACTTTCTCTCTCTCTTTCACTCTCTCTTTCTCGCTCTGTCCCTCTCTGAAACTGAATGACTAAAGTATATGGAAACAAAGTAAATGGTTGTGAATACCAGACATAGTGTGGGAAGATGGTGGGTGAAGGAGTAGAGTCTGAGAAAGGACATTAAGGAGAAAAACAGAGAGGCAAAGCATTAATGGGACAAAGAAATGGGATATTATCCATTGAAGATAACTTTATAGTATTATCAACTGTGAGGAATGTACACATGTTGGAATATTCACCTTGCAAGCTAAATAACATGATTGAATGTATAAAAGAACTTGAAATTTAAAAAAGCAAATAAAATTAAATAAAATAATACTTAAAATAGTAAAAATACTCAATTATAAAAAAATAAAACCCCATGCCTTAAGTTATTTTATAATGTCTGTATGAATATATTTTTACAGGGTATTATAAAAGGAAAGAGAAAGGCAATGCAAAAAGAGAGATAAATCTATTTTATTATGCTCTAGTCAAGAAGAAATGAGTAATTTTATATATATAATTGTATATATATAAATGTTTTATGAGAAAAATAGCTTACCATTTTAATGATGATTTATAAATATTTGGTGTAATTAGATTATTCATTTTCTTTCCATATCATGAGGACAGCATCAGGTTAAAAAATGCATATGAGAAATTTAAACTAGATTTTGTCTCAAACTGAATGGACTACATGACTTATATAAACAACTACCATTTGTTAAATATACAATGTGACTTCAAAAAGTTTATGGGAGAATAAAGGAGTTTATTTTGATGCAAAAAAAAAAAAATGAAACCCATGCGTTTTTTTCACAATATGCCTTTTCCATGACTACTGTGAGGACACCTCATGTCATAGCCAGTAGCCTTCTAGTATTAGGTCATTGGGAAAGTCATAATGCATTTTGTATAGAAACAGAAAAATATGTTATAACTTTCCCAATGACCTAATATAATGACAATAAAAGTGATAGAAAGGATTTTTTTCTTCTTTTTTTGGAGAGGTTTTTGCTATAGGGCGTGTGTGCTCACTAGACAGACAGACAGAGACAGAGAGATAGAAAGTGAGAAATCACCCCCTAGGGAGATGGCCACACTGCAATCCTTCTCCTCCATTCTCCTCTCGGGATCTTGGGCACGCACGCACACACACCCGGCGTGAGTTTAAGCCACCGGGTCCGGGACTCGAACCATGGTCGACTACGTGGGAGTCCAGCGACACAGCCATTACGCTAACTGCTGGTCCCGAGATTTTTTCAATGTCAATATGTATCAAGTGTTTTGTTCAGGTTCCTTATCTGCATTTAACCGTCTCAGAAACCTCATGAACCCTATTCTTTTTTCTCATTAAATAAAAAGGAATATCAGACTCAGGACCCAGAGAAGTTGAGTTAAAGCTTCTTGAAGGTACCAGATGTTTTTGCAGTAAATGGTGTTTCTGGTCACATTTTATGTCAAAGTTGTTCACCACTCTGTACCTGTGCCCAACCAGGCCCCTGGAACAGTTATGGTTCAGTTCACTTTTATAAAGGGCTGAGTGAATCAACATTATTCATAGTGCCTGCTGTTGTTGTCATCATTGCCTATAACATTCCACTTTATGCTCATCATTTTCATTGCTGCTACAATAGACAACATCCTGAGATCTCACTGAGAAAAGTACTTTGAATAATTTTCTTATTTAATTCCTACGGACATGTGTACATTTTCCTCAATGAAAAAACGCCTACAAATTGAGATTGAGGGAAAAAAATGAGTAACTTTTCCCAGGCCATGTAACTAATAAACGGTTGATTTAAGATTTTGAACATGAGGTAAACACAGACTCCACTCCTTGGCCCATGGATATAACCACGACTTTATCCTGTTTAGTAATAAAATTTCTTATATAAGAGGGGTCTTAAAATTGTTCATAGAAAACATGTATTAATAAAAAACCATGTATGAATTTCAAAAATTTTTACACATGAGTAAACTTGAATTTTAATTTTATTTTTCCATAAACTATGTGAAATCCCCTCATAAAATAGCACTTTTTATCTCTTCTCAAGAGTTACAATTCCATTTCACATTGTATCAGGAAGAATTAAAAGAATATTGAAAAATCAATACATAGTCCAAGTAGTATTGAGGAATGAGACAAAAAACACATTTGGTGTGCCAAAAAGTATTGAAGGTTTTTTGATATGTGTATTTACCAGTCATAACCCAAAATAATCTGGAAATTTGTCAGCAAAAGATTCTTTTTCTTGAGCCAGAGAAAGAGATTTTTGCTATAGGGTGTGTGCTTGCTGGAGAGACAGAGAGACAGAAAGCAAGAAATCACCTCTCGGGTGTTGGGGGATGGCCACACCACAATCCCTTATCCTCCAGTCTCCTCTCAAGATTTTGGGCACGCATGCACTCACATGTGTTTGAAGCCACTGAGTCCAGGACTTAAACTGTGGTTAGCCATGTGGGATTCCAACAATGTAACCATTATGGCGTCTGTTGGTCTCATGATTCATTAATTTAATGCTCCTTCCTTTATCTTGTGAGCCCTTGCTCTGGTTCATCAAGCTGAGTCTGATGGCCATGTTCCCACATCTCACACAACTCGTTTAACAGTCTCTTGCCCCCTCATTCCATCCATCTCCTTGGTCTTCTCTGCCTCCTCACTGACCACATCTGCTGCAACCAGGGAGAGAAACCATGAAAATACGACACGACCTGCATCTTCCATTCTGTTTTGTTTTGTTATTTACCAGAGGGTGCATGTGCTCACCAGAGACAGAGATATAGAGAGACAGAGAGAAGGGAGAAGAAAGCACCTCCCTCCCCAGTGGGATGTGGTCACATCACAATTCCAGGCAGAAAGTGATTTACATAAAGCAGATGTGTGTATTTTACACTTTCAGCACAATTAATAATGGCCTGTGGCATATAATTGTTTTTATCAGTCCAATGACTTTTGACCAATTTGTTTCATGAAAACTCAAATGATAAGAAAATACACATACCCTTTTTGTGTCCTCACATCAGTCATCACAGTTCTAATCTATAGTAAATGTATAAACAGCATTTCAATTGAAACAGAATTATCATTTTAAACTTATTTTACATATATATCTTACCTCTGATAGCACACTTTATGAAAGGTCACATAAAGCTATGAACAATAGAAAAGAGTCATTAATATTAGGCAGCTGAAGGAATTATACAAATGCTTTTTATACAACTACAGTATGTCACAAAAACATACTAAGCATATTGATTTTGTGTTTTTGATATGTATGGAAATGTGATGAATGTTATCTCTATTTTTTCTTTTTGTTTTCTTTCATTTTTACTTTGCTAGAGAGTGCATGGCTTGCCAGAGAGAGCCAGAAAGAAAAAGGAAATGAGAAGCACTTTCGATTAGGGATGACCACGTTGCAATCACTTTTTTTCCATTTTCCCTCCTTTGTAGATTTTGGGCACGCATGCACACATGCACAGCCTATTTTTTTCAAGCCTCTATGTCTGGACCTATAACAATTGGTCATGTGGGTCCCAGCTGTCTTAGCCACCATACCACTGGCTGATGACAATATCCTTGTTTCAAGAGGATGAAATCAGGGCCGTGAAGGTTATGAAGCGTCTGCTGATAGATATCAGTGAGTGGAAGAACTTAGACCTAAACTCGAATGTGCTTGACCCACAAGCTGCGCTCACCTTTACTGAGGAGACTCTGAACATGACCTGACAGCATTATACACTCATCTCTCTCTCATACGCTCTTTTGTATGTTTTTGTTCAAATAGTTAGTTCTTCTTTCTCCATTAGAATGTAATCTCTATCCAGAGCAAAGACCTCATTTTATTTCAACATTCTGTTAGGTTGTTGGGAAAGTCATGACATGTTTTTTTTTTTTTTTTTTCTTTTTGGAGAGGTTTTTGCTATAGGGTGCGTGCGCTCACTGGACAGACAGACAGAGACAGAGAAAGCGAGAAATCACCCTCCAGGGGGGATGGCCACGCCACAATCCTTTCTCCATTCTCTTGGGATCTTGGGCACACACGCACAAATGCCCAGCGTGAGTTTAAGCCACCAGGTCCAGGACTCGAACTGCAGTTGACTACGTGGGAGTCCAGCGACATAGCCATTACACTAACTGCTGGTCCCATGACGTGTTTTTCTATGCAAAAATGTGTCATGCCTTCCCAGACGACTCAATATTTCCAACCTTAAAATATTGCCTGGATTACAGTAGAAACTCAATAAAGATGTATGCAGTAGTGACTAAAGTACAAAAACATGTTTGAAACTCAATTTTGCTTTTAGTTTTCTGGAAGTTTATGGACAACAAAGGTAATTCAATAGATTGTCTAAATTTCATTTTTGTTGCCTTGAAAAGAAAAAAATATTCCATTTGCAAAGGTAAAAGCCATTTCAATAGTTTTCTTATAAAATTCTATATTTTAAGTAACATTCTTGACCACAGTTGCAGTAAGTGCATCTTTCATCCTACAGTACAGCTTTTCTACATGAAGAGGTTTTAAGACTCACGGTTTTCGAAGGCAGCTTCCGTAGAAGTAGGTCCTCTGGTGTAATTCTACATGAAGTGATTCCTAGCATAAATTTGAACCCGTGTTCTTCTGGATAAATCTTAAAATAGGTAAAGACAATGTGGTTTAATCCTGAAATCTCTATTTTCCAAAGTGTTTTTTTTTTTTTTTTTTTTTTTCCCCTTTCCTCGCAAAGCAAAACATGAATTCAGGTCATTTTTTATGATTACTTTTACCTTTGTTAAATAAGAACCATTCATAGCAATGTCAAGGCATCCCCTGTGGTCAGCACTTTTTTTTCTATATGTCTCTTTCTTGTGTTCTTCCTACTGTTCTTCTTTCTTTCTGTGTGGGAATTACGTGACTATTGACAGAGGTTTGCATCAGTGAAAACTGGTCATGATTGTTTCTAACCATGAACTCAGTTCTCTGGAATGTTGAGTAATGTGAATCATATCTGCAACAAAGTGAGAGCACTCTGAAGAAACTTTCCATTTGTGTTCAAACCAAATGAATGCCTGTTCCAGCCACGGCTCTGGGTTTAAGAGAATAGGTTTTTTAAAGGCATAATACCTGCAAGGTATAATTATGTGGCCCCTGCCTCTGCTGACTGTCTGAGGATCATAAGAATTTTATGAACTCCACCTCATGAAAGCTCCACAATGCCTATGGAGCACAGAAAAAGTAAATTTAAAGGTAGTGTTCACTATGGGATCAAAGTATAGAAAAGTTAGAGCTGTCCTCCAGCCACATAACATTTTCTTTAATGTTGAAATTTAATAAGTTTCCATTGTTCAGATGATCAAAGGCTTGTCTCAAATGGCTGTGGCAGCATTAATGAAAGAACATACACCACAGCAAATTCTATTGTACTTTCCTCATGACAGCAACCTCAAATACTACTCCACACATAAAGAGTTTTAAGGTCAAATAGATTTGGAAATGTTCTTATTATATACCTTCTTAAAGATTTATAATGCATTTCTCCATTATAACAGTAGATCTTAAATTCCACTTGTGCATTTGAATTTCTGGGATACTGATTAAAATGCAAGCCCCATATTCATAGGATAAATTTAGCACCCTGGTATATTATTTACTTTTAACGATCACCTCATGTGATTGTGTGAACAGATCTTTTGGGATCAAAACTTTAAGAGGCCAAGCAAAAACTTTAAGGTATTGTATTTCAAAATTTTAGAGAACTACAGTAAGTAAAAATACTTAAAAATTTTCTCCAAATTTATACACTTATGAACTTCATTGTTCCCAAGTGCCTTTGGGGAAAACCTATACCATGCAGATTCCCATCTGCACAGACATTTTTTGAGCTTGATTTCATATAATTATCTTAGTTCATTTTCAAAGACCAAATACAAGTAAAATAAAAACAAAAGCTAGCTAATGTATTGCAATAAAAACAGAATAACTATGTTTTCCAGGAAAATGTGGGATTCCAGTTCTAACTCAAATGTACACAACAAGAAAAAAAATCCCTTAGGTAAAATAGAGAATTCCCTTACATATCTGCTTAAAATTCTTTGGAATGTGGTAGTTAAAGTGTTGACTATATATTTCTATTATTATAGCTATAGTACCACTTTTCCAGTCTTATTTAAAGAAGCATTACATATTAATTTTGGAGTCCCTATCAAATATACCTAAATCTGGTTACACAAAGAAAGCAGTCATTTATAAAATTCTAAAGGATTGAAATATTTCATGGTCTATATTTGTTTTGTATTCATTCGTTATTTATTCAGAGATTATGCATTGATCACTCACCATCTGGCAGGCAACTAGCTGGGATCTAGGAGAGACCAAGGTTGCTCTTATCATAAAGGAATGCCCAATGTATGTGGGATTGGACACACTTAGGCATTAAACAGTGGAAAGTGCTGAGGTCATTACAGACTTCATGCATTGGAAGCAGGGAGGTAAAACCAGGTCTACCTATTGCTGGAAAGGATGGCCTAGAGAGGGTGAGTCTTCAGGATTTCACAGTGAAGAAAGACTTTTCTAAAGGTGAGATGGCATAAATATAGGCCAAAAGAGATAAAGCAAGGTGTTGTGTGTCCCAACATAGAGAAACGTGGTATGAGAATAGAGAGCATTTCCAAATTAGTCTGAAATCTGAATTGGAGAAGGTTTAATGTTCTACACAACCTCCTTAGTGATCACATACTCAGAATTTTTAGAATGCTAGAGTTTAAAGGCAGGATATGTCCCCATCCCGTCTTTGGCCCCAGGAAATAATTGTCTCATTCAATGTCAGGATTATCCAGTGGTCATGGATTAGTAAATTCTTAGGCTCTGTTTTACAAATGGAAAAGATTACAGGAAAGCATACACATGCAAAAATGTAGATTCTTCCATTACATGATTTTGTAGTTAGTTTAAAAGTGTGCTTTTAATATGGCCAGCCAATGGGACTTTGGTTAAGGCAGCTGGATCCCCCATAGCTGACTACACACTTTGAATCCCTGATCAGCAGCTTGAAAAAGATGCTGGTCATGTGTGGGTGCCCCAAATTCCAACAGGTGAAGAAACGAAGAAGCAATTGCAGTATGGCCATACCCCAGGGCACTTTCTGCTTTCTCCCACTCTCAGTCTGTCTCTGGCAAGTGCACACCCTCTGGCCATTTTTTTTTTTTTTTTTAAGTTTGCTTGTAATGAAGAGAAAGATGAAAAGAAAGAAATGAAGGGAGAAAGCATGGCAGTAAAGAAAGTAGGAAGGAAAGAAGGCAGGGAGGGTGGGAAGGAAGGAGGAGAAAATTCAGCATTTTAACTTCAGTTAAAATAGAAATGAAGCCCAATTAGAAGGCTTTTTACCACTGCCAGCACTTTATCTTCCTCAAAACCGGTGAGATACATAAGTAAGATGAGATTTTTCTGGTCGGTAAAATATAGGTATATGTATATATATATATATATATATACATATATATATATATATACACACATATATATACACACCTATATATATATATATATATATATATATACACACACACACACACACACACATACACACACAAACATACACACACATACACACACACATACACACACACATACACACACACACACACACACACACACACATATATATGGTATTGAAGATCTCTTGTTTGACAGATTGTTGATCATATTATTTTAATTACTTTCTGACTTGCAATATTGGTGTTCTTGCAGGCACAAAGATCATTGACATATTAAAATCCTACAGTACAGTGGCATCACAGACATAGTATTTTTATACTCTTTTACTTTCTTTTGACTTTTGACAGAAAAGGAACTTTCCACTGGAATGGCGTTTGTGGTAGCTCACTGCCCTCGGCACTGCCGAGATCCCCAAACTGAGAGTGAATGTATGCGCTCTCCTCAGAATCCCCTTTGACACCATGACATTATCCCAACTTGTCCTTTCAGCATGTATCAAAGTGACGGAAGGTTCTAAATGGGGAGAATTTAGTATAGGAGTTCTTCTGTCTCCTTTCATTGTTATTTAACTTCATTGACCTATTTTCAATTGCCATTTTTTTTATAGGTAGGCAGAACCTGTTCAATGACACGCAAAGAGGGTCCCCCAAGTAATGCCAGTGCACAACCAGAGCCGGTCCTACAGGTATTGCGTTTCTTCGTTCACTTGATTCTGTCAGAGAGCACGCTTTGGAGCCATTGGATTCAGTGCTTTTCTCTCATTCCACCTGGATCAGGATCATGTGGTACCCTGAGTGCTTCCCTGTGTCTCTGCCACTAAGCTTTAGGTTTGATTAGGTGAAGCCCTCAGAAAATCAAGCTCTCAGAAAGTCATACACAACCAAGGAACACAACAAAAATAAGCAGAACAAAAACATGGGTGTATTCCTTATGGGTAAAGGAGATTCATGAAGACTTAGGGAAGCTGAGGAGGTGGAAAAAACACCTGTCTCCCTCAAAAACAAATAAGAACCAAATACAACTTAAGAGTTTAATTGCATATTTTCATTTATACTGTTTTATATTTGACCAAAACTATCACGCCATAGCCGTTCTTTCCTTAGGATTTAGTTCACTGAAGACAGTGTTTCTCAAATTATGGGTTAGACTAATCAGGGTTGAGTTATTTAACCAAACTTTTCTCCAAAATAGTTTTCTCAAAATATCTTGCTGTTTTTAGATAAAATATGTTTATATACTTTTATTAAGTGGAGGTTTAATTCTCTCTTTACCTTTGTTTTATTTTGTCTGGTATTAACTCTCTGTAATTATTGATTCAGAGATGAATTTTTATTTATATTCTATAAGAATTTTAGTTATTTTTAACTTTAACATATATTTATTCTCTAATTATCTTCTCTGTGTTGTTTGACAGAAATTACAGATGTCTCCTTGTTCTGAATGTGAGACAAAAAAAGCCCCAGAGAAACAGTTGGCCAGCTTTGAAGGGACAGCAGCTAGAGAAGAGAAAATTCTGTAACTACCAAGAAACTGTTGAAATCATCCATTTGCTATTGTCTTCATACTCTTTTTAGACCACAGGCTTGATGGAAATACTAAGTTTCTAAAGCATGCAACTTTTTTCACTTTTTATGTAACTTTATAAAATAGTCTATAAATTTTCCAAAAGATTCCGGGCCAATTATGACCTTTAAGCAATAACCCAATTGAAATGGATATCTCAGTCATACATATTTCATTATCAGCAGTAAACTTGCCCAGTAAAAAAATGCATCTGTTTTTGAACTCAAGTGAAACCTAACACTTAATTCTGTTTCATTTGGATATGTAGTATTATTATGATCAAGTTGATGAAATCAATGCGATACTGTATTCTATAATTGGTTGTTCCTCAACATCCTTAGAATCCCAATTCCAACAAACCATATTATAAAGTTTTTGGTTCTCTAGGCAATTGGAGTCACTTTCTTCAAGGTTGAATTTGTGTCAACCTGAGTACATTGTTTATGTGAGCATTATTATTGCTATTATTATTTTAGACTAATAATAATCGTGCTGCCTAAATAGTGCCAAGCAATTCTGTCAAGGATTTAGTCAGTTAACAAAATTATTGAAATGTATTTGGCATAATGTAGACAAAATGTTTGGATGAATAACTAAGTCTCTGACACAACATATTACAGTTTTGGCATCCTATAAGCATATACCCTTGGTATGTCTACTGGAATTTCTCGAAAGTAGAAATCAAGTTGTTTGAAATACTTGGGTTGACTTTTAGTATGAACTTGCATAGCGGAATATGGATGGGAGAAGGGTTCCAAATACAAATATGTTAGGAGGTAAGATATGTTTCAAAATTTGTATTTGATAAAGTAAAGTAGGCATATTGGTCCAGTGAACCCAGATTTATATATTTTTTTTTAAAAAATGAATGCATTATTAAAGCAAATCCATGACTGTGCTAATCTTTAAAGTTGAGCTTCTACATCGAAATAACACTGACCATATAAATGCAGTCATGAATAATCTGAATATAGCTCACCAGCAACAGGAATTGACACTTGAATAATTACTTGATTGATAACATCAGTGGAACATTGAACTTGCAGCTGTAAGTTAATGGGTTAACCAATCCAATTAGGTTATCTTCGCTGTATATGTATTCACTTCTGCTGTTTAGGCCCATTTTGCAGATGCAGGAAAGATATAAAACCATTGTTTTTATAGAATAGATCCCTTGAGCCAAAATTAATACCTATGAACTAGTCTATCCTAGAAGAGAGTCAATAAAATATGTATTAACTGAAATCCATCATCTCTAGATATACTTACATTCTGGGATATAGTGGCACTTTGAACAAGAATGACCTAGTCAAAGAAATTTAGTGATTGAGAGAGTTGGAAAATATCAGTAGTAGTAAACTAATATTGTGGTATATTCATGTTGCAGTTCTACTTGCAGAGTAGTTCATTGTCATTTATTGGTATTTTCATATAAGAGACCACCTGAGAAAGCTGAGAAATTTTACAGAGGTTCCAGAGAGTTTACAGAGAAAGTGACCAGATAAAATTGAAGATCAAGGTACAAAGCTCTTGCTGTCTTTTTCCCAGTTCTAAAAATCATTTAATTCTACAAGGGGGACTCTAATAGTCCTCCAGACGCTGTTTCCTATACTTTTCCCACTGCTACCAAGAGTTCTAACCCTCTCCATAGATTTATGAAAAGTCATCAATTTGGGTTCACGTTTCTACTCCCACCCTGGGTCCCAGCTCTCTCCTAACCAAATTATGGGAGGTCTATCACTATTTAATCTTAACACAGCAAAATTTGAGGCATCTATGGAACTAAAAAAAGAAGAAGAAGAGGTTGACATTTTCTGAAACTATTAATGGTATATAACTTATTGAAAGAGGAACATTTGGCTTAAAGTTAAAAGAAGTTTGAACAGCTTCATTAAATTCCTATTTTTATATGTGAAAATGTAATCAATTTGGGTCAGCCAATGGTGTGGTAGTTAAGGTAGCTGGAGCCCACATGACCAACTGTGGTTTAAGTCCCAGACCCAGCAGCTTCAAAAACACACTGGGCATGTGTGCCCAAAATGCAGAGAAGGGATTATGGCATGGCCGTCCCCCTGGGGGGTGATTTCTCACATTCCCTCTCTCTGTTCATCTCCAGTGAACTTATATGTCCTATAGCAAATAAGAAAAAAAATTATTTTACCTTTCTTAATTCCTGGCATGAACAAGTTGGACTTTGAAACAGCATAATATATTTCTTTTCTAACGATACATAGCATTATGCATTCTTCACAGTTTATGCTGGTATATTCATTGCATCATTTTTTCAAAAACAAAATCCTGTAGCAAAATATCTCTATAAATACTTTTAAAAATATTGTGAGTTCTTTTTAATAGTTTCACATGAGATTTGTTTTGAGTATGTCCTCTGTACTTAAATGAATGCTTTTTATTTTTCTCAATTCCTTAATTCCTTTAAAATGGGACAAGAGAGGCTTAACTTGCTTTACTTACATGTATGGCTTTTGTCTATAAGAGGAAGCCATTTATTATTTCTTTTAATTAGCAGCTTTATAAATAGATGTTGTTTTGAGGAATTAATATACTAAGCGTAACTATCCTCATATGGCAGAAAACATTAATCTCAAGGTTGACTGCAGATAATAAACCTATAATGAAAGCAGTAAGAGATTAAATGTTTTGCTGAATATGAATCAATTCCTACTAAGAAAAAAAAACTTTCCAATGGAATAATTTGTTTAATATAGGTACTATCAGAATTTACATAAATTTTACTTTTCTCTAATTATTTAAAAATACTGTGATGCATTTGTTTCTAAATTAGGAATTCTTTGGGATTTTGAGTTTCCTTCTGCGTGGATTAACTGGGTAAGTTACACCCATTTTTAAATGCGTCAGACAGAGGAATGCCAACCCTGTCTATCCAATGCCAACAAGCTTGGAGGGAAAGTGAATAATCCAGTCACTCAACTGCTTGTGGCTTTCAGGATAATCTCAAAATATCTGAATACTGACAGTACTAAGTGGCTAACATTTTTTTCTTTTCATTTTCTAAATGGTTATTTAACATCACAGCACACAACTAGGTTTCATAAAATATACTTAGTTGCAAGTCTGAAACGGTTATATGTGAAGGAGACATTTACTGTTTTAGATGGACAATGTGGATTTCTGAACTAAAAAAAAAAATTGTGAACTTATTATAATGGAATCTTTTATTTTTATAGCTCAGGTATGGTAATTAGCATTAATTGCAGCAGAGACGGAAATAGTTACTAATACTGTACAGTAGAGTTAGCTGGCCAGACCTAAAGAGAAATGAAAACACGTGTGTGATTACTTCGGGGACATTTTCTTAGTCATGTGTACAGTCTTAAATTTCCCCAAAGTGTGTGTTCATCTGGATTGTGTTATACAATATGAATGGTTAAAAGATGAAGAATAAAAGGTACTGAAAGATGGTCTATTTTTGTTCAATAAATGTTTGTTGCCAGGTCTACAACATATAGTATCCTACATAAGGTAATTCAAAAAGAAAATGTTAACATTCAAAATAGTGCTTATGGGGCCAACAGGTGGCATGGAAGTTAAGATGCTGGATTCCCAAGTCCCAGACATGGCAGCTAGTTTTCTCGCTTTCCCTCTCTCTGTCTCCCTCTCTCTGGTGAGCACATGTGCACTGAACAGATTAAAAAATAAGAATGATAAATGAAATTTTTAAAAAATAGTGCTTCTGGCATGTCCTGTGGCCTGGTGATAAGGGACTTGATCTCTATAGCCAAATATAAATATAAAGCCCAGCTCCAGAGGCTTGAAAAATACGCCTTGCATATGTGCATGCCCCAAATTTCAAAGGGGCAAAGGAATGGAGGAGAAAGGATTGCAGAATGACTAGGCCCCACTGGGGGATGAATTCTTTCTCTCTGGTGAGCACCCGTACTCCTGGCAGTTAAAAGACAACAACAAAAATAATTAGTGCTCGTTTCTGTGTGTTAGGATTAAAGCCTTTTATTAAAATGTCATCCAAGAAGTTTTTCAATCTTCCTGTGCCAATGCCTCAGAAATCTTTTTATTTTATTTAATGTTTTTTGATTTTTGTAAGTTTTCAAAAGTCTATTTATTTCTTGAGAGAGAGAAAAATGGAGTGCCAGCCCAAACAGATTCCTCACGCCACAGTCCACTCCCGCCTCAACAGGCTGGGATCACGTGCCTGTGCCCACGTCCCTCGAGTGCTCTGGGAGGTCTGGCCCAGGATGCAAACCCGGGACCATTTTTATGTGGGTCTGGTTATGCTGTCACTGTGCCACTGCCTGCCTCCTCCCCTTTAAATAGAGTTCCTTGGTGATAAGGACTTTGTCTTTTTTTTTCTTTCTTTCATTATTTAACATTTTTTAATTGAAAATTTCAAGAATGACTTAGCCCGGGTGATTTTGACACAAAGAGGAACAGTAGCAATATGTGTAAGGGGCAGGCGAGGACGGGTAGTAAAGAGTGAGTTATAAATCCACTGTTTTCCTCTCCACCACATCCTGCTGAAGAAGCCGTGACATACATAAAGTGGAATTATTTAATAGAGAAGTTTTCAGCCATTTTGACATAGGTCACATTGACTCTGTACACATTATAATGACTATGAACCCATTTAATATGTATAAAAGGTGTGAGGTAGTCTCTATGTCTCTCTCTGTCTGTCTGGCGAGCGCACGCACCCTATAGCGGAAAAAAAAAAAAAAAAAAAAGGGGTGTGAGGTAGATAGTAAAAGTTCTCTGAATCAGCGTAAGTGGGGACCAGTTAAACTGGGGGATGGTCGAACTGGAATACTTGTTCACAGAGTAAATTAAGACCTTATCAAACTGCTGAAATGAAATCTAATCTTCTTGGAAACACACACACACACACACCCCTACACACACACCTTCTATTATGTTCTGGGAGAAAATCAGGCAGCCATTTATATGATTTTAACTTAATATAAGTATGAAAATAAAAGGTGGCTACTCAGGGGAAGTATAAACCCTGACAGAGTTATCCTCATTCTTCACTGGGCAGAAACGGGCTTTTTGACTGATTTTTCTCTTCAATAACAACTACAATGACCACCATTTCTTGTTTCATTATCAGTTCATTCAGTAGTAGGCATTTAAAGGCTTTTTGATTTTGGATAAAGTTCAGATATTTCTAGGATGCATTTGTGTTTCCCTCCTTTTTCATATTATGTATTAAGTGAAATCCAGTACCTTTTCTTCTATCTTCCCATACGCATACATTTGCACTGTATGAATTGTTCATGTTTCTGTTTACTTTTTATAGGAATTAATACAGGAGATCCTATACATATTTGTGCTCCCTGGCATGTGTACACATTCTAATGTATGCATGGCTAAATTTAGCGTTTGCACATCTTCCTGCATGGAAATCCATGCCTTTATGCATTTATTCATGAATATTAATTTGGCAAAATATACACGAATAAACTGGATACCTTTTTATGTTTACATGTTGTATGGTATTTTAACACAGGGATCCTAATAGCATGGTAGGTCACTGTGAATGCAGAGCTGAGGGGCCCCAGGCAGTCACAATGAACATACTCTGCTATTTTACGTTGTGTAAATGGACACACCAAATGAGTATCCCGATCGGCCACTTGATACAGATAACCATCCCCATTCCTCCAGCAAACAAGTCTTTACTCAAGCACCTCTTTATCTCTGCTCACCTGTCTCTACAGTTGGACCTAAATAGGGAGTTATATTTAGAGTTTGTTGCTGGATTCCTTCAAGTCAGTGATTCCTTTACCGTGATTTTTTATGTAAGCATAGGCCTCAAAGGAACCTTACACATGATCCTGACCATAACCAAAGCATTTCTTAATTCAAGGAAAAGGAGGTAAATACTTACATAAGACAATATCCACTGTGAGTGCCCTGGAACGAAGGTGCTCTGTGAGAGAAATACGAACGTGCAGTCCCTCCTACACACCTGCAAATTTTGGATTTGTGGATTCAGCCAAGTGAGTATTAAAAATATTTGCAGGACCAGCAGTTAGCGTAATGGCTATGTCGCTGGACTCCCACGTAGTCGACCGCGGTTCGTGTCCTCGACCCGGCGGCTTAAACTCACGCCGGGTGCGTGTGCGTGCATGCCCAAGATCCCGAGAGGAGAATGGAGGAGAAGGGATTGCGGCGTGGCCATCCCCCCAGGGGGGTGATTTCCTGCTTTCTATCTCTCTGTCTCTCTCTGTCTGTCTGGCGAGCGCACGCGCCCTATAGCAAAAACCTCTCAAAAAAAAGAAACAAACAAAAAAAAATATTTGCGGAAAAAAAAGTTTGTGTCTGCATATATGCTTTTACTTATCATTATTTCCTCAATGATGTAGTGTAACAATTACTTCCATAGCATTACATCGTGTTAGGTATTATAAATGGTCTAGAGCTGATTTAAAATGTATAGGAGGACATGCATAGGTTATATGCAAAAACATTGCCATGTTTACACAGGAACTTGAGCACAAGTTTCTGGAACCAGTCCTTGTTGGATAATGGCAGATAATTGTAATTATAAAATCCAGGAAAGGGAGGTTTTTGATTGTGTCAAATGGTAATAGGTGAATTTTTTTATGACAGGGATTTGCTGTAGAACTTTTGAGAGATTGATTACTTTGAAATCATTGTACTAAACAAATATCTCTTTATGAAGAAGTGTTGTGCTAAGGTTTTACCTTCTTTATTTTCTTTTTTAAAAAATAAAGTAGTGCACTGTATCTGCTCTGTGTGTTTTACTTGAAATTTGGGTTAAATACAACCAAATGCATGACTATAACTTGCAGAATGAAATACTCATTATTCCATGGTGCAACTTTCAAGGTTATTTGACCTTTACTTAAGATCTGGTATGTTTATACAGTTTTCTTTCCCCAATAACATGAAATACATTGTTCTGGCTGACTCACACTGCCCGGTCTATGACTTTTCCCTTACCAAGTGATCTGATAGATAAGTAATATTCTGTAATATATCATAGACTTTCATAGCACCTGCTACTTTCCAGACAATGTGGGTTCAATGATTCTCTTCTGTAAAGCCGATCCAAGTACTTTGGTTCAAGAGGGAGATCATATGTGTTGAGGGTAATAGACATCTTAAATAATCCTCAGAAGTTTTGTTGAGTTGAGACTCAATTTGCTACCTTGAAATACACTAATCTCAAGTCAGGTTTTTCATAAGTTGCTTCCCTAAAACCTTGTTAGCCAAAGCACTTGCAAACCAAATTTCAGCCACTTTCTTGAGAGTTGTTGGCTCTGACCTGATTCAGAAGTACCTGGGTGATGGGCCCAAACTTGTACGGGAACTCTTTTGAGTTGCTGCAGAGCATGTGCCATCCGTTGTGTTTATTGATGAGATCGATGCCATTGGGACCAAAAGATATGAGTCAAATTCTGGTGGTGAAAGAGAACTTCAGCGAACGATGTTGAAATTGTTGAACCAGCTGGATGGATTTGATTCAAGGGGAGATGTGAAAGCTATTATTGGTCACAAACAGAATAGAGACTTGGGATCCAGCGCTTATTAGATCAGGCTGTATAAAGTTCCCCTTGCACAATGAAAAGACCAAGAAGCGCATATTTCAGATTCCCACAAGCAGGATGACGCTGGCCGATGATGTAACCCTGGCCGACCTGATCATGGCCAAGGATGACCCGTCTGGTGCCGACATCAGGCAATTTGTACAGAAGCTGGTCTGATGGCCTTGAGAGAACGGAGAATGAAAGTAACAAATGAAGACTTCAAAAAATCTAAAGAAAATGTTCTTTATAATAAACAAGAAGGCACCCCTGAGGGGCTCTATCTCTAGTGAACCACCATCGCTTCAGGAAAGTGGTTGGCAGTTTCCTGAGGTGGGGAACAAGGTTGGGAACGTGCCCAGAGCCGATGTTCCGACTGATTTTCACTACAGGCCTCCCGTGTGTCCGCTGGAGTGTGACGTGGAGGGCGCCCACTGGGCAGCCTGCGTCTGCTGGGCAGTGTGCAGCACTCTGCTTCCCCAGAAAGTGTGCTCTTTCACACACACACACACACACACACACACACAAAGTTGCTTCCCTGCAGACAAGTGTTTAAACCTTCAGGAGTTTTCACATAACTGCACTGGAAGTGATAAAGCAGGCTTATAGGCAAAGGCTCTGGAGGCAGACCACTTGTGAATCTTACCCATCGGGGGACCTCAAGCAATTAACTAACCTCTGTGTGTTTTAAAGGCAAAAGATTTATACACCCCCGTGTGTTTTAAACCTTTTTCAGAATATTGGGGAAAAGATAGTCTACCTCAAAATAATAATAACTTCCATTTTTAATTGCAACGAGGAGTCTGTACTCACCAGAGAGAGAGGGAGAGAGGAAGGGAAAGGGAGAAAGCACCCCTTAAAGGGGGTAGTCATGTCTCAATCCCTTCTCCTGCAAGTCTTCATCCTGTGGTATTTGGGCATACACTCACTTGTGCCCGGCATGATTTTCAAGCCACCGCGTATTCACACTGTGGTTGGCCATATGGGATCTGGTTCCTTTTAGCACTATGCTAGGGCCTAGACCCAGTAAAAACTTGTTATTTAAATGTTATATGAGATTACCTAAATAGATCTCATAGTAACCATTTAATAAATGCCAGGTATTTTGTTTTAAATGGACCTATATGTGTGCAAGTGTCTAATAGGAATGTTACTACGCATGAGGAATTGGACATAAACTCAGTGTCTTTCTCGGTTTATGTGTGAGTGGGTGGGTGGGGAGGATTTGTATGTAGTGAGCAAGAGGTATGATTTGTCTTGCTTCAAAAAAACCCAAAAAAACTATGTTCCCCTAACTTTAATATCAGACTGAGTTTGTCTGGATACTGTCTTGTTAAACTCATGTTTCTTTCTTTTTTTTTTTTTTTTTTAAACAGGTTTTTGCTATAGGGCACGTGCGCTTGCCAGAAAGACAGAGACAGAAACAGTGAGAAACCTCCATTCTCCTCTTGGAATCTTGGGCACACACGCACACGTGCCTAGTGTGAGTTTAAGCTACCAGGTCTGGGACTTGAACCACCATCGACTACATGGGAGTCCAGCAACATAGCCATTATGCCAACTGCTGGTGTCCATATTCCTTAAGATGAGTGAGTTAAGATACAATCATAATCCTTTTAAAACCCCTAAACAGTGTCATCAAGTACCTCTCTATTGATTCACTGCTTATGGTCATACAATTGTTCTCCTAAAAACAGATAGTTTCTATCTCCTGTTGCAAGTCACAAACAGTAATTAAGACGGTGGGATTCCATTTGTTTCTCAAGTATCTTATAGGAGTGTAATTATTTCCTTCACTCTTCTGGTATAAATTATTTTTTCAGATTTAAAGTTTAATCTTACTGTTAATAATTAATATGTGGGGAACACTAAAATATATTCATACTCATTTACAACCATAATAATTTTAGTAAAAGATGTCATACATTGTAATCTAAAAAGATGTGGGACAAATTTTTCTAAAAATTAGATGGGCAGAATTGGAACAAAGTATGTAATCCTTCTATTATATTTTTATAGAAAGGTGTAAAAATATATGTATTCTAGATTGTTTTTTTCTTTCTATATCTTAAACTTGTATAGGTCCCAGTACTAGTTTTGCAGGGACCTTTAAGACACCAATAAAACATTAATCAAAACCAAGTCTTGTTTCAGATTTGGTGGTAGAAATGATTCTATACACATTCATTACTTTTTGAAATTAGATTTTTATTCTCATTTGGGAAATCGAAGCATCAACTTTCCTTTTCAATCTTTCTTCAGCCTACTTCAAAGCATCCAAGTCTGGCAGCCTTCTTTATACCCTCTCTCCTCCCCATTCTCCCTTTTATTGACAAAACGAATGTGAGCAGACTCCTTCCTGATGTGACCTGAAATTTCTTTTGAGGAAGTAAATGAGATATGTCTCTGTAGAATGGAAAGCCCCTTAAAAAGTTTGGAATTCATACAACCAATACATCCACTAAATACAGAATTTATACACTTTTGAACTACTCTAATAGTTTTCTAAATCATCTGAATCACCTTTGCTTCTACGATCTAGTCACCATGTAGAATTCATACTGATTCTTTAAAGAATGGAAATGATAACATTGGGATAATCTTCTCTTCTCCATTTTTTTTTTTTTTTTTTTTTTTTTTTTTTTTTTTTTTTTTTTTTTTTTTTTGAGAGAGAGATCTTATGCTATAGGCTGGTCCCAGGACAATCCTTTTTTTAAAACTCTCCAATAGTTCCCAGTCTCATGGAAAGCTACCTGTATTTTTACATTTATTTATTTCTTCCATGATCAAGAGAAACAGAGTGAGACAGAGAGAAAAAGAGATGGGGTCTTGACACCACGATGAGTCCCCGGCCTGTGGCCAGCCCTAGATAAAGGGCACGTTTGTTCAGCACACTCAGGGAGGACTTCAGACACAAACACAGAACCTTCTCGTGTGGGTTCACTTTGCTGAGCATCACAAATTACCACTGTACCTCTTTCCAGTCCCTGAGAACTATATTTTAAAAAAAGAACACTCATCGTGGTCTAACTGACCCTACTGGGCCGGGCCCAAGTAGGCCTCATTTCCCACCATTCTCCTCCCCTTGGGTCAGTTGGCTTCATTTATCTTGGCCTCCTTGTGTGTCTTGAATTTCTGGGAATCTCTTTTAGGGTCTTGGTACACATTGGTCTCAGATTTATTTTTTCTCTAATTATTTATGCAACTCTTTTCCACAAAATGGAAGAGGAAAAAATACTTCTCAAGTCATTTTAACGAGGCCAGCATCACACTGATACCACGAACAGACACAGTCAGTACAAAAAAGACAACTACCTAGAAATACTTCTCATTCTTATAGCCACAACATCCTCTATAAAATGTAAACAAATAAAATCTCAGAATACAGAAAGAGAAGTTTATATCATGATCAAGGGAAGTTTACCTCAGGCATGAAAGGAATAGTGATTGAGTATGTGTAAAATAGCCAATGTAATCTTATATACTAACAGACAAAAGAAGAAAAAAATACTACAATTGATATAATGGAGGCATTTCACAAAATACAGCATCCATTCATGATATAACTCTCAGCAACCAGGAATACAAGGAAACTATTCTTCTATGGATCAAGGTCAGCTACAGGCCTGACAGCTGCAATCATGCTTAACAGTTGGTAAAAATAATAGTTGCCCCTAAAATTGGGAGCACAGCAAGAATGCCCACTCTCACCACTTTTATTTAATGTTACACTAGAAGCCTGAGCAGAAAAATAAAGCCAGAAAATTAACAAAAGGTAATCAGATTGGGAAAGAAGAAATAACATTACATATAATAGAAATAATACCCACAGAGAGTACATCTATGTAGCAATTCTAGCCAATGAAGCAAAAATAAAAATCTAATATTCAGTCAGTTAGATAGTAGCATAACATGTCAACGTACAAAAAAACTCAATTACATTTCTACATTTAAAGGGAAACATAATTTTAAAATTAACATTTTTTAAGGCTAGAGGACATGTGTGAGCACACAGGCCTAACAGAGAGAAAGAGAGAGAGAAGAGGGGGAGCAGTACCCCCCAATGGCACATGGTCACACAGCCATCCCTCTTTTTTTTTTTTTTTTTTGGAGAGGTTTTTTGCTATAGGGCACGTGCACTGGCCAGACAGAGAGAGAAATATATATATGTGTGTGTGTGTGTGTGTACGTGTGTATACACATACACATGTTTCTAATAGTTTAAATAATTACATAAAATCAAACAAAATATGTATAGGACCTGTATGTGGAAAAATGTAGCATGACAGAAAACTAAATAGAATCTAAGCATATGAGAATCATACTGCTTGATTAGAAGTCTCAGCATAGAAAAGAGGTCAATGCTCCCCAAATGTATCCATAGATCAATGACTGAGGCTACCACAATCCCTGTATTTAAATAAAGTAGCTTCTCTGTGTTCAGAAACAGCAGCCACAAACCCCATGTCCTTTCAAAACAGGGGCTGCCTGCCACTTCCACTCTGGCACTCCACAGTGCTCACAGACCTTGCAGGCTTACCACGGCAGCTCTCTCCTAGGCCAATGTCAAATCCCCTAACATTCCGGACATTAGATTCAAAATCCCTTTCAACTCCACGAAAAGGTGTTTTTGTTATGTTTTGTTTTCAAACTTTCAGTTTTCTATGCATTCTATTTAAAATATCTATCCCGTAGATATCTATTCTTTATTTTCTTTATAATTTGTAAGCCTCTTTCTTACATTTATTCTCAAGAGTAACCTAAGTACGTTTCTAAATTTTTTTAGTATTTTTTTCCATAGAGTCTGTGTGCTCGTCAGAGAGAGAGACAGAGACAGTGAGAGAGAAAGTGGAAAA
Organism: Tupaia tana; assembly: GCA_026018925.1. NCBI lineage: Eukaryota > Metazoa > Chordata > Mammalia > Scandentia > Tupaiidae > Tupaia > Tupaia tana. The sequence continues at coordinate 8,396,857 of JAKSZU010000012.1, read as the reverse complement.
TCACCCCCCCAGGAGGAATGGCCATGTCTCAATCCCTTCTCCTCCTGGTATCTTTGGCATGTATGGACATGTGTCCAGTGTGATTTTTCAAGCCACCTGGTCTGGAACTTGAACTGTGGTCGTCCATGTGGGAGTCCAGTGCTTTTTACCACTACTCCATCTGAAGGCCCCAGTTTCTAAGCTTTTTAAGGGTATTTATAAATGTGAGGCACTGTGTTAGCAGTTAGGGATAGCATTTCCCACATAACAAATACTCATTAAACATGTTGTTAATGAGAGAATGACTTCACATAAGCTACATGTTTCCCATGAGCAAAACAAAGTTATGGGACCAACAGATGGTGTAATGGTAACGTCACTGAACTCCCACAAGGCCAACTCCAGTACAATTCCTGAACCCAGAAACTTGAAACTCAAGCCAGGTGCATGTGCATGCAGACCCAAAATCTCAAGAGGAGAAAGGAGGAGAAGGGATTGCAGCATGGCCATCCCCCCCCCCCCCCCCAAGTGGGTGATTTCTTGCTTTCTGTCTATCTGTCTCTGTCTGTCTCTGCAATCAGCGCATAAACCCTACTGCAAAAATTTCACTTAAAAAAAAGTTTATATTTATTGTGCTCTTACATGAATGTACCAATAGTGCATTGATTATGTTGTGTTATCTATATCACTTTAATATCACTTTACTTTCATATCTTATATTCCAACACAAATATTCTTTTTTTTTTTTTTTTTTTTGAGAGGTTTTTTGCTATAGGGCGCGTATGCTCGCCAGACAGAGAGAGACAGAGAGACAGAAAGCAGGAAATTCCCCCAGGGGGGGGGGGGTGGCCACACCGCAATCCCTTCTCCTCCATTTTCCTCTTGGGATCTTGGACACACACGCACACACTCCTAGCGTGAGTCTAAGCCACCAGGATCCGGGACTCGAACTGCGGTCGACTATGTGGGAGTTCAGCGACATAGCCATTACGCTAACTTCTGGTCCCGCAACACAAATATTCTTACATTTACAAAAACTTTTAAATGCAGAAATAGCAACTGTTTAATGACAAAATGCTTGCAAAAAGCAAAACTGTCACATGAATGCAGAACATCCTATTTCAGTATTTGTTAGTTTAATGCCAAAGTTTCTTAACTGTGGAAACATTGTTGTTCCATTGACTGTTGTGTACAAAATGAAACTTTATTAAATATATAGAAATATTATACTTGAAAGTGATTTGAGGGACCAGCAGTTAGCGTAATGGCTATGTCGCTGGACTCCCACGTAGTCGACCGCGGTTCAAGTCCCGGACCCAGTGGCTTAAACTCATGCCGGGCGCACGTGTGCGTGCGTGCCCAAGATCCCAGGAGGAGAATGGAGGAGAAGGGATTGCAGCGTGGCCATCCCCCCTGGGGGGTGATTTCTCGCTTTCTATCTCTCTGTCTCTCTCTGTCTGGCGAGTGCACGTGCCCTATAGCAAAAAAAAAAAAAAAAAAAAACTCTCAAAAAAAAAAAAAAAAAAGTGATTTGATGGTTTTTCAAGGAATCTTGGGGCTAATGAATTTTGCTATGTTGTGATTGAGGGTCATGTCAGAATGAGGTATTAATCATCATGATTCCCCTCAGAGCAGTCTGAAATTGTCTGAGACTGAAGGCTTGATAAGTGGAAAATTCTATAAATGTCACTCCATACGTGAGCCAATAAAACAGCAGGTAATGATTCAAAACTGTATTTTTAAAACTATACTTAAACTAATTTGTTGCAAATTACAGTCACTTTTTTGGAAATAATTTTTATGGAATTCATTCTTTTGAAAATTACAGCTTAGAAAATGGTATGCATGTGACATTACATTATCCATTTTTTAAATGGCAGTTTTAAAAATGAATATTATTTGGCAGAAAAAGACATTAAGAGAAATTTCTTCAGTGTAATTTCAGCCCTCATTTGATAGGCTATTAAAGAGCAACCTATCATTCTATATTGAACAACCTAGGGAGAACAGGGCACACTCAAACAGAATCATGGTAATGATTTACATCTATAAAATGAACTGCATTTATTTATTTATATCTTTATTCTAAACAGTCAAGTCTTATATCCCATACACTTCCCAATTCACTGGCCAAATCGCCTAAGGAAATAAGTTTGGGTAAATAACCAGGCTAGATAAATGAAAAGAAACCCTGGGAAGATACTGCCATTTACTCAAATGCTTTGGTTGTCCAGAGAACTGAGAATTACAGGCAATTTGTAGTGTCTCAGATCTGTCAGTCGAGGTCTGTCAGTCAAGATCAGCTGGGCAACAACCTGTCATGTAAGCCTTGTGAGTGGCCCTAGAAGGACCCAACGCGCAAAGTGAACAAAGCGTTTATCCTGTGTCCTGTCACTGAGCACAAGGAAGAAGGAAAAATAAAGCAGTACCTAATTTCCTAAAGTAATGATCCAATACCCAACAATAATGGTAAATAAGTCATATTAAATTATTTCTAGGAACTATGCTTGGCGTGATAACATTCCCAAGAAAGGGGCCCATTTATTTTCATATCTTACATATAAGAGAAATGAGGACACTATAATATTGAGCTTTGCTGAACCCTATGCTACTGGAAAACCTTGATATTTAAGGGATGTCTCAACATTTTGTGTTCTGGGAAACTGGCCACAGAGAACCAGCCTACCCTATATTAGATGGGAGTTCTAGGCACACTCTGTCATGACCGGTGACATTAACAGATGGCTCCATTGTTTACCTGAGATGAAGCAAGTTCTGTTGATAGAGCTCTGGACCGCTCAACTCCCCATTGTCTCATAAAAGACAGACAATTGGAATTGTCTGATTCCTTGAGCTGTCTTGATCCTGGGACAAACAGTGAACATTTTATCTGCAGTGATTGACTGAGATGCTACAATACACACTACCGTTGGCTTATATGCTTCTCCTCATAAAAGTGTAATGTAAAATGACCTCACAGAGATGACTCACATATGGGATCCTCACCCCGTTCCAATAGTCCTAATAAAATCATTTCCCTTCCTCATTTTTTTTTCTTTGACACATCTAATGATCCTTTCCCTTTGATATATTATTTTATCTGAAATTCTGTATAGTATCTCATTTATTTTTTTATTTATTTGTCAGATGATTTTAATCAAGGTAATGGTAAGCAATAAAGTGCGATTCCATGAAAAGCCCCATATTGTATGCGTTTAAACTCTTTTCCATGGTCTTTACTCGTAAGGTGTTGAAGGTGGGACCCACTTCTGAATCTTCTTCCTAATGATGGAAGAAGGTACATGCTGTTTTGGAGTGCCACTCATGTTGAATCTATGGTTCATCCAGATGAATTTATGAGCGGTAGGTGGTTTTGTCGTTGGACGGTCATGAGTCATAAAGTGAAGTCAAGAATGCCATTCAGGAGGCCCCCATACTTCCATCCACATCCCAGAATGTGTTTTTGCCATTCATTTCAGTAGTATATGTAACCCATTGGTGACGGCCAAAAAAGTGCTTGTTACCTTCATCATATTTTATTTTCCATATTTATCTTCTTCCACTAATGTACCAACCTTCACAAAATTTGTCCTGAAAAAAATTCATAGGTAGCCATGGAAGCCGTGATGACCATTGAACCTCTGGTGACCCCACTTCAGGACTTGCAGTAACTCCATCTTGTGATGCAGGCCCCACCTCCTCTCTTATTTAATTTTTATAACTACTCATTTTCCCGCAGAAGATATGTGCACTCCCCAGAGAGCTAGAGAGAAGGAGAAGGAGAAAGGACCAGCCAATGGGACATGGTTACACCACCATTTCTCCATCCTGTTGGGATTTGGGGCACTCACGCGCATGTGTCCAGTGTGTTTTTCAAGTCAGCAGAGACTAGAGTTGTGCTGCAGTTGGCCAAGTTGAGTCCAGCTTCCTTAGCCACCAGACCATGGAGCTGACCCTAGCTACTAATTTTTAAAGTCAAAAAAACTATGATCCAAGAAAGATGAGTGATTTGAAGAAGTATTTGTTACTCCCAATATCTATGAAGTATTTTAGTACTTTTTTTTTCTTTTTGAAATGTGTCTGGGAGGGTTTCTGCACCCCACTCTATTTCAGAGAAATTAGTTTCTCTGAAAAAGGCTGTGGATTCCAAAGTTAACCTTTTCTTTAGGGAATTTTTTCTATAGGGCACTTGCACTCACTGGAGACAGGGAGAGACAGAGAGACAGAAAACAAGAAATCACCCACCCACATACAAAAAGGATGGCCATGCTGGAGTCCCTTCTCCATTCTCTTCTCAAGATCTTGGGTATACACACATATGTGCCTGGCGTGAGTTTCAAAGCCCACCAGGTTTGGAACTTGAACCAAGGTCAACTACATGGGAGTTCAATGACATAATCATTACACCATCTGCTGGTCCCCAAAGGTAACTTATGCATGAAGAAGAACAAGCCCTCTTCATCTTCAGATTCTGGAAAATTGCTGAGTTGTCATGCAAGTGGTAGATTTGAAGGCTGAAAAAAGATTTTCTTTCTGGTCTTTTTTCTAATAGAGTTATAATGAATACAAGATATTGTCTAAGAATAACTATAGCCTATAGTGTTGGCCAAATGTCTTGAGTAAACACGTATGATGCTTAGCCATATAAAGCTTGTGGATTTCAGGAGTGCTGGTTCAGTTCTGCAGCAGCTCAGCCTGTGAGCTAGATCGTATCCCTCCTGCATGCCGTGAAGGAAGGAAGCAGTCATGCCCTGGGTGGTTTACTGGAAAGTGGACACACTTTAGTTGTCATGATCAAGGTAAAAGGAACATCAATCAAATACAATGTATTCTCTGATTAGAGAGTAGATACTTTTCACAAGAATTTACCTCAGTTTTGGCCACTTGCACAATTATAATTCAAAATCTTATACCCTGGGACCACAGAAAGCAAGCAATGAAATATATAAATTTCTGGCATATCAGATTCTAGGATGTGTAACAAGAACCTCATTTGAATGGTGATACATTAAATGGTACATTATTATATAATATAAAATACAAACACATTGATTCTGTCTTTTAAATCACAATACATTTTAAGGCAGGTATTATTAATTAAAAATTACTTGCCCCTGAGGTAAATTAGGGGGTCATCAAACTCATGGGCCCAAGACCCAGTTTCTTTACATTAAATATGCAGCCAAAGCCCATCTCATAAGGATTTCCTAAAGTCTGATATGAGGATTTCTGGGAGGATTGCAGAATTCTTATCACTACATGTGCTTTAAAATTTGTATTTATTGATAGTATTTTTAATTCCAAGTTTATTTTCCTGTTAACTCATTTCAAACATTCATGTATAATAGAACCAAAGTCAGCTTATTTTCGTAGCCTTCCAAAACAGAAATACACTCATGTTAATCCATCCTTTCATCCATTTTTCCATGAATTCATTCATTGAGTACCTAACATATTATACATACAAGACACAGTTCTAAGAACTGGATGTACAACAATGAAAATAACAGACACAGCCTCTAACTTCAGTGGCTTCACAGAACTTACAGTCTTCAATGAATAAGAGTGTGGAAGCACAGAAAATAAACAAATATACCAGCAAGAGAACATATTGGGTCAAATGGTGGTAAATGATAAACAGAAATTAAAGTTCAGACTGTGAATAGAAAGTGTGAGTGAGGTACAATGTTTTGTTTTTATGACCTTAAGGTTTTTGCCGTTGGTGTGTGTGCTTGTCAGAGAGACTGAGTGTTAAAGTAAGAAATCACCCCAAGGGGGATGGCCATGCAATCTCTTTTCGTCTATTCTCCTGGAATTTTGAGCACATTTGCATGCATGCCCAGCGTGCCTCAAGCCATTGGATCCAGGACTTGAACCATGGTTGACAATGTGAAAGTCCAGCATCTTAACTAATATGCCACCTGCTAGTGCCCAATGTTGGTATTTTAAGTTGTGTGGTCATGGAAGTCTCATTGAGAATGTGACATTGAAGAAAGACCTGAGGGGACAAGAATATAAGCCATGAATATGTTCTCAGAAAGACTGGTCCAGGCACAGAGGCAGGCGTGAATCTCACAGACATATTGGAGGAAAGGCAGGGAATCTGGTACCATGGAATGAGTCAGCTGAAGAGTGGTAAAGAAGACAGAGGGGAGGAGGAAAGGGATAATGCATTGGTCTTGAAGCAGGCCAGCTGGAGATTCAGCAGGACTGTAGCCACTTTAAGAACAACCTGACTGAGGGTTGTTTGAAGAATGGTCAGGTTGGGGACCAGCAGTTGGCGTAATGGCTATGTCGCTGGACTCCCACGTAGTCGACTGCAGTTCGAGTCCTGGACCCGGTGGCTTAAACTCACGCCGGGTGCGTGTGCGTGCATGCGTGCCCAGGATCCCGAGAGGAGAAGGGATTGCAGCATGGCCATCCCCCCTGGGGGGTGATTTCTCGTTTTCTATCTCTCTGTCTCTGTCTGTCTGGCGAGTGCACTCGCCCTATAGCAAAAATCTCTCCCCCCAAAAAATAATAATAGAAATCAGGATAATTGTTGAAAGAAAAGCAATTGATTCTGATTGCTGGTAGTGAGGAATGATTTGCATGTGCTCGTATCTATAAATACTACGTCCATGCTGAGCATTGGGAGACAGTTTGATGGTGCTTCCAGTCGTTGTAACCTGGTTTCAAAAATAAACTCCCCTCTTCTCCAGCCTCTGCCTCTGTTTTCATCAACTGCAGGTTGAAGCCGCTGGACTTAGTTTGCCCGTAATAAACTGGCCCTGTGAGTGGGATCATCCGTAGGAGTTAGTGCTTTAACCTGTTTGTAGCTGCCAAAACCAGCTTAGTTCTAGAACTTTCTGGGTTTTTGCTGCTGAGATCTGCCACTGCTTTAGCTGGAGTAAACATGGAGATTGGGAACAGACAGACTTTGGGTAAGTGAAACCAGATCTTACTCTGGAGAGTCAAATTCCCTTCCTGTTTGGGTTCCTTCAAGAGAAGAAACCATCTCAATGATGTGGGAAGGGAAACTAGGCCGGTTTGAATATGAGGAATATGTCTGTAATCTGCAGTTTTTGTAGTTGGTTATACTGTAATTTGTGTGTCATCTCCTGTGTTTTGAGTGTTAAGGACATCGGTTAATGCGGACCTTAATATTATTGGTTTAGATAAAAGATGTATTTTCTGCATTATCAGCAACTTAAGGTAAACATTTCACTGTCTATGAAAAAAATGGCCAATGACAAGAAAAATAACCAGCTAATTCAAGTGCTTAAAGTTATGAGAAATTAAATAATAGATATTCATAAAATGTTTGAGTCATTTTTATGTTAAAGTACTTTGATTAATATGAAGTTTTCCACTTTTGGTCTTTTAAATATTATAGAGACCATAGATACTGGGCCAATTTTATAATAATTTTGTTCCACATTTAGAAATTGTCAAAGCATTTTTTTAAATTTTAAGATGCACATTCATGAGCTGTTGGTATATGTGACAATTCAAAAGTGCTTGCTTCCTGAGAATTAAGGTTTCTAAGAGTTAAAAAGTCTACTATATATATGCAAGATTATAGAAAATTAAGGTTTGTTTTTGATAAGATAAATAATAAGCAAGGCATAGAAATGTATTATGCAATTGAAAAAATAAAATTTTTGTCTAAATCGAAAGTCATTTAAGGTCTTTTCCAGAAGTAAATTTATGAAGGAAAGAGAAACAAGGTAGAAAACAGTATGTAGGCAAGAGATGTGGAAGGGAAGTTACAGGTGAGATGTATTTTTGAAAAGAAAAATACTGAAAATGTAAGGCATCAACATGGATTGAGTTATGTTCAAAAGGGTTTGAGAAAGTATTGCAAAGATTGATAAAGACCATTTTGTGAAAAATATATGACAAGTTGGCTAGAACTTTTTGTATAACAAGGTTTTTCTTAAAGTATTCTCTTAGTAAAAGCAACCATACTGCAAGTTTTCTTTTGTTTCCTTAGTAGCTTGATAACTTACAAAAAAGCAGTGTTTGTGCTTATTGGATTTTGATTACTTAGAAAAACTGAAGTTTAAATGATAAAATTTTTAACTATATAATCTTTTATAATTAATATTAAGATATGTCTTTACTTTGGTTAAGTAAATAACTGTTGCTTCTCAGTGATCGGTGACCCTGTTTTGATAAAATATCATAAGTTTTCTGACATAATTTTTTTTTTTTATAGATTTTTGCTATAGGGTGCATGCGCTCGCCAGAAAGAGAGAGAGAAAATGAGAAATCACCCCACAGGTGGGGATTGCTATGCCGCAATCCCTTCTCCTCCATTCTCCTCTCGGGATCTTGGGCATGCATGCACACTCACCTGGCGTGAGTTTAAGCCGCCGGGTCTGGGACTCAAACCATGTTCGACTACCTGGCAGTCCAGCGACACAGCCATTATGCTAACTGCTGGTCCCTGAGTTTTCTGACATCTTTTAACAGGCTTTTTCAAGATCAAGTTTTTTTTAAAAAAACCATTATTATTTTTTACTTGAGTTTTGCCAGAGAAAGAGAGAAAAAGCCACCAGGTCCCAGACTCAAGCTGTGGTTGGCCCTCTGAGAATTTCAGTGCTTTAACCACCACACCACCTGCTGGCCATGAGATTAAGTTTTAAATTAAGTATTTTGGAACTAAAATTTGATTTTTGAGGTTTCCACTTGGGCTCCTGGAAAACCTCAAAGGATATATTCCTCCCTTTGTGAACTTTATTTGATGTATCAATTTATATGAGAAGGATTTTCAACTGATAAAGTAATGCTAAGTTCCCCTTCAAAGTTATATTTACTTAAGGACCAGAAGATAGCATAATTCTTACATCACCGGACTCCCATGTAGTCGACCACAATTTGAGTCCTGGACCCAGTGGTTTAAAACTCACATCTGGGGCATGTACATGTGTTCCCAGGATCTCAAGAGGAGAATGGAGGAAAAGGGATTATGGCACGGCCATCCCCCCTGGGAGTGGGGTGTTACTCCCTTTCTGCCTCTCTGTCTCTCTCTGTCTTTCTGGTGAGCACCCACGCCCTGTAGGAAAAAGCTCTCTTATAAAAAAAAAAAAAAAAAAAAAGGATATATTTACTTAAATATGTTATTACTGTAAGTTTCTTAGGATTATAAAATTGATAGCACTAGTATGATTCCATCAGTCGAAATCTATAGTAATTGTTATCTTTAGGGCTGTTTGCACTAGAAACAGCTACACATTTTTTGTCCACTCCCTCTAAGACTCCCTTGTTGCTCATTGTGACCACAAAGGGTTCTGACACAGACTCCTAATTATCAGTCACTTCTTTTTGGCATGGAATGACCTGTTCAACAACCAAGACAGTCCCATCCCTCCACCAAGGGACAATTGAAGCATGACTATAAGATAAATGATTAATGATGCTAATAGGGAGAAATCAAGAAGGGAAAATGTGAGAGTTAGCAGAATCAGAATAGGCATTAATGTCAACCCTGACTAAGGCAACCTGGGTAGGCCATGGAGGAGGTGCTTTCTCAAGCTAGCATGAGTGATAACCACTGTCACTTAGAAAGTTTTCTTACCAGTGAAAAACTTTGGTAAGTTTATTTGGAAATTATGCTCATCTCAGCTGTACCCTCGTGAAGTCTTTGCCTGAGTTTCCTACTAGTTACTGAATAGTGAGAAAGCCAGGTACAACTGACGGTGATGAATCAAGGCATGGATTCATCACATCAGAGTGAAATCATGCCCACCAGACACTGAAGCCAATGAACAGCAGGACATCTGGGAAGCCAAGCCTACAGAAGACGTAAAATTTCTTTTCAAATGAAAATCAGCTATCAAGTCCCAATAATTATTCTGATTTATAACCCTGGGCTGGCTTGAGAAATCAGTGCTTTAGTTAAGATTTCTCACTCTCTAGTTCCTTCCACAATTCTACTGAGACTGAACATTGGACCGTACTAAAACTTGTCAATAGAACTCAGATTTACCAGGAGACATACCTGATGGGGATGAATATTTCTTTGTTTATACTTTGCTACTGAGGTGGGGAGTTGTAGCCCATGCATATGTGATATGAAATTTATCTAAGATTCTGTCAACCTATTGGGCCATTGAAAAATTCACAACGTAATTTTTTATGTTTCTCTATGTGAAAATGCATTATGACTTTTTCTGACAACCCCTATTTGACTAATGAAATGGCCAAATATACACATAACTTGCTACTGTCTTTAGATTCTCTAGCAAAAGTAGTATTAAACAATAGGATAGTATTTTAGCTGCTTGAAAAGATGCTTGTATGGTGTTTTGAATATATCTGTGCTCATAACTCACTCATTCAATAAGACAAGAAGTGATGGAGGGGAGGGGGCTGGACAGCCTTTATTTTCTTTTTAAATGAAATAAAAAAAACCCCATAGAAATCCTGGATGCATATGACGGGATTGAACAAATCCAGCTTGAAGTTTAGCAGGATTATAGCCATTTTGAAATTAAGAAAAGCTTCTACAAGAACAATCAGACCAAGTGCTGAGTCATGGAGTGAGATTTCCTGGAGGAATGGTCAGGAGAAACCAGGAGTGGGTATTCAAAGGAATCAGGATAAGTACTCAGGGGAAAGCAATGGACTGACTGTACTGAGAAATGACTTGCCCCTGCTTGTATGTATAGATTATTTCAAATCATATAAAAAGTAATTTTCTCATATTCATACGCTTTGATTATATCTTGTATTATACTTTTATTGTATCTCCTCTTCAAAACTAAAATTACGCAATGCCAGTCAAATGACAAGTACTAGGTTTCTAGAAGGTAACTAATCCTTATATTTCCCACAGGGCTAGTTTTCCTTTTTCACATTTGTGCAGTTGTTCATTCACATTACACATAGAAAAAAAAAAAACATAAAATTATAATGAAACTTAGGAAAAATTATAAAAATTGAAATATTCAAACTACCTTTTCGGAATAGCTTTATTTTGAATTAAATGCCACTTAAAATCTAAAATATTCCATTCTCTGTGTAAAACATAGCTAGCATTATCTTTTTCTTATAAAACTTGCGTGTTTCAGACTGACTGGCTGATGGGGCTGGGAGCGGTTACAAGTGGGTTCAGGCTTTTCCTTTCTGCTTTCCAGTTTTTTCTTTTTTTCTCCTTTATTCCAGAGGGCGCATGGTTATACAAGAGAGAAAGAGAACCTCCAAAAAAGCCTGATCATGCCACAATCCTTTATTTTACAGTTCTCTGGTCTGCCAGGGTTCTAGGTGTATGCACATATACCTGGCAAGTAAGCTGCCAGAGCCAGGACTCCAACCTTGGATGGCCATGTGGAATCTGCTTCCTCTGCACAGAGATTAACTACTATGTTACAGAAATTGTTAATCCAGTTTCCAGTGTCTCTTGAGCATAATATTACCACTGTGTGCTGTGTAGCCGCCATTTAAAGGACATGTGCTGGCAGCAGCAGATGGCATAATGGTTACATCGCTGGTCTCATGTAATCAACTACTGTTTGAGTCCCAAGTCCAACAATTTAAAACTCCTGATGGGCGCCAGAGTGTGCATGCTCAAGATCCTGAAAAGAGAATGGAGGATAAGGAGTCCCCCCAGAGATTTCTCATTTTCCATCTATATTTCTCTGTCTCTCTGGTGAGTGCATGTGCCCTATAGCTAAAATCTCTCAGAAAAACAATAATAAAAAAAGGGTTATGTACTAGTCAAGCCCTATAATTAATGTGTGACTGTTCTGGGGTTTGAACCATTACTTCAGTTAGTGGGATTGTGAACTAGCCCTATGGGAAATCTAATAATTATCTCTCGCATAGAAACCCAGTATTTGTGATTTGACTGGCATTGTGTAATTTCAGTTTGGAAACATATAGCTTATTATTCAGCTAAAATGGAAAACAACATCCACAAAGACTTGTGAAACTATTTCTCTTTGTGGTTTTCTTCTCTCTGGTGTTTTTCTTTGTGAATTCTAGCTCCCTTAAATGCTAACATCTATCGCTTTATTTTAGCAAATCTGCCATGCTCTGTTTAAGTTTCATGTACCACCACTTGAACAGTAAAGTGCCTCTCCACAGAATGATCAGGCAAAAATCAAGATCAACTAATTTAATTCTAGGCATTTCAGTCAATACCACTTGTTTTCTAATGTCTAAAAATGGACATTTTATATTTTTTACTTCAATTTATGATATGAGTACATTTCCTATATTTCTTACTCTAGATTTGGAATTGGTATTTTTAGAAAAATTGTTCACTGGACATTGTCAGTTTACTTACACAGACTCTAGATTCTGACTCAGTCTTATTCTTCATTAGGGAAAATTTCTGAAAACCAAGACTTTACCCAAGTTATTTTATTTTGAAGAATTCAAATTCCAAATTCTGTTTCTCTTTGAATCTAATCAGAGCTTGGTTTTAATGTGAAGTTTCTCAAAGCAATCGCCTCACCTTTTGTCAGGTCTTGTGGATACTTATGATATGGAAGGGTCAATTCTATGACCACTGTTCCTTTAAAGATAGAAATGGAGACTTAGTTTGGTGATGGTTTTTTAGGCTGTGTTATTTTAGCAGGAGTTAACTCTGCACATCCACAGTGCAAGGTATTTGCATATAGGAGAACGTGGAAAACTGTGTTGCAATTGCTTTTTTGTTATTTCATGATTTCTCTACTAGACTGTGCACTCTAGAACACAGAATCCTGGCAGGACAGTAAATGTCTGCAAATATGTTTGATGTTGATGGAAAAATTAAATAATTTTAGGTAGTCTTGGCAAGGGCCAGTGAGCGGATTTTTACAAATGTTCCTCCTCTCATAGCACAGAATACTTTCAAATACAGGTGTATTGAGAAGAGGATGAGTCTAAACAGTTAACCTCACTGTCCTTCATTAAAGAAAGACTTTTCCTTTCTCAGCCTTTGACCTCCTGATTTGCATAAATCAAAGCTGTGTAATAGTTAATAGTTGCCACTTGTAATTTCAAAGCTTACTTTTACATAAGTCATTCTTAAAATGTAAAATGAATTCTGATCTAAATTGGACAGATTAAATACCCATTGACGTAGGAAGTATGGACAAGGGCACACAAAAATGTTTGAAAAGCATCATTATGACTAGAAATATTATTTTGTGTGATATGAAAAGCCAATGTTTCTAAAGCCCAGCTGAGCAAGTTAGTTAACCCCTTGAAGACTGTTTCTTATTAGTAAATCAAGCAATTACATGAGCTGGCATACAAAGCTACTTTCAGCCCTGAAATGTCATATTAAGACAACGTGTATTACTGGGACCAGCAGTTAGCATAATGGCTATGTTGCTGAACTCCCATGTAGTTGACCATGGTTCGAGTACCGGACCTGGTGGTTTAAATTCATGCCAGGCACGTGTGTGTGCGTGCCCAAGATCCCGAGAGGAGAATGGAGGAGAAGGATTGCAGCATGGCCATCTCCCCTGGGGGGTGATTTCTCGCTTTCTATTCTCTGTCTCTGTCTTTCTGGCTAGCATATGCGCCCTATAGCAAAAACCTTCTCCAAAAAAAGACAATGTGTATTACTAGTAACAAACAGCTAACCCACTGATAAAATCATTCTTGTTTATTAGAAATTTTCAGGTTAGACTGTGAATTTTGTCTAATCATTTTTTTTTCCTATAATGCTTATATTCAACCTCCCTTTAGAGCAGAATTTATAATGTGATGTTTATATTAGTGTTTTTAAAATGATAAAAATACTATGTTAAAGTTATAAAAGTACTATGGGTTCCAAGTAATTCGTTCTAAGTAAAACCTGCATCATGTATATTATTTTTTGTGAAGAATATGAAAACCTTATAAATGAAAATGTCTTTGTCCAATAATCATATCACCCACATATACCACAAATAATAATTATGTCTCCAGCAATACATTTGTATTTTGCAAATCTAATATTGAACAGGGATTACTATTGGTGGAAACATAGTACATTTTTATCAAGTATTTAAGAAAATTACTTTCTATATCATCTGAAATAACCTATACATACATAATGAATATATTAATGGAATAGCTCTAGCAATAAGCAGTGTATTGGCCGCTTATTTGATTTTCTTTAATCCTCTGTAGGTTTTTTCTAATTTTTTCATAATGGTAAAGAAATGACATCTTCCATGGAAACTATATTGAAATGGGAAGGAAAATTAGAGATAGGTTTAGATGAATATCCTTAAGGTAAGATCGGGAGGTTCCCTGGCTAGAAAGAGAAAGAGATGATTAATAGACAATTTAATGTGGTAGACATGCACAAATCATTCCTCCTACCTTTATTAGTTAGAATTCTGTGAAAACCTCTTCCTTCTCACCCATATATTATTTATTTATTGACTTATATAAGTCTATACTGGTGGATATTTATTTTTTCTGTGGATAATAATCCATATTATCATGTTATTACCTTTATTTCTCAGTCTATTCCAGATAGGCCTTCTGAGCTCTCCCAAGCTGGCTACTGAGTCCCTTGAACAGGCATCCCTGTGAGAAACACATTTCTAATTAAGTAATGCATTTGTACACAGTTTCTATTTTTAAAGTATATAGTCAAGTACTCTATGCATAGTAAGGAAAGACTTTAATTTTTTTTTTTTTTTTTTTGAGAGGTTTTCGCTATAGGGCGCGTGCACTCGCCAGACAGACAGAGAGAGACACAGAGACAGAAAGTGAGAAATCACCCCCTAGAGGGGATGGTCACGCCGCAATCCCTTCTCCTCCATTCTCCTCTCGGGATCTTGGGCACGCACGCACACGCGCCCGGTGTGTTTTAAGCTACAGGGTCCGGGACGCGAACTGTGGTCGACTACGTGGGAGTCCAGTGACATAGCCATTATGCTAACTGCTGGTTCCCAGGAAAGACTTTTCTTGAGAAGTAATATTTAAATTGAGATCCGTAGGGTAAGCAGTTTGTCAAGGAAAGGAGAAGAAGACAGTATTCCAGGCAGGAAGAAAATCTGAGGTGGAGAGAAACTTCATGAAGTTTAGCAATAAATGAACAAAAACGGCCAGATAGACTTAGTGATAGTTTTATGTGGTTCCTTAGAGCAATGAACCATATACTCTAAAAAAAATGAAACCTAATGACACAGGAAGAAGTGTGATAATGACATTAAAACTATAGATATTATTTTATTTGCGGAGTTACAAATCATTTCAGATTCTTTCTCCCAGAGACCTTTCTAAAATGGAAATATTTCCACTGAAGTAATACTACCAGTCTGAAACTGAGGAGAGATCATGGAACATTTTAAAAATAGAAAAAGAAATCTACATACAAATTACATATTATATTTGTTTTCCTTTCCTTCTTTGTCATCGTCACTATAATAGCCAAAAGTTTTTAAATGATTTTCCCTTTAACTATTGTTCTATTCTGCTATTCCAAGGCCCCAGCAAGCAACAATGTGCAGATTCATTTTCTGTTGCTTTCTCTGCCATATACATGTCTGTTAGCAACTGATATTTTAAATTTGGGTGTTTGTTTATTAACTATAAGACATCCAAAACCAAAAATTATGTGTGGCAGACTGGATAAGAAATGCTAAAAGAAATATCTAATTCTAATTCTATGTAGTGACAGGAAAAGACCAAGTTACAAATAACTAACAAGTAACTAAAATAAACAAACACATTAAGGAATTTTTGTTAAAAATATAAGGGACAATAAAGAAATGAATTAATTTCTTAGGTAATCTTTGACTTGAAGTGAGTGATGTCTGGATTCTATGATCCTTCATTTGTATCTACTTGTATATTATCTCTGTCCAAGTTAGACTTACTATTCCACCTTTATCTTACACTATTAGGCATTGAGTCCATAGATCTGGTAACACACACACATGTACATATATACCTGTGTGTGTGTGTGTGTGTGTGTGTGTGTATTTTAGAGACAGATTTTTGCTCTAAGGTGTGTGCACTTGCCAGAGAGACAGAAAGCGAGAAATTACCCCTAAGAGGGTCGCGTTGCAATTCCTTCTCCTCCATTCATCTCTCTAGATTTTGGGCATGCATGCACATGTGCCCCTTGTGAATTTTTTAAGCTGTCGGATCTAGACCTCAAGCCGTGGTTGACCATGTGGGAGTCCAGCAATGTAACCATTATGCCATCTGCTGGTCCCAGTTGCTTTATATTTCATGTGAAATCCTGGTTCTGTTGTCATCACCAGATAGTTCTGTTGCTTCCTTACACTCTGGCTCATGAGTAAAGAGGAATATTGAAAAAGAGACTTAGAATTTAAGGATTCGGAATAAATTTTATAAGACATTTTTGTAAGTTCTGGATGAGAAGAGTGGAATATGGTAATTATTTTACTACATGAAGCACTTTATTCTGAACTCTGTGCAGAAACTGTCTCAACAGGAAGACAGAATCCTTATGCTAAGGACTGGCAGATAGCCTGTGGTTGCTTTGCTTTTCTTGATTTGTTATTTCTTAAATACAGTAATTACTAGTACTAATTATAGCCATTTTAGTTTACTGTCTTAATTATACTATTGAGAGGTAAAATACAGCTAAGTGAAAGAGGTAAAATACAGCTAAGTGAAAAATGTTCATGTCTTCACATTTTCAATACCAGGAGCTTGAGGTGTAGGATAAAGCTGAAGGAAACATCCATCTACTACATAGACTGAGTATAACTCAGGGACTGAAAATACAGATGTGGCTCTGAACTGAGCCTGCAGATGGACCCTTGTTTGTGTGGTGGAGGTAGACGTGCACCTCTTACAGGTATTGGAAAGGAAGGGGTGCACCTGTGTGTGTTTGAGGGTTGTCAGTGGGTTATATATGTGCACATATGGTGTACCAGGAGGTTTTGCTCCCTTCTATAATGAAGAAGAGTATAAACTTCCAGCATCACTCTTTGTTTGCAACCTGGGGGAAGGCTGTGTGACTAAGAATAATTCGGCAGAATGAAATGTTCAGTTGTTACTGGGAAGGTCCTTGAACAAATGGACCCTCCAGACTCTCATTACAAATTCAAACAGCACACAAAATCTGTCAGAGAAGTTGTTGGTTGCCTCATGATTCTGCTTTCTTCCATAAAATTGCTGAAGATGATACTGGTTTGAAAAACTTGTTTTAAGAAAAGAACTAGAAATTTTAAGAACTCTGTGGATTTGGATGTATTGGTTGGTATATAGAGATTATGTTTTCTTTTTTGTTTGTTTGTTTGTTTGTTTTGGTTTCACCCATAGGGCATGTTTAGCTAGTGTTTAAATTTATAATGTGCTTTAAAAAATAATCCAATATATATAGGTAGTTTGATATAGAGGAAAAAATATGTATTTGGAGAGAGCATGATTTTTTTAAAGTCAATTTATTTTATTTCTTTTTTTTTCTTGGAGAAGTTTTTGCTATAGGGCATGTGTGCTCGCCAGAGAGACAGAGAGAGACAGAGATATAGAAAGCGAGAAATCACCCCCCAGGGGGGACAGCCACACCACAATCCCTTCTCCTCCATTCTCCTCTCAGGATCTTGGACATGTATGCACACACGCCTGGCATGAGTTTAAGCCACCAGGTCCGGGACTCAAACTGCGGTTGACTACTTGGGAGTTCAGCGACATAGCCATTATGCTAACTGCTGGTTCCAAGAGAGCATGAATTTTAAGACCCCTCTCTCTACCATTTATTGCCTTGAATAAGTTACTAACCTTCTATGAATGACCCCTAACATTGTCTTAATTCTGTGACCCATCTCCAGCTGTAGCCAGTATCACATCATGGGTGAGTGCCCTGTGTGTACAAGAAACACTCAGGATGCAAAATAGGGTCCATCCGATGTGGCCTCAGCATCGGAGAGCAGTGTTACCACGGGGCTGCCACGGCTGGCCAGAGCTATTTTCTTGTAAAATGACAATGCTACCTGTTGTACAGAATAAATGTAATGATTAATGACAGTGCACCTGGAAGCATATTATAAAACTGTTTTTTGGTGTGGTAAAGCTTTAAACAGAAATTCATTTTTTCTAATGTATGCTCTTTTGGAAAGCAGTTATTGTAGATACTTTCTAAGTTTTTTTTTTTTTTTTTTAAGAATTATTCCATTTATCTTTCTTTCTTTCTTTTAATTGGGACAGAGAAGGAAAGAGCAAGAGAGAAAGAGAAAGGGAAAGTGAGAAAGCAAACTACCAGGTCCAGGACTTGAACTGAGGTTGGCCACATGGGAGTCCAGCTCCCCTAATCACCATGCCACCTGCCAGCTTCCTTTCTAAGGTTTTCAAGCACAGTGAGTAAGAAAGAATTAGCAGGCTTGTAATTGACTATCTTTATTGATTGGGGGATGCTCAGGAAAGGAATAATGTGGTCAACTATCTGCCATAATGCTAGCGGCAGGCCTCTTGGCAGATACAAATGTTACATGTACTAGAAAGCTCCACATCTCTGTAAGATTTTAGCAGGCTATTTCTATTTTATTTAGCATTACTCAGGGCTATAAAAACAAAAAGTGCCTGAAATCGAACATGCACATAATTTAAATATCAGAGCAAAAAGAGGTACATTTGATTATTCCATGACCAAAATGTTTTTTGTGTATGTAACACACACACACACACACACACACACACACACACACAGACTTTTGATTAGAGTCAGAGAATGTCTTAATTTACAAAGAAGCAAAGTAATGAGCAGTTTGACTATTTTGTATATTCTCTGCTTTATGTGTCTCTCAGATTTATCCTTGAAATCTCTGTAAATATATTTTGACAATTTGAACTACATTTATTTTTAAACAAGTGGTTATTTGTTAAGAAACAGGCTGAAGTTGATGGGATGGGTGCTTTGTTTTTCTAAATGTTCAAATATTTCTTTATGTGTGCGTGAAAAGGAAATCTCTTAAATGTCGATACTGAAGTAGACCTTTGAGTTTGATTTGGCAATTATTTGTGCTATTTCTCACCGGTTTAAAAAAAGTTGTTTATGGCATCATCGTCTACTCACTCACTCAGATTTAGAAACCTAGGAATTAAATATAAAGTATTTTTGTTTTTCATTTTCACCAAGATACATAAGCAATTATGATTAGAGCCAGCAATTAAACGTGAAATTATGTCTTACATGTATTTATACATGTCTGTGACCTCATGAGACTCACTCAACATTATCTCCCTCATGAGTAAGGGGCGGTCTCTGAACCTGTCGCATGGCTTCCATTACCGTCCTCTTCCAATCTGTTTCATCAGGCACACTCTTTGTTTGGAGCTTCTTGGGACGTCCCATTGCTTCTCTTCTGAGGGCCCAAATCTGTGCCCTTTCTCTGCCTGATCTGGGTGACCCTTACTTCTCTGTCTGGGATCTCATCACTCTAATTTTAGCCTTGCTCCTCCATTTTCTCTGCTGCTTTCCTTCTCAGCCCAAACATGCACAGTTTTCTCTGTCTGGAACATTTTCCCAAGTGAAGTTATATCTTTTATTGTCTCTTTTAAGATTCCCCTGTATATAAGAACTTCATTGTATAATCCCATCACTTTCTTTTTTAAGATTCCCCCATATATAAGAACTTTATTATACAATACTCTCACTTTCTTTTTTCATTAGAGTCTTTTCCAAAGTGCCAAGTCTGTGTCATTTTTCTTTGTGCTTCAAACTCTGGGAGAGCAAGGATGTCATGCTTCCTCATTGCAGTAACTCCGGGGCATAAGGCAGAAATTAACATACGGACATGCTCAGAAAGGTCTCTGAATGAAACCAACATCTCAATTCCAAGTGAGGGGAAGAAACAATCCAGGGTTGCTGTCTATCTCTAGATGTTTAAGATAGAGTTATCCCTGATTTCTTCCTTGCGCATCTGTTTTGATAAAAAGTGCACCAGTGACAATTCTGCTTTCGAGGCGAAGGAGAGAATATTTGATTTTTCAAAGTGAATGTCCAATTTAAGTAAAAAAATCAAATTCCCTTGGCGTTTAGTGTAAGTTTTTCGAGACTGAACATTAGTAAACTTTATTTTCCTGAGAAAAGAAATATGAGGACATGTTCAGAGAATGAGTAAATATAAAACCCACAATTGTGGATTAAGATAGGACCAATACTGGTCATAAGGTTGATTCTGATCTCATCATGAAAAGCAAGTATACACTGAAGAATACTCGCATTAAAGTTCAATCGATCTTCAACACAGAATTGCATTTTTTAATTTATTTTAAAGAATTATTTAATTTATTATTAATATTATTATATTATTTAATTTGCTGTCGGGCATGCATTCTTACCAGAGAGAGGGTGGAAAAAGTAAGAAAGCAAACTATCGGGTCCAGGATTTGAACAGCGGTCGGTCATCAAACTGAATTACTGCTTTTTCCTTAAGACCATCTTCTTTTGGCCCCTTAACTTTTTTTCTCTTTCTCTTCCTTTTCTGTGTTTCTCTTCCTTGGCTTACTCTCTCTCTCTTTTTTTTAAATTTATTTATTTGTCCATTTATTTTATTTTATTATTATTTTTTTTTAAATTTGAACAGAGAGAGGCACAGGGAGAAAGAGGGAAAGTGAGAAAGCAAGCCACCAGATCCAGGACTTGAACCATGGTCGGCCACGTGGGAGTGTCCAGCACCTTAACCACCACACTACCTGCTGGTCCTGGCTTACTCTCTTTTATTAAGATTCTGTTTGTTCTGCCACAGTCCAGTGCCTTAACCACCACACCACCTTCTGGCCCCAACATTTGTGAACTTTTAATTGCTATTCTATGTAGTTTTAGAATATATATGCTTATACTATGTATCAGGCTATTGTTTATCCAAGGGACAAATGGAAGAACTGTGAAGAAAATGGCAATAAAAGCGACCAATTTTGGACAGAAAAGCTAAACATCTGCTCGATCTCAAAGATGCTTCTAAGCATTGAACCATGGTAAAAACAGATAAAAGCAAGAAAAAAAAAAAAAGGAAATTCAGCTAGCTTTAGCTTCCACTTTTTGTATTCAAAAGTTGTAAGAATGGGAACCAGCAGTTAGCGTAATGGCTATGTTGCTGAACTCCCACGTAATTAACCGTGGTTCGCGTCCCGGATCTGGTGGCTTAAAACCCATACCAGGCATGTGTGTGTGCGTGCCCAAGATCCCAAGAGGAGAATGGAGGAGAAGGGATTGCAGCATGGCCATCCCCTCTGGGGGGTGATTTCTCACTTTCTGTCTGTATGTCTCTCTCTGTCTGTCTGGCGAGCACATGCGCCCTATAGTGAAAAACCTCTCAAAAAAAAAAAAAAAAAGTTGTAAGAAGATTTAGGGATCTGTCCTCTACGTCAGTTATAGAATGGTCTCAGTGGATTACTAATCATGCCTGAAATTTTGTGGTATTTAGACTGAAATCTTCATTAATTATACATGACCTTTTACCTTTTAGTGTAGGTGAATATTTTTTTGAAAATATCTGCAGCTATATATATTATCTGAAACAGTTCAAATCCAGAAGAGTAGAGAAAATATTCTGAAGATTTAAAATAGACATTATGAGGGCCTATCCTAAAACTGATGCATGTGACTTAGAGATGGGAAAATGCAGTAGTGGGTGAACACATATATGTGAATTTGTTAACCATTTCCTAGTGTACAAATATTACTAGTATCTGAATGTTCAATAATAATTTCATTTTGATGTTTCACCACCAAAATATTTTATCGTTTTGGTTTTGAAAAATTTCTTTATGTTTGAAACTGCATGCTCTTCAGAAAAGACATTAATGGTAGCACTCTCAGGTTATTTGGCATATGCGCATTATAAACTTCAACTCATTCTTCATTCATACGCCCATAGGCTCACTGAGCTGCCAGCAGACACTGGCCATCCACCGCATGGCAAAAAATGAATTATTGCATTTTCCTTAAGACCATCTTCTTTTTGCCCCTTAACTTTTTTTTTTTTCTTTTTCTTCCTGTCCTGTGTTTCTCTTCCTTGGTTTGCTCTCTCTTTTATTAAGATTCTGTTTGCTCTGCCACAGACAGTTTTCACTTTTTGCTATGAATAATATAGTAATTATCAGTCTAATCTTTCTTAAGCAGAGAAAGTAGATGTCCATATGTTTTCGACTTATTCTAAAGGGGGTAAACAGGTTTTATGTGAACAGTCTTAATAAACTCTATCAGTAAAGTGCATGGATTTTAGTATATGACCCTCCTGTAAATTTTAAACTTTCAGAATTCATTTTTATTTCTTTTCGCATCCAGTTTCTATTTCAGATCACTTATGGAGCTACAGATATTTCCTAGACAAAAGAGGCATGTACATAAAATATCCACATATTTTCTAAATAACTATGCTATCAATTATTCTATTAATATTTTATTTCATGATACAGAGCACATGCATGCATGAGAGAGAGAGAGAGAGAGAGAGACAGAGAAATACCTGTAACAGGGTATCATCCTGCCACACTGTAATTGTTATGTACATACATAATGAACTCATGTTAAAAGTGCTTACTTGATTTGTTTATACATTCATTTCAATTACTACATTCTTGCAAAATAGAAAAGGAATGATCATTTATTGAAATAATTGAATTTACTAGACATTTTCTCTATATTATAATTAAACAAGGTAGGGGGTTTTGTTCTTACCTTACAAATGAGAAAATAATTATTTTAAAGAGTTGTGAGCTTGATTAATATATATATATATATATATATATACACACACACACACACACATATATATATATATATATATATATATATATATATATATATATATATTTCAACATTCAACATAAAAAATTCATGATTAGTTTTACCAGATATCAACCTATTGGAAGATATATATGACTTTAACCCTGATTGTTTTGAAGTCCAAGTCCATATTGAATTATGATATATCTTGAGAAATGTGGCCATTCAAATTTCAAAATTTATTTTTTTCTTTCTTTTTTTTTTTTTTAAGAGAGATTTTTGCTATAGGGCACATGTACTTGCAGGATAACAAGCCTGGTGTGATTTTTAAGCTGGGTCCAGGACTCGAACTGTGGTTGACTATGTGGGAGACCAGTGACATAACTGCTGTGCCATATGCTGGCCCCAAATCAAATTTTCTTTAACAATGACTATATGGTAGTTGAATGTTGGGGAGCCTTCACATCCCATCCATTTCTTTGCCCATATATTCTCTATTTTCCATTATTTATTACTCTTTTTATCTTCCAGGGACATTGCACCAGCCATGTAATATTTAACAGAAAAGAAAAATCATCATAGGAGTTTTCCCACTTAAACAACTACAAGACAGGGAAACATAAAATAGATTGGCCAAGTACACACTGTTGAGTAGGTATTGTTGCACTTTCATCTGATTTTGAGGCTTGTTAGGTTCGTGATCTGTGCGCGTTACTGCTTTGCAGTAGGGATATTAAACATTGTGTCTAGGGGCTCCAAGGCACAACAATGGCTTGACTAGACCCATATAGGAGGGTCCCAAATTCATGTCATGCGGCCTCCCTCTACATGCTAGATGCACATATTCATCCATGACCTGAGCTGGCTGAATGGAGTCAAAGGTGGAGGAAGTGTGACATGAAGGTGTGACGCGGGGAGTCTGTTGGGATGCCTGTCTCCATATTTCCTCCTTTCTCAGTCTTCAACTCTTGGAAGAAATAAATAAACTTCAAAAAATGGTTGTTTAGAACAACATAACTTTATGGGAGAAAGCACTACATATTGAAAGTTTTGTAATAATACCAGACTTTCTCTTTAGACTTTTGGAAGCCTGCACTGATAGGGTATTTAGGCTAGCCTATCTCATTTGAGTTTTCCGTACTTATCTTAATAGTAGTTTGTGCATTGGGGGTTTCATATGACTTTCAAGTTCATCACTAGTTTTGCTGACCCTATTCCTCTCTGATATCACAGCCATAATCTGGACATTGCATCCTGACCCTAAATTATAATCAGACTCGTACCTGTTTTTCTTCACTTTATAGTTTGGATTTAAAGCAACATGCTCACTGCCCCCATTAGCTTAACCCAGCTGTGATTGTCCTTCCCTTTTTCCCAGGCAGTATTGTTTTTGTGATCCACCTATAACTGGAGAGAACTCTTAAACTGGGCCCTGAGAGCTTACATTTGGGAAAGAGGGAGATTGGAAGTGGGGCCCAAGACATAGGTTACCTCTCAGTAGAGATATTTTGATCCTTTCTTCTGAAAGTGGGCAATGGAGACACAATCTGGGAATTTAATTACAAGATGGAACATGTCACTTACCTCTACTTACAATTTCTCCATCCTGAACAAACAGGTTAGAGGGCTTCCTTTCACTGAAAGGACGGAACAACTTGTTCTAGTACATAAACTTAATGTCATATACAAATGTTTTATATTTCAAGAGCCATCATGTTTTGGGCATCTACTCTGTGTGTGTGTGTGTGTGTGTGTGTGTGTGTGTTTATATTGTAATATGAACTTGACCCATATTAACTAGAGCGTAGATAATGTAGAGTAGATCTGGAAAATTCAGAGGGATGAGCAATGACATAGACTATACAAAGGAAGAACAACTGTTTGTGAGTGTTTTGCCATAAGTAGAATAATGAGGGCATATTGACTATTTTGAAATACTCATTCTGTATAAGGGAATGGGTAATTTGTACATTTTCCATATAGAGAATGACATAGCATTGCTCCAAAATCCTAAAGGTCTGTGCTATAATTTCCTCTCAGGGGCCACTAAAGTCCCCATACAGCTCACTTATTCATTACAAATACTCAAAAATTCTTTGTCTTCTATATGGTCCCTGTGGCAGAATAACTTTCCCAGCAGCTAGAACTCATTATTAAAGCTTCTCTGGTTTTGAACATCACTCAGAAGTGGAACTTTTTAGGTCATTTGATAAATGAACTGGAATAGCATCTTTGAACCTCACTAAGAAGTGAAGAATTTTGGGTCACTTGGTAAATAGACTAGAATAGTATGACCATGAAGGGTGTACAGTCCTTCAAAACACAGAGGCTCACTAAGTGTTATGTTTTCCTTCACCTTAGAAGAAATCTATGGGGTATAATATACATATTATGTGTGTATGTGTGTGTGTGTGTGTGTGTGTGTGTGTGTACACACACACATATACATGGGCCATACATGTATACATATATATACATTCATGTTTATTGTAGTTATGAATACATATTTAATATACATATATATATATTCACACACACATATATGGCAAGATAGTCTTATTTTTCCACACATCTATTTTTTCCCCCAATTGTGTCTTTAAGAAGTATTTACTTCACCTTTAAAGACTTAAATCTCATCTCATAGAAAATCTGTTTTTGAGAGACCACTGTGTGCTTCTGATTCATAGGCCTACTCCACAATCGATTATCTAAAATGGTTTTGTGATATTCTTCTTTCGAAGTAGGAAAAGAAGCAGATGAGATAACGTAACATTATTTACTTACAAGAATTGTATTTTCATTGATTGACATCTGAACCCAGAAGAAATAGGGTTTTATTTTTCCCCAAGAAAGTAAAGTCTGTCACCTAAATTCTCTCATATCAAATATTCTCTTTTATCTTTTCAAAAACAGGAGAATGGTTTTCCTTAGCCAGAGCACAATGCCAACAGTAGATTAGTTTCTTGCTTTAATTTATCAAAATTTGCAAGTAATTGAAAGTAACCCAATTAATGTACTTTCTCTCTTTACTCTTATTAATTAGTAGACATGAAGTTAACTTTGGTCAAAATTGGAATACTTTTTAGATTATGTTTCCCTCCTTTTAGCTTTCTGTAAATGATGGTGCGGATTTTTTTTCTTTGAAGTGAACTGAAATTAATAATTTGTATAACAACCAACAGCTAGAAATTGTACTATAGAAATAACTTTTCCTTCCCTATTATTTGAAGCCTTAATATGGAGAAAGAATAGTTGCTTGCTATGTCTAATATGTGGCACATTTGAAAACTTATGTTAACGTGTTTACTTTCTGTTTTTCTGACATTTCTTATGCAAAGGTAAAACACATAGCTAAAATCAATTATGTAGAGGAAAAAACAGACATTAACTTTCTAGAACAACCTGAAATGTTTAATTATGGCCAGACCAATGTACAGAATTTTCTACATTTAAAGTAAGATATTATGCTCTGATATGCTTATTCAGAAAGTTTATACAATTAACTGCCATCCACAGGTCAATGTCTGAAGCTTTAACAGACTTAATTATAGCTGGGTCATAACAGTTAAAAAAAAAAAAAAAGGAAAATCCCAGTAAAAGCCTTTGGTTTGTAAAAATCTTTGCTCATTTCAGCTGCCACATCCAAATTTCCTATGTCTACATGGAAATTTTGCTTGTCTTTAATGCAAATATCTTAGTAAATGGTATCTCTTCCACCAGTATCAAGGGAGATCATGAAGGATTAATGCAAAATGAAAGATTCCACTGAAAGTCTGCAGGGAAGGACTTTATTAAGCTTTTTACAGGTCAGAGACTTCAATATAGAAGGCAGAAATCACGTGTCGATTGTGTAGGCTGACACATACTGCAATCAAGAGTTTCTTCTCTTTGGACAAGGCAATTCACTTTTCCTGGATGCATCATCAAGAGATTCTTTTTCTTTAATTATTGTTAAATTTTATTTATTATTATGTTTTTAAGTTTTGCTATGGGACAAGTGTGCTTACCAGAGAGAGAGAAAGTGAGAAAGTCAGGTCTAGGACTTGAACCTCAGCCATGTGGGAATCCAGCACCTTAACCACTATGTTCCCTGCTAGCCCGAGATTTTCTTTTTTTGACCACTGTACAGCAATCTTGTTTTTAGTATAATCAGCGATGTCTAATACAGTCTCATGGCTGGAAGAAAATTTAGATCACTTAGTTCAACATCCACAGAGGTAAATTTAATTTTCTTACAGACTGTCTAAGTGTGGACAATGGCTCAGTAAAATATTTATCACCTAGGAGAGTGTTGGAAATGAGAAATCCTACCACCCACCCTCTCACATTCTTTGTCAGAACCTTCCTTTAAACCAGTTCCCCCGGTGATGCATTGAAGTCTAAGAGACTCTCGCTCTGTTCCAAATGCTTCTCTAGGCTCCATACCTTCAGTTACTGCACAGTCAGGACCTCAGGTGTCTTATTTGATTGTGGATTATTTTAGTGGTTCTGATCTTCCTTATATTTTGGCAAAACTAGCATTTTTGTTACTTCCCTTTAATTAGGTCAAATTCTTCTTGTAGGGCCATCAAGCTAAGTTGCATTCCGCTTTTGGAATACTGTAGTTAGTTATTTAGTTATTTAGTTATTTCTGTTCTCTTACTGCACTCTTTCCCAGTTCAGTTCCTCTCACTCCAAGACTTTCACAGTTCACTCAAATTATAAAGTGATCATTCCTCTTATCAAGTTGGATGGTCTATCCAAAATCCACCATGATGATTGGAAAATAAGGTATGTATGTTCTCCCAGTTTTAAATGAACAATGAAGATTTGAGCAAAACTGTTGCCTGCTATATTCTGGAAACATCTCTCTATTAAGGCTACCTGAAAACTGCACTTCCCCTACTGGAGAGAGCGGGGACCTCACATTAAGCTGGAGTATCATACTGAGACTGGGCAATGCTAGGCCGTGTCTCTGTTTTCTCTCCTTTTCTATCTGATATATGTCCAATTGATCCACTGAACCTCAAAACATGACTTCAAAAAAGTTGATCATGCATTGCTATACATGATTTCTTCCCCATATTTAGAGGAATTTTCTTATAAATTTGCCATGTTAGACTGGGCACACCACTTCAGTCTTGTATCATGATTTTTTATACTATACACATGCAGTTACTTTGATTTAATGACTTTTCAAAATACATGGGATTTTCTGCTACCACAATACACATCTAAAATTTTAAAACTACAATTTACTTTCTCATCCTTTCTCTCTCTCTCTGTATATATTCATATATGTATGTATACATGCCTTTATTACATATGTTTTATAATATATATTTCTTGCTAGGTAGGATATTCAGAAGAGTTCTACAAGTCAGTTGCCATCCATAGGCCAGTGTTTGAAAAAAATATACTTTTCATTCCAATCAGCTAATTCCTTTAAAGAAAACTGTTATATATGAACTGATCTTATTACCTTTTAACTATCTCCTTTGACTGAGTTTTCTTCACGTCATCCTTCCTCCCCTCCCTCAAAGCCATCATGTAAATAATGTCTGTCTTACCATCCTGACACTTCCTGAATCTATTTTTTTTACTCCTGTCCTTTCTTATTACTTCTAATATCATCTAAATCTTTCATTTTACTTATTTGTTGTATGTCCCAAGCCCCCAGAGTAACTGTTTTTACTATCTGCTCATTTTTTGTTTGCAATTTAATTCCCAGAGCCTAAACTGATGCAGAACATTCTGTAAGTCCTCAAAAAGATTGACTAGCTCAGTGAATGTGTAACCTTTGACCTCCTCCTTTCCATCAGAGCCTCAGATTTCTCCTTTACAGATTGAGAAAAAAAAACACTTACTTTATGGGGAGGTTGTGAGTATTCCTGTAACAATAAAGTTCTCAGCTGCTAGGGAACCTGAACTTCAGCTACTCCCTTGATTCAGGAAAATAACAAGGTCTGGAAGTGGACTGAATTATTCTATAGTCCATGGTTCCCAGCATAACAAAAATTTTGAAGATTAAGGGATGAACGTAGTATCTTTTTACTCAGTCGTTTTTAATTATAGCATTGCCAATGGTTATACATTGTATTCGACTCATTCTACTTCTTATAAATGATGTCTGTTCAATTTATCTCTTCTGCCTATTTTTACTGGAAGTCATCTTTTCACTGTTCCTCTTGGTTCATAAATCAATGATGGGACAGTGATGGGGAACAGTGCTCAGCTCCCTCGAGGAGTGATGGACCTTGCGAGACAAGGTGTGCAGATGTGAGGAGGACAGCTTTGCTAGCCCTTCTCACTAGCTTTCCCCATGTGGGGTGATTTTCCTCTGAACATATTGTTTGTCATGTACTGGGGGAAAGTAAAGGAAAAAAATTAGACTGTACCTTTAAATATGTAAAGTTAGAGGCAGCCCTGTTACAAGTGGCTAAGTGTTGTCCAGTGGACTTAAGAGCTGGATCCCACATGGTCAGTCACAGCTGGAACCTTAGCCCTGGTAGTTTGAAAAACATACCAGGCATGTGGGTGTATGTGTTAAAAATCCTGATGAGATGGAGAAATGGAAGAAAATGGATGGATGTGGGACCATGCCCTGTTAGGAGTTACTTCTTCCCTCTCTTCTCTGGCTATAAAAAGGCAAAAATTTCAAATACATCAATTTATTTATATAGAGATAACTATGCCTTCTTTTCAGGTTTTTGCCATAGGTAATATATATAGTCACTACAGAGAGAGAGAGATACAGAGATGCAAAGTAAGAAATCACCTCCCAGGGATATGGCCATGCTGTAATCTCTTCTCCATTCTCTTCTCAAGATTTGGGGCATACACACACACACACACACACTCCCAGTGTGATTTTCAAGATGTCAGGTCTGGGATTCAAACCACAGTCAGCAATGTGGGAATCTAGTGCCTTGACCACTGTACCACTACTGGCCCCACTACTATGTTTTTTTATTTTTATTTCATTTTAATTTCTTCTATACATTCAATCATATACATCACTTACCTTGTTTTCTAAATTTTTAAATTATTCATTATCATCATCATAATCTTGTTTATATTACATTGAATTGCATATAACTTTACAGTATATTTCATTGCTTTCTCAAAAGGGATTGCCACGCATGTCAATCAATACAGAGACATTAAACTCCCCACTTCATCATTCAATATCTTTTAATTGTTTATTATGATCATTATTATTATTATTCCAATTATTTTTTTAAACAGTCAATCACTATTTCTCATTTTTCTTGTAAAAAGACTTTACCCATCATGAAATACTTCTCAGGCCAAACCAGTTGATAATACCATACATATCATCATCAACAGGTAATAAGCCATATCTGTGTCTCACAAATGTCATGCCTCTCTATTCTCTTGCTATCTTTCTCTATTCTCTTCTTTTCACCCTCCCCCAATTCCACACTGTCCTATTCTCATTAAGTACTTTCACTGCTTTTATGTCCTCCAATATTTCGCTCTCTAACAAAGAGTGTGGATAGTCCGTATATATTAAGTGGATACATACAATATCTTTCTTTCATAGCCTGGCTTACTTCACTCAGCAATAGATCCTCCATATCTGACCACTTTCTATCAAATGCCAGGGTCTTGTTATTTTTTATGGCTGAGTATTATTCCATAGAGTATATATGCCACGCTTTTCCAATCCATTCATCAGTTTGTGGACATTTAGGTTGGTTCCATGTCTTGGCAATCATGAATAATGCTGCAATAAACATTGATGTGCAAGCACTTTTCCAACTGAGCGTTCTCTTGTCCTTTGGGTAGATACCCAGAAAAGGGATTGCTGGGTCAAATGGTAGTTCTATTTGTAGATACTTGAGGAACCTCCATATAGTTCTCCACAGTGGTTGAACTAGTTTACATTCCCACCAACAGTGTAGGAAGGTTCCCTTTTCACCACATCCCCACCAACACTTATCACTTTTTATCTTCTTCATCTTTGCCATTCTGACAGGGGTTAGGTGGTATCTCATTGTGGTTTTTATCTGCATCTCCCTTATGATGAGGGATGTTGAGCATTTCCTCATATGCTTTTTGGCTGTTCGCATGTCTTACTTAGAGAGATTTTTGTTCAGCTCATTTTTCCATCTTTTAATTGGGTTAATCATTTTTTTTCGCATAAGGCACTTGAGTTCCCTGTGTATTCTGGTTATCAGTCCCTTTTCTGAGGCATATTTAACAAAACTATTTTCCCATTCTGAGGGTTGTCAGTTCACACCTGTTACTGTGTCCTTTGCTATGCAGAAACTTCTATGTCTGATATAGTCCTACTTGTTTATTTTAGGGATTATTGCCTGTGCTTTGGGAGTCTTATTTAAGAAGTCTTTGCCTACTCCAATGTCTCCCAGAGTTTCCTCAGCATTTTCCACCAGTAGTTTTATTGTTTGAGGTCTTAGGTTCAGATCTTTGATCCATTTTGAGTTGATTTTTGTTAATGGTGAAAGACGGGGGTTCAATTTCATCTTTCTGCAGGTGGATACCCAGTTTTTCCAGCACCATTTACTAAAGAGGTTTTCCTTTTCCCAATGGATTGACTGATACATACATCACTTACCTTTTAAAGTGAATGTTCCAACATGAATGCATTTCTCACCAGTCTAGTTAGAGATACTATACATGTTATCATCAACAGATACTAAAACGGCATGCCCTTTATAGAAGCAGAGTTAGTATGAGCTTAACCACTAAATATCTCAACCTTGGGCATGGTAATGCTTTTCTGAAAATTTGCATACTTTTTATAACTTGTCATTTTTTTAAGGTATTGTTATTTATTTTTTTATTATTCATACATTAAATCTATGTTTTTAATGATTACCTGCTTTAACTAACTTCTTCTATGCACTGCTCTACTGCTCATTCCAGTGAACTGGATAAAAACCTCTGTGTGTATTAGATAAGAAAACATCTTCAAGTTGTTAAAAGTTCACTGCAGTCATCAAATACAGCTTACTGACATCCATTCTACAAAAATATCAGGGAAAAAAGTGAGTAAATTTCATTTGCTATAGATGTCTAATTTCATAAGGATTCACATCATTTTAATAAATTGGTATATTTTAAACCTATGAAATATTAGAAACGTGAACATTATTTCCACAGTGATAACAATTTATATAACACTCTACTTTCATAACGTGTTTTTCAATTCCCAGTTCATATTTTGGTTTGCAAAATGTTTTTATGGACGTGTCCCTAGTGATGCAAAGGTAGTGATTCATATCCAAAAACCAGAGGGGAATTAATTTAACCAGATGTCTGAAGATTACAAGAAAATATAGGTAGAAATTTAAAGAAAAATGTAAACTATCTCATTTGAGAGATGAAGATTGTATCTCTCAACTGAGAGTGCAATAAAACCAGGAAATTGCTAAAAATTAGGTTCCTATCATAGAACCCATTTATTTTCAAATTCAAAATAGAATTATTTAAGTGTAATCTCAAAATAGCCTCTAAGACTTATACTATTTACCTCTCATGATTTTTGTTTTATAGCTACTGTTAGAAATGTGTTCCTGTAGAAATTACTATTTTGTTAAAACCTAAAAACCGTTGAGATACTTTTCAACATAAAAGTGTGTTTTTTCCCAGGTGGGTTTAAATTGTGGCTCTGTCTCCACTGAAAATTTAAGTAATATAATATTTAAGGAACTAATCTAGCCTTGGCTTTCTTTTCATACAACTCACTGAATTTCCTACATATAAACATTGAGATAATATATATTTTTTCCCACCCACAAGGTACGTGCACTTGCCAGAGAAAGATAGTGCGAGGGAAAGTGAGAAATCACCTCCCCCCCGCAGGGAAGTTGGCCATGGGGCAGTTCCTTCTCCCCCATTCTTCTCTTTGGGCACATATGCACCAGTGCCTCATATGAATTTCAAGCTACCAGGTCTGAGACTCGAACCATAGTTGGCCATGTGGAAGTTCAGTGCTTTAACCACCACACCACTTGCTGGCCCCGAGATAATAGTTTTGAAATACCATATTTTCCATAATATTCAATACATTTCAATTCCTTATGAGCTACTCTTTTTTTTTGATACACCATGTACCCCAAATTAAAATATTTAGTCTTGAAGGGTTCTTCACTCCTTGTGACCATGGTGAAAATTGTGTTTGTGTGTATGTGTGTATTTATGGGTCTGTGTTTGATCCCAGTAGCAATTGATGATGTATGAGTGTCTGACTGTTTTGACTCACATTTTGCTGTGCTGTCAGAAATGGTCAGTCACCTAGCAAAACTTGGATCCCAGATCTTAAATTTTAAAACATGTGAGAATTGTGAAGTTCCTTTTTACATCTAGCAAAATGAATCATTAGCATTTTGTAGAAAATTCATTACTACAAAGAGTATACTTTTATGCTATGAAGGAGAGGCATTGTATGTCCCCACTTAATATATACCAAGTGTCTGGACTTTATGACTGAAAATAATTGTCTAAAGGATATAGAAACGCTGTATATAGATGTAAATACCAGATATAGTGTGTGTAAAAGAGGAGGGTCTGAGGAAGGACATTTGGGGGAGGGAGAGGGAGGCAAAGCATTAATGGCATAAGGAGATGTGGTATTATCTGTTGAAGATATTTCGTAGTTTTATCAACAGTACTAGGGAGAAATGTTCACCTGTTTAAATATCCATTTTTGTAAGACAAATAATAATGTGATTGAATGTATGGAAGAAAATGAAATGAAAAAAATAATAATAATAAAAGGAAACAAAATTAAAGAAAGAGTATGCTCTTGTCTTGTTTTTAATTTTCTGTGTACTTCTTTTTTATTCATTTTTTTAAGGTGGGATATTGCTGTTATAATCCCCCTGACTTAACAGCCCTCAATTACTGAGATTACAGGTGCATGCTACCACATCCAGCCCTTAGACTGGACTGGGAATTGAACCTGAGCCCCTCAGTATGGTCCTAGCCAACAAAGCACAACATTCAGAGCTGGATCACACAGAGCAGTACACCACCGTCCCCCATGACTGGACCTCTATATTTAATTCCTCACCAAAGGTCATATCAACGTGGTTTCTGACATTCTTTTAATAGGAGTGACATCTCCTCTTCAGTCTCTTACTAATTATTTAAATCTTCTATCTTGTTGGAATGCTAAAATAAAGCTTCATAAATAACATTCTAACTATCTTTGAGGGAGGCAGTCTGGGTGTCTGGCCCCCCTAATGTGGAGATAGGAGCACTGAGATCCAGTCAGCCAACTCATTGCTGCAAGTTCTTCACTTTCTGAGGTTGAAACCCTGGCACGGTTTTCTTTTTCTTTTCTTTCTTTCTTTTTTTGATTCAAATACATTTACTGAATGTCAGGCAATATTATAGACACAGGAGATAAAACAATGAATTTTTTAAATCTCTAGAAAGTAGATTAGTGGTTGCCTAATGGTGGAAAGTGGGAAAGGAAATAGGGTGGTGACTACTACTAATGTATACAAGGTTTCTTTGATGGGCTGATGAAAATACTTTGCCAGAGGGCATGTGCACTAACCAGAAAGAGACAAAGAGAGAGAAGGAGAAAATGCATCTACAGAGAATGATCATGCTTCTATCCTATCTCCATTCCTTCATTCTGTTGGGATCTGGGGCATGCATGCATGCACACATCCTTGTATTTTTCAAGCTGCTGGGTCCAGGATTCAAACCACCAGATCAACCATGTGGGATTCAGCAACCTTAACCACTAGGGTATGGGCCGAGCCCTAAATACATTTTTAAAAACTATTTATTTGTGAACTTTCTTTTTTTTTCTTTTTTTAATTTACATTTATTTAATACATTGAATCACATTATTTAGCTTACAAGGTGATCATTTCAATATGTGAACATTTCTCCCCAGTCCAGTTGATCAAAATATAACAATACTACCTCCCTGTCTCAACAATGCTGTGTCCATATCTCTTTTCCAAATGTTTTTCCCCAGGCCCCACTCCTCCACACACACCACATCTGGCATTCACACCCATCTCTTTATTTATACCTCAGCAACCCTGTCACAAGAAAAATAAAATGTTAAGTCTCTTGATATATAAACAACAGAAACATATATGCATTCTATCTAGTTATTTAATTCCTTGGCAAAACTTGAAATTAACTATTTTTTTTTTCTCTTGAAGAATGATCATTGCCAGAAGATAATATAGAAATCCTAATACTAGCATTTTCTCTCTAGATTTATGTTCAACTTTTAAGCTGCAGTTTAGTGCATATCTATGTGTGTTTTGGAGAAATATTAACCTGAGGATTAAGATACTTCACATAGCCTCTAAGCTATACAGCCCCAGCTAGGTGTTACTTTATAGTATGTTCATTCTATTCACTGAAGTTTATTCCTAAAGTCAGGCTTGTGCTCATGGATATGTATATATCAGCTGTGCTTGCTATTCAAAATATTTAGATTAATTAATAACTTTAGTGAATCAATAAAATGTGTGTGTGGGGAGGAAGGCATAGAAAGCAACCATGGATACCAGAGACAGTGTGGGAGGAGGGTGGGAGATGGCAGAGGGTGAGAGATAGGGAATCAATGATGGGGGGGAAAAAGGCAAAATACACAGGAAACAAAAAATGGAAAATTATTTGTTGATGATAACATTTATGTTGATGTGCTTGACTGAGCCAATATACAGTGTATTCTGGATGGAAAATCTCATTTTGTATGCTGTAATGATGTATAGTGAATGAATGTAAATAAATAAATTTAAATTGAAAGAAAAAGATACTTCAAATATGTGGCCAGATCTTAGTCAATTGTAGTTGTCCCTAAGACTCAGAATTACTGTTAATGTGACACAAAAGTTTTGTTTCTGCATTTTGTAGGACTGTGGGATAGTCTGTGGATTGCCATGAAATCATCACAGTGATGTCATTGGGGGAGAACAACCCTACTCTCCATCTAAGTTTTGCTTTGACGTTCAACCAATGGGGACTGCATTTTATTGATCTCTTTGCATCATCTTCACTCAAGATTTAGCACAGCTGTGTACACAATCATTACTTAGAGTATTTGGTTTCATTTTTATTTGGAATCACTTTCTAGAGTAACTCTTGGTGGTTTTCTTTGGACGAAGAATTCATTAATATGTCTCAGTGATAGCATATTCATCTACTGTATTTGTATAGTTGGATAAATGCTGCTCTTTCTTTTAGACTACAAGACAGACTGGAAAGACTCAAGTTTTATAAAAATACCTAGATTTAAGTCTTTGTACTATGATGAGTCAGTGGTACCATTTTCAAAATTAATTTCCTGAGCCTGCTTTTACTCATCAGTAAAATGGTAATGATAATTCTCATCTCACTGGGTTACTGTGAAGATTAAATAATGTAGTAATTATAAATACTTGTGAAGCATTTATGGAGTGCCTTTAAAGTTCATCACAACTCTATAGAGTAAATATTACGGGTATTTCCAATTTATAACAAGAGAGTTGGGAGAATATTTAAATTGCCCAAGATCACACAGTGGTTAACTGATGGACCTAGACTTTGGACTCAGGGAATCTGGTTTTAGATTCTGTATTCTTAACCCCTATACACACCTGGCACAGAGTTTGCAGTCATTAAATATTAGAAGCTCTCTTTTCTATTGACTTGTCTCATGTATTAGACAGTGGATTAATGTTACGATACATGTAAAGCCCTTTTGTCTCTATTTTAATAATGTGTGCTCCCTTCCTGCTGGTTGAATTCTTTTTTTTAAAGAATTATTTTATTCAACAGATAACACCACACCTCCCCATCCCATCAATGCTCTACCTCTGTATCCCTTCTCCAAATGTCTTTCGTTAGGCCCCACTCCTCCACATACACCTCATCTGACATTCACACCCATCTCTTGTGTTTGTTCAACTGTTAGTCAATCAGTTTCAGTCATAGAATGCAGACAAACGGTATATGTTAAGTGGGGACATACAATGTCTCTCCCTCATAGTCTGGCTTGCCTCACTCAGCAGTACATCTTCCGTATTCTTCCACTTCCTGTCAAAAAACAGGGCTCTGTTGTAAGCCAAACAACATGATTGAAAGTATATACAAAATAATAATAATGATAATAATAATAATAAATAATGTGAAAAAAAGATAAATATAAATAAATAATTATGCAAAAAAAAGAATTATTTTATTTAACTTTGTTTATTTTAATGTGACCAGAGAGGGACAGAATGACACACACACACACACACACACATACAGAGAGCGAGAGAGAGAGAGAAAGTGAGAAAGTAAGCCAAGCCACTAGGTCCAGGACTCAAACTGCAGCTGGCCATGTGGGATTGCAACACCTTTAAGCACCACACCACATGCTAGTCCGTTCTGCTAGTTGAATTTAAAAGTTGTTCAGTTTTCTGGCTATGGTATAAATTGTATTTTTTAATATTTTCCAGTAAGTTCTTACTTTTTTATTTCCTGAGAGATTCCGAGGTGATATTTCTCTTTTTTCCCCATCTTGTTGGAATGCTTTATCTATTTATTTTAATTTGAATATTTTTCATTTTAAGGAACTCCTTTTCCCTTGACTTCCATAGTAACACATTTTCTCAATTTTTAAAATTTTTTTAAAAATTATTTTATTTAATTTTTTTTTATTTTAATTTGACCAGAGAGGGGCAGAGTGAGAAAGAGAGAGAGAGAGCAAGTGGGAAAACAAGCAGCCAGGTCTGGGACTCGAACTGTGGTTGGTCATGTGGGAGTCCAACACCCTTTACTGCTCCACCTGCCAGCCCCTTTTTCAAAAAAAAAATTAAAATTATTTTACATTCTCTCAATTTTATGCTTCTTTCTCTCTCTGTTTTTTATTTTTTCTTGCTCACATCTCATTTGTGACATTGGCCCTGTGAATGTTGAAATTTTCCCTCCCAGACTAAACCTGGACTTTTCTACTTAATTGGTCACATTATTATTGAAAAAGCCAAAATTTGTCCTGATAAA
The DNA here is from genome assembly GCA_026018925.1 of Tupaia tana. Classification (NCBI taxonomy): domain Eukaryota; kingdom Metazoa; phylum Chordata; class Mammalia; order Scandentia; family Tupaiidae; genus Tupaia; species Tupaia tana. Next base: position 8,359,278 of record JAKSZU010000012.1, on the reverse strand, counting down.
AACACAGAGCTCAAATTACAACCATATGTATCGTAGGACAGAGGGCAGGTGTCGGAGGCCCACATGTGCCATGTACCCTCTCTCTCTCTCTGTGTCTCTTGTTTTCTGTGAGGCCTACATGTTCTCTTTCCTGTGGTGACTAGTTCTTTCTGTTCCATTTTCTTACCTCTTAACCTTATTTTGCACTGCTTCTACTGCTAAGGGGATTCATTCTTTTAGTTTCTTACTTCAGATTTCCAAGAAAGTAAAAGCTTTTTCTTTTTTTATTTTATTTTAATTTTAATTGCTGGAGGGTATGTGTAGTCACCGGAGAGAAACCGGGGAGAAGAGGAGAGAAAGGGAGAAATCACCCCCTCAGGGGATGGTCACACCACAATCCCTTCTCTTTCACTGTCCTGCCCAAATTTTGGGCTCTTAAACACACACACACACACACACACACACACACACACACACACACCTGGCATGTTTCAGGCCTCTGGGTCTGGAACTTTAACCATAAAATCAGCCATGGGGGATCCAGCTACCTTCACCACCACACCACATGGCTGGCCCAGGACATACTTTCTCTATGACATATGACACTTTCCATGATGTGGCAGCCATCTCTAGTCTCATTGTGACCCAGGTACTGTCAGGCTCATGGTGTTCTGTGCCTTGCCTTCCTTTGTATTAATAAGATACCCCAGGATGATCCCACCCCAGGGCCTTTGCATCTGCCTAGAACGATTTTCTCCAATTTTTCATGGGTGATTCTTTCTCAGATCATAACACACTTTTCTTGACCACTTGGTAAATAAGCATTTCCCTAGTCATTTCAAGTTCCTACTCGATCTACAGCACTTCAAATTATTAAATACATCTTGCCTGCCAATCTATTTCATTTTCTTTAATTGCATATTTTCTTCATGAATACTAAATTCTAAAACTCATGGCAAGAAAGACTAGCTTTGCTCTTTCCAGCTTATATTCCCAATATCTCCTGCAAGTCTGACCAATTTAATTCAATTTTTGGCATAAATTTAGCACCATTTTAATAAGACATTAAACTAGACGCATCTCTAAATTTCTCAGACTATTTCAGTAAGAGTAAAGGTATTGGTAAGGTATCAGAAAAGGTATAGGTCTTAGATTCCTTCCATTTAAAATAAAGTGCCCAGAGGGGCTGGCAGATGGTGTGATGGTTAGGGGTGCTGGATTCCCACATGGCTGACCATGGTTTGAGTCCCTGACCTGGCAGTTTGCTTTCGCGCTCGCTCGCTCTCTCTCTCTCTCTCTCTCTCTGTGTGTGTGTTTATGTCTTGCTCTGATCAATTTAAAAATAACTATATTGATAAATAAAATAAATAAAATATTTTTTTAAAAAATAAAATACTTCAAATCACATAAGAACATAGACACCCTACTATATTCTTCTTTAGGAATGGTAATCTGTCAACCTTCTGAGGTTGTTTTCAGATGCAAAGAGCCATTTTAGCCAAGATCACGACCTTCCCAGGGCAACCTGTATTTGGTGATCAAGGTGTGATAGGAAGGATGTCGGACCATTTTATAGCTTTCTGTTTGTTCCATTCTAGGGGATGGATAATCCCTTATCTTTTATATTCCTGGGCCAGCAGATGGCATGGTGGTTAAATTGCTGGACTCTCACATGCTCAATCACAGTTTGAGTCCTGGACCCGGCAGCTTGAAAATCACAATGGATGATTGTGTATGCCCAAAATCCCAAGAGGAGAATGGAGGAGAGGGACGGGATCATAGAGTGGCCATCCCCACAGCGGGGGTATTATTCACTTTCTCTCTCATGGTCTTTGTCTCTCTCTAGAGACTCCACACACTGTATAATAAAAATCTATTAAAACAAAAAATATCTCATACTCCTTTTCCCATCTCAACCTAAGAGATAGTATGAGAGCAAATGACAATAGGAAATTTGGGAGTAGGATCATTTACCTCTAGCTTTGCAGTAAGGAACATATCGCTGATAGTAGATGGCTCAAGATTGAGACTGTTTATTAAAACAGTGTGGTGAGTTGGGATCATCTCCCAGTGGAAGGAAATGTACTAGCAGATGCAATGTGCCAGGCATTGGGTATTTATGGAAACACTATTAGCAATAAACTAACCAGGTGGAATTGACATTGCCAAACACTGGTGAACCTCAAAAAATGATGTGGAACAATTCTGGGCAAGCAATAGGCAACTGAAAGCCAGGAGTGAAGACATATCTTTTTGGTGTATATAAAGAGATCTTATCTACAGCATAAAGGTGGAGAAAGCCAAAGATCAACCTCAGGATATCATATTCTGAGAAAAACAGCATCAAATATAGTTAAGTTCTGAAAAAACTCAGATTGAATATGCCATAGTCAAGGCCACCTTTTCGGGGGAATAATGGGCTCTTGAATACAAAATGAAGATAGAAGGAATGTCCCTAAAAATTTTGACTCCTGAGATTTTATTCTACAAAAGTAGTTCATCCCTCTCTATTTAAAGCCAGTACTTCTTATTAGAAGAAAATACAGAAACTTCTCCCTCTCGAAGTATTACGTTATAAAATCCCCACATACTGGTCACCAGTCAGGTCAATAACTGATGTAGCATTATGTATAATATAACATTATGTCCAGGGCAGTAGACATGATAATGTATCCTGAGAATGTTTGATCAAGGAAGCTGTTATATAACATCACATGGGAAGGTTATTGACTCAGCTTTGTTCTCCCAAGATCCAGGATTTAAAACTCTGGCAAGAATCCTAGGAAATAGTGTAAATCTATTACTAGGATCACTTCTATTGAGTGAGTGAAAAAGTCATAATGTGTTTTACCATGCAAAAATGCATTGTGACTTTTCTGATGATACAATAGAATGGATAAAAAAGGTGATTTATGCTCAGCATAGATAAAATTCCAGATTACCTAATGGTGGAGTGAAGGATTAAAAAGCTAAGGAAAGTACTTATGCTAGAATGAATATACTAAGCATACCTTGGAAGACCTGAGAGATGCTTATATTCCATATCAAGGCCCAGGCAACACATTATTTACCAAACTACAAAGAATATGCTGGTGAGAGGGGACACCAGCAGCACTAAGACTGCAGTGCCGTTTCCTCTGTAGGCACAATGGATGGGTAGAGATACTGTTAAACAAACTGACTCAATGATGATAATCGAGGTGACAGGGTCATCCTCCGAACAGATAGAGGCCAAGAGGAAGTACTTAATCACACATTCCAGGTGGTTGAAATGATTACAATGTCTGGGAAGATCAGAGTGGTGCTCAGGAAAGCTTGGCCCACAGACCATTATGGGGAAGCTTTATGGGGCCCAGTGTCCTGAGGGGAACTAGAGTAGTAGCACCAAGAGTACTCCTGCACATATATCAGTACAAGAAATCAGATATTAATACCCAGCTGGTGATAATCATTTACTCAATAAAATCATTTCAATATAATCTATTTTTCAGTATTTGGTTCTGAGCTGGTTTTCAGAATCCAAAGACTGGAAATGGTGTTTGTGTCCCCAGGAAATAGAGATTTGCCACAAGAAGGGTAGGTTGTGATGAATTCCCTGGTTTTTCTGCCAAGGCATCTGGGGTCATTTAGCTAATTGCAGAGTGGAGAGAAGTATTTTGAAGATTATGAACACAGATCTGAATTAAATGTGAAACAGAGAAACTCAAAGTGTCCTCATAGCCTCTCTGTGAGAGTGAGGTCGTGTGTGGATCAGGTAATACATGGAATCCTAGATACGGCATGACTTGGAATGTGTTTACCAATCCGTAAACCTACCCGTTGATATTTTTTCTGATTTTTGTACATGTAATTAGATTTGATATATTTAGCAGATAGTATAATCCAAACATTAGTCTCTCTCTGTGGCAAAAGAGCTATCACAGCAGAGAAGGCCAAGTAGATGGCTCCGAAAATACTCTCCACCCTGAGTAAGACAGGGAGTCAAATGCTACCTCAGCTTGACAAAAATTAGTAGTACTTTTCTTTTTTTTTATTTTTGAGAGATAAAGAGAGAGATTTTTACTACAGGGCACATATACTTGCCAGAGAGACAGAGAAACAAAGCAAGAAATCACCCACCAAGGAGATGGTCATGCCACAATTCCTTCTCCATTCTCCTCTTGGGATCTTGGGCATGTACACACATATGCCCCGCATGAGTTAAACAGCAGGGTCTGGGACTTGAACCATGGTCAAGTACATGAGAATCTATCCTTGTAACCATTATGCCGTCTCCTGGTCCCAATTAGTAGTGGTCTTAAAGATCTAGAAGATACAAGTCTGTTGCCCCCCATTTATTTCACCACTTTTTTCCCTACTGAAATCAGAGTATTACTGGAAGATGGGTATAAATTGCTTCAAGTTCAACCAAATAGTATGCCTGATTTCAGCAGCTTCACATGATGCAATATCCATACTAGGATACTTGATATGACCACATGTATAGGATGTACAAACACAAGAGATGGCTTTGAATGTCAGATGTGGTGTGTGTGGAGGAGTGGGGCCTGGGGAAGGACATTTGCAGGAGGGGTACGGAGGCAGAGAATTGACAGGACGGGGAGGTGTGGTGTTACCTGCTGAAGATATTTTGATCAACTGGACTGGGGAGAAATATTTGCAAATTGAAATGTTCACTTTGTAAGCTAAATAATGTGATTGAATGTACAAAAAATGAAAAAAAAATAAAAAGAACAATAGCAGAAATAATTATTTTCTACTGCAATCAGTTATGAGAAACTGAATGAGTGTGCTTTTTCTTTTTTTTTTTAAAGTTTCTTTCTTTCTTTCATGAGTATCTGCAAGTGAGAGAGACAGAGGCAGAACCCCTAGAGGATCTTGATGACCTACCCCCAGCTTTAGACAACACCACATTGAGAACACTAGCATGTACAGTGTATTGTGAGTGCACTTCTCGCAGAATGGATGCTAATAGCTTTCCTCTTGACTGCGACGACTCTTACCTTCTCTCAGAAGATCCTTAAAAAAGTCTGAACAGCTGGAATACTCTGCCAAATATTATCAACTCTTATGTTAATAATATTACATTCATCTGACTAGGCAGGATTTGGATAACAAGATGAAGACTTTATTAAGACTTGAATTCTCAAGAGGGTAAGAGATATACCCTACTAATATTTCTAGAATCTCAAAGGTCAGAGGTATGTCAGGACATCTCCTACAAAAGACATATGTTTCATAGTATTTGTATTATTGTATTTTGTATCTTCTACCCCAAAGAAAGAAGCATAATGCCTCATAGGTTCTATGAGAAATTTATTCCATCCATTAACATATTATTCAGACTCATATTCTATGTGAAATTAAAGGCTGCCAGCTTTGTGTATGACTCAAAAAAGGAAAATGATATTCAGTAGGTCCAGACTGTGCTGTAACACAGCCCTACTAGTGTGACATGCAGTCTGGCAGATGACATATGATTCAGTAGATTCCAGTGGAATTTGTGGCAAGTGCCAGTAAGAAAATTATAATGCTTGTCCACAGGGTCCTAGACAAAACTATACTGCCTGAAGTGAAGAACAATTCACTTGTTGCAAAAATAATTCCTCATATGCTGGAAAGTCTTGGCAGGGACATAAATCCTGATCTTGGGACATCAGGTGGCTGTGTGGCCAGAACAGTTCATCATGAACTGCATCCCCTTAGACCCAACAAATCATAAGGTTTTATAGCTGGACTATAAGCCACTGTAATATGGAGGTGTTATTTCTAGGACTGAGAACAAATGAGATGAAAGGCTTCTGGAAGACAGCATGAGCAGGTAATACACATGCTCCTGGGACTGAAAGCTCTTGGTCAATGTTTATTCCTCAACCTACACTTATAGCTTATAGGGAATCTTTCATATCCACCTGGAGGAAGAAAATCTCTGAATTTATTTAATAGATTAGTCAACTCCAAATATTGGTGCAAGTTGAAACATGTGTATCCACAGTCAGGGTGGCCTTGAAAAACATTATCAAGAAATATTCTCAATTGTCGCCATCTACCCTTGGGGCTTGGTCCTGTGAAGGAAAGAGAGGGAACAGCAGTTAGCATAATGGCTATGTCACTGGACTCCCACGTTGTCAACCACAGTTCGAGTCCTGGACCCGGTGGCTTAAACTCACGCTGGGTGTGTGTGCGTGCATGCCCAAGATCCCAAGAGGAGAATGGAGGAGAAGGGATTGTGGCGTGGCCATCCCCCCTGGGGGGGTGATTTCTCGCTTTCTGTCTCTCTGTCTCTCTCTGTCTTTCTGGTGAATGCACACACCCTGTAGCAAAATCCTTTAAAAAAAAAAAAAAAAAAAGAGAGAGAGAGAAACGAAGAAGACGCAGAAGCAGAGATGCAGGTGAACGCAGAGAAGCTGTGCTGCCCGGTCACGCAGAAGTTCTTTATTTATACATTTTACCAGGCACGGTGAACTGTTTGCAAGCTTTCAAGGATGCGGTTGAAGTTCTACAGTTTGAGAGAAGGTCTTTAGTGCATATATTTTTCAACCTTGTTACTGTCATGTGTGATCCTGTTATGCACCATAAGCCAAGCCAGAATACTTACATTCTTTCTCTGGAACTCCAGGGAAGGCTGTCTGAGTGTGCGTCAGAGGATAATAAGATTATATAGAACAGGCATTGCATGACCTAGCCAGGATCAGGATGTGTCCTGTGCCCTGCAGATACTTCCACAGAGCCGCTAGTATCTAAGGCATAGGTTAGCCAGTTCAAGTGAGTAATTAAAAAGGCATGCAGATAACTGCTTCATACTTCCAGGCTGCACACCTTCACATTCAGTGAATTTTAAAAAGTACATTCTGGATGTCATCGTGTATGAAAAAAAAAAAAAAAAAAAACTGACTAAAGTCAAAAGTATATGTTCACTCATGGCCATAGCAAAGGCCTTCTTGGATAGTCATGGGGCTAGGCAAAAAGATTTGAAAATAATAAACAAGAAAGTGCAGGAAATTGGGATATGGACAGACGTGAGCTTAGGCACAAGTTGTGGGAAAAAAGTTGTATCATGCGTAAATTCCCACCAGAGCACATCTACCATGTAAGAGACCCTAAACACTAGTAGACAACAGAGATCTGGCCCAGTGACAGCAGCCACACTGCCTGTGGCCATTATTGTGACCGCATTGTGGGAAAGTAACCTGATTGACCAAAATGACAGAGTCTGGGGCTATGCCTGGGCCTGAAAGCATGAATGCCTGTTATCTGAGCTCAGTGAGTTACTGATGCTGCCAAATGTCCAAATTACCTTCACAGGGACCAATTCTGAACTTCTGATAGGGAATTTTCATTGATGTCACTAAGCCATTTGATGTCAATTGGTTACAAAGGTCCTTTATCAATCTGGGAGAATCAGGGATGTTTTGCTGTTGTTCCATTTTTTTTTTTATCCAAGGAATAGACATGAATTGCACATATGATTTTGACTTTCTTGCCCATGGGCTTTTAGGCTACACCACTCAGGCTTATTATTTGATCCATGAGATGTCATATGAGAGATATTTCTTTAGACCAGGGAGTCATTTTATAGAAAAGGAAGTGGGCAAGAGTACATAATCATGGGGTCCATTGTGTATATCACATATTGCACAATCTCAAATCAGCTGGGCTGATGAAGTACTATATTAGTCTGCTCAAGTCAGAGCTTAACCCCTTAATCGAAGGCAGTACTTCATGAGGATGGGCTGACACTATGGAGGGTGCATATGTATCCTCTTAAAGATCTTTTTACATGGCACTGTTTCTCTAATGGAGAAAATACTTAGATTTTAGAACAAACAGGTGTAATCATACTACATAATTTCCTATGAAACTGTTTGGAGCACTGGGGTTCCCATCCCTGCAACCTTGGTTTCTGTAGTGGTATAAGTTATATTCCTTTCTTCTTTTTTTTTTTTTTTTTTTTTTTGGAGAGGCTTTTGCTATTGGGTGCATGCGCTCACCAGAGAGACAGGAAGATAGAAAGCGAGAAATCAACTCCCAGGGTGGATGGCCATGCCACAATTCCTTCTCCTCCATTCTCCTCTCAGGATCTTGAGCATGAATGCACACGTGCCCTCCATTCTCCTCTCAGGATCTTGAGCATGCATGCACACGTGCCTAGCGTGAGTTTAAGCCACCAGGTCCGGGATTCAAATCGCGGTCGACTACATGGGAGTTCAGCAACATAGCCATTACACTAACTGCTGGTCCCATGAGTTATAGGAGAACAATTTTGCTATATTTTGGATCATAAACTAAGACTGCCACTTGGACATTTTGTATCAATGGATTAGCAGGCAAGACAAGGAAGCTTTGCTTAACAACAGTAATTGATCTTGTAATCAGAAGGTAGGGCTACATTTCCATAAAAGGGTGAAGAGGACATATGTGGGACCCAGCTGATACACTCAGTTTTGTCTGGGCACCTCTGTGCCCAAGTGTGACAGTAATTGAATAGGTACAGCCACCCCAACCTGAGATGAACATGGTAGGTAGAGCTATTGGTACCTTGGGGATAAGGAACTTCAAAGGTGGTGGCTGATTCTGAGGAAAAATAGAATGGAGAATAGAGGAGGGAAAAGATGAGTTTCAACTGAAGTGCTGACAGCAACAGAAGTCACAGGGGTAATAGTACTTTCTATAACTATTCTATATTTTCCTTCAAGGAAAGTTCCCCAGAATTATAGAGGGTCAGCTATTCATATGCATGCAGAAAAGTGGTTAGAATGATCCAAGGAGTACACTTTGGTAGATTAACCATGTCCCACTTCAAGAAAGTAGTTGCGGCCTCTGGGTGGGGAATACAGTAAGCAGACGGTTTGTAGGTGTCTGCTCCTCGTGGTCACTCCCTTCAGGAGCGTCACTTCACTCAGATTCATGCACCCTCACAGCAGCTCACATACAGTGTTCTGGAGAGGCAGAGGTATAAAGTCCTACTAGTTTAGCCCATATCAGGACAACCTGAACAGGCAATATGCACCCCAAACATCCTTGCTTGGTTGGCAAAGCATTGGTTGAGTCTGCAACGGAGTTCATCCTCTCCTGTTTGATTTTATTTCCACATACTTTGTAGAAAAAGTGTCTGATAAGGGTGACTAAACAGTGGTGGAAAGGTAAAATACAACATTCTACAAGGGTGTCCCATGTGGGAAAGTTTGGTGTTTGCATCCAGAGACCTTTTTGAGCATGCAGGGCACACGTGCTTATGACAGGATTGGCTGAGGCTGAGGGTTGATCATGACATCAAGTTCTTATTGGGGGGTGCTGTCTCTGTCTTTTGTTCATGGAAGATATAAATAAACAACCATTAAAATTTGTTTAGTAGGCATCCCACATCCAATCTGCATCTCATTGTTAGCTTATGGAGAACACAAATCACAATAGACTGCTACATCATTTGGATAGACTGGATGACTAGTCTTCTACCAAAAGGAATAGAAGCATAATATTGAGGATCATTAACTTTGAACTATGGTTGATCATGGACAGTCAGAGAATCCCACAAGATCCCATGCTTATGATGTATGGGTTATGGTGGTACTGATTTATGTATGTGGGTACTGCATGTTTACATTTTTCTAGGAGAAAAATGCACAAGTGTTCACAAGGAATCCACGATTATCATTCCATTGCCAAAGTTGTATGTGACCATGCAGAAGTTTGATTTATTGCCATATATACAAAAGTACTTTTATTCATAACCTCTAAGCAGTTCAGAATTGACAGGTAATAATTTAAACAGTTAAACACGTGTTTTATAAATATTTAGATTAATTAATAACAAGCTTATTCATTCTGTGTGCAAATATGAACTTAGACCCTGAGGACAAGCATTATAATTTCCTTACAGGCACTTGCCATAAATTCCACATGGAATCTACTGAATCATCTGTCATGTTCCAGACTGGGTAGCCTACTGGTGGGGCTGTTACAACAAATTCTGGACCTACTGAGTATCACCCTTTGCTGAACCATAGACAAAGCTGGCAGCCTTTAGTTTCACATGGAATATGGGTCTGAATAACATACCAATAGGTAGAAGTTGACCATAAAATTGTCATGGCCAAGAAGAGGAGAAATGATAATACACATCCTCATGAATGCCTGCATAGATTTTATTTATAGTATTTTATCCAAGAGGATATTCAGTTTTTAATGAATAGAAAAGTAGGTTTTTTGTTTGTTTTTGGTGTATCAGCGAAGAATTTTGGAAGCATCTTCTGGCTTATCAGGGAAAGACTGAATTTGTTTTCAGATGTTTAAGAATACCAGAGGCTCATTCCTTGATTATTTTATTAAGATACTGCAGAAAAAATATGCAAATTGTATTCATTATATTATTGAGACTATCCCAAAATGTCTGAGGGTCTCACAGTCACACCAAAGCTCTGTGGCCTCCTGGACTTAATAATTAATCAGCTTTGACTGCTCCAGATGTGACTGACTTTGTAGAAATATCCCAGCAGAAGATCACATGCCCAAACATGCATTAATTGTTTTGCATTATTGCTTTTAAGATTTAAATAAGCTTATTCAGAGTATTCATTTCAAAATCATTGAAACTATTATAAATATCTTTGTAATATGGATTAGAATTTATACAAGGATTAGGATACTTTTGTTCATTTCACTATTTTCCAAAAGGAAGTAATAGTTACTTTATGTTAATATGAATTGAGTCTTTAATTAATATGCAAAGAATGCTAGAATTAATTTCAGTGATGTGGCACTGTGGTGACACACAATAAAGAAAACAAACAAAGCCAAATATTAAAGGTTAGAGAGATATTTTTAAATTAATCTGCCCAATTTCTGTCCTTTCACTTTACTGAAATATCTTGTAAATAAGAAAGAGGTGTGTTTCACTGAGATTAAATTTGGAAAGCTACATTTAAATTTAAAAACTTTCTAGATATCTTGTCAAGAGAGTTGGTGGACAAAAATATTTGACTGTAACCTAAAATAATTGATGTTGATTGAAGGAAATCCAGATTTCCAGAAACTGGGAACATTCTCTACTGAGAGTAGTCCCAGCAGGTGGTTATATTCCACCTATGGTATAGAAACTCAAGGAAAATGATTCCAAAAAGTCAATTCTAGTTCCAATAAAATAATCTATCAGTAGAAAACTATTCTAATTATTCTAGCTAAAGGAGCAATGAGTTGGTTGGTATGGGATTTTCAAAATATAGCATAGGCTAGCTCACAAACAGACCAGCGTGAGGAATCATTACCTGATAGCAGGGAAAAGAATGCCTTAGAAACAAATAAAAGCAGAACATATCTTTGTGTCCGGGGAGAACCTCGTTTTTAACTTCAAGACATTTTCAGTTGGAAGTAATGGGGAGAAGGCAGGGACAGAGGTAATAATTTACACATTTGGCTTTCCCTTACAAATGGGACCCTGAGGTTCTGAAGCAGACGGGTTGACCCATTGTCTCATCAGGTTCATATAAAATGACAGCCCAGCTCCCAGACTTCCTAGTCTTGATCTCTTCCCTAGTATCTACCATCAAAAATACGGCCTACATTTTGTTTTGAAAGTCTATTTTATATTGTGAAGTATTTGCATCTATCTTATAAAGGTACAATATTAGATGTTTTTCACAGATTATGTTTAATTACTGTGACAGGGGCCAGCAGGTGGTATGATAGTTAAGGAACTGGACACTTTCACATGACCAACCATGGTTTGAGTCCTGGACCTGTGGCTTACTTTCTCTCTCCCTCTCTCTCTCTCTCTCTCTCTCTCTCTCTCGTGTGTGCGTGTGTGTGTGTGTGTGCGTGCTTATCTCTTATCTCTCTCTGGTCAAATAAAAAAATGAGGGACCAGCAGTTAGCGTAATGGCTATGTCGCTGGACTCCCATGTGGTCGACCGCAGTTCGAGTCCCGGACCCGGCGGCTTGAACTCACGCCGGGCGCGTGTGCGTGCGTGCCCAAGATCCCGAGAGGAGAATGGAGGAGAAGGGATTGCGGCGTGGCCATCCCCCCTGGGGGGTGATTTCCTGCTTTCTATCTCTCTGTCTCTCTCTGTCTGTCTGGCGAGCGCACGCGCCCTATAGCAAAAACCTCTCCAAAAAAAGAAAAAAAAAATGAATAAATAAAATGAAATAATTATTTAAAAAAAGTCACATATAAGTGACATACTTATGGGACAAGGGTTATTGTCTGTATTAGACAGAAATAAACAAAGTGAGATTCACCAAGGCCACAAAGGTATTAATTGCAAAGGTATAGGAATAGTATTCCGATCTGGCTCAGATTCACTGTTCCTGAATATGAGAATCTGCCAATTTAGGCCCATTTAGACTTACAACTTTAGGAACATTTATTTAGAATTTTTTTTTTTCCTGCTGATTTTAAGCTTTTGACTATAACATATCCTCTTTATCTTGACAAATGATTTCTGCATGAAGGCCTATTTTATCTTCTGTTCATTTAACGTGTGTGTGTGTGTGTGTGTGTGTGTATTTGTGTGATATGTATTTTTTCATTTTCCTTTCAGCCTTTCTCTACCCTTATATTTTATATAATTTTGTCCCAAGATATAGAACATAAAGTCAAGTGAAATCTATGTATTAATAGTATTTTTAAATGTATCCAACCATCTATATTTTAATTGAAACGTTTATTTTAATTAACTAAATTTAATCACTGAACTATTTGGCTTTAAATCTACCACCTTATCATGTGTTTTCTATTTGTTTTTATTTACTCACTTTTTTTCTATTACTCTTTTTTAATTTTAATTTATTATTATTATTATTATTACTATTAATACATTCAATTGCTATACATCATTTAGATTGTAAAGAGACTTTACCCAGCATGACATTCAACATTATTATTGACATGTTTGGATTTATCCCTGCTATTTTAAAGCAATTTTCTTAGTTGTTTTGTGCTCTACTATTTCTGTTTGTCTCTTTTTCATTTTACTGATGTAGTAGTCCCTTGAGTATGTCTTGCATTGCTGAATCATATGATAGTTCTATTTGTAGGTCTTTGAGGAACCTCCATATTGTTCTCCACAGTGGCTGTACTAATTTATATTCCCACTAACAGTGTAGGAGAGTTTCCTTTTTTAAAAATTTATTTATTATCATAATGTTGTTTATATTACATTGAATCACATATAACTCTACAGTGTATTACATTTCTTTTTCCAGAAGGAATACCATGCGTATCAGCCAATACAAAGACATTAAAATCCCCATCATCCAATAGCTTTTCATATTTTTCAGATTATTATTATAATTATTTTTTTAAATATTCAATCATTATTTATTATTTTACTTGTAAAACACTTTACCCAATTTGAAATACTTCTTAAATCAGTACAGTTGAGAATACTATACACAGCATCACCAACAGGTAATAAGCCATGTATGTATCCCATTATTGTCATGCCTAGGAGAGTTCCCTTTTCACCACAGTCTCACCAACACTTACTTTTTTAAAAAATCTTAGTCATTCTAACTGGGGTTAGGTGGTATTTCCTTGTGGTTTTGATTTGGTCTGCATCTCCCTCATGATAAGGTATGTTTTGAGTTTTTTTCTTTTTATTTATTATTTTTAATTTAATTTTCTTTTATACATTCAATCACATTATTATTTGATTTACAAAATGGATATTTCAACAGGTGAACATTCCTCCCTAGTACATTTAATAAAACTACAAAATATCTTCAACAGATAATACCCCATTACTTTGTGCCATTAATGCTTTGCCTCCCTATTTTTCTTTTAAATGTCCTTCCTCAGGCCCTCCTCTTTCACACACACAATATCTGGTATTTATATTTATATACTGTGTTTCTATGTCCTTTAGTCAATTCGTTTCAGTCATAGAGTGAGGACACTCGGTATATATTAAGTGGCGACATACAGTGCCTCTCCTTCATAGCCTGGCTTGCTTCACTCAGCAGTAAATCTTCCATATTCATTCACTTCCTGTCAAAAGCCAGGGTTTTTTTTTAATGGCTGAATAGTATTCCATAGAGTATATGTGCCACAGTTTTTCTATCCATTCATCTGTTCATGGGTTTACTCACTTTTTTTTGATTGACTACCTTAAAAAGTACTACATTTCCACTGTATTTGTGTGGATGTTATACACTTACTTATACAATCATCATTTAGTGCTTATACAAAGTCTCAAACTTGTATATTAATTTTATGAAAATCATATTATAATATTTATCTCCTTTCTATTTATTTATTTATTTATCTATTTATTTATTTTGAGAGGTTTTTGCTGTAGGGTGCGTGTGCTTGCCAGACAGACAGAGAGAGACAGAGAGACAGAAAGTGAGAAATCACCCCCCCAGGGGGATGGCCACACCGCAATCCCTTCTCCTCCGTATTCCTCTTGGGATCTTAGGCATGCATGCACACACGCCCGGCGTGAGTTTTAAGCCACCGGGTCCAGGACGCCAACCGCGGTCGACTACGTGGGAGTCCAGCGACATAGCCATTACGCTAACTGCTGGTCCATATCTCCTCTTCTTAAACAAAAAAGGAGACCAGCAGTTGGCAAATGGCTGTGTGGCTGGACTCCCATGTAGTCAACCAAAGTTAGAGCCCTGGACCTGGTGTCTTAAGCTCATGTTAGGTGCATGTGTGTGTGTGCCCAAGATGCTGAGAGGAGAATAAAGAAGAGACTGCAGCGTGGCCATCCCCCCGGGGGTGATTTCTCACTTTCTGTCTCTCTGTCTCTCTCAGTCTTTTGCAGCACACACGCCCTATAGCAAAAACCTCTGCAAAAAAAAAAAAAAGACTCTTTAATCTTCCTAACTTACATGCTATTTTTTGTGTAATATAAGTCTTTGTCATTTATTTCTTATTAGATATTGGTATAATTTTGTATAAATCCATATTTTATATTTACCCATATAAGTAGACTTTATTAATACTATTTTCTGTTCTATATTTCTGAGCTTTCATTTGAAATCATAACTGTTGGAAAAAGTTTTTATTTTTTAAGAATTTATGTCTTGCTTCAGGTTTTCTGATTGAAAAATCTATCTTTTTTATTTCTTTAAATGCATTTTGTTTTTGACGTACAACTATATTAAATATGCATTTCTAGCCTGGCAGCTTTTTGAAGCATTTTACAGATACATTATCTATTGGACTTCATTGATTATGTTGTGAAGTCACCACGAGTCATTGCTACCTCAAAAGTATCCTCTGCTCATTTACTCATGGATGGGGGAAATCTTTATCCTCTCTATCTCTCTCTTAATCTCTCTGTCTCTGGTAAGCACACATGACCTCTGGCAGCAGAAAAGCTAGGAGCTCGAGCAGAGACCTACCATACAGAGTAGAGTCACAGAAAAGAGCCTCCAATATGTGGTGAAGAAATAGGAGGTCAAAGCCAAGACTATCTACCAGATCATGTCTAGGGGAGTGACAGGGTTGTGACCCTCTTAAGACATCTGCACTGCAGAGCAACCAGCAGTGTGTCATGGTGACTTGGGAATGATATGAGCACCTGACTCCAATATATGCAGGTGTGTGGACTGCTACCGGGCAAAGTCATGCATGTAGGTCTGCCCCAGGCCTTGGGGGGGTCCAATCCCCAATGGAAGATATGGGACATGAGGTCACGTGAAATGATTTTCAAGCTTTAACATCTAATGTCTTCTTGCTGAGTTTCAGGCTTGCTTAGGGTTTGTTACTTCTTTCTTCCTATGGAATGAGAATTTCTTTCTTATACCTACCTCACCATTGCATTGTAGTTTGGCAGTATGTAAGTTTTGATTTCACAGGCACACAGCTGGAAAGAGTTTAGCTTGAGTCTCAAATGAGACTTTGGACTTTTAAGTTTGTGATGAAATGAGATAAGACTCTGGACAATTGCGATGATTTCGTATGAGAAAAGAAAATACATTTGGAGGGCTTAGAGGCTTGGAGGGCTATGTCTCCCAAAAAATCATGCATTGAGATTGGGTTGTGAAAGTACTAAGGAGAAACTTAATACCTTCACAGTGGGAAAGGTGAAGCCTTTGTGAATGACTGAAAGATTAGGGTGAGACTACTATCATTGACTCTGGGTGGGTATATAAGTAGACCAAGTAAGAGGAGGAGTGTCATATGATATGTAAAATGACTGTACTTCCCTGTCTTCTGCCAGCTTGTGATGCAGCCAATGGACCCCCAAAAGAGGCAGCCCCTGGACCTTAAACCTTCAAACTGTGAGCTTATTTAACTTCTATTTTCTTGAAGTGCCTAGACTCAGATATTTTCTGCTATTTACAATGGAACAGATTAGAACTGAATTAACTGAAATACTTTATACACTATGTATGTTCAAATAAACAGTGACAATTTAAAGCCATACTTTAATCATATAAATGACTTGTAGGTTGTGTTCTTGAATTAGGAGATAGAAATTATTGCAGCATGTATTCAAAACCTAGCCACCGAAAATAAAATTAATTAAAATCTTTTCTTGTTCTACCACTCCTAGCTTCCCTACCCTTGATTAACACAGCCTTCTGTCCACTTGTGCTTTTGTGGACCTCTAATCACTGTAGTGTAGATTTTCCGTATTTATACTGGGTGAGGTTAGATGTGGAATTTAAGCACTTCTTTGGAGATAGGTTAGATAATGCCTAAGGTTCTTTACAGTGATGAGATTCTGTACATCAGTACATATGTAAAATTAATTGAACCTGGATTTAATGGTCATGGGCTTTTGAGATCCTTATTCAGCAAGAGACTCCCAATGTCTAAGTACCACTGGTTTACTAATTGATATTTATTAATTGCCTCTGTGTGTACTGGGCCTTTACCCAGAGTGTTGATGATAATTAATGATTAATTAAGCTTTAAATGAGCAGAAGTGTTGGAAAGCATTTAGAGTCTAATGTAATTGTATATAAGTTGTTTTAATTTTTTTTCCAGAAACTTAGATATGTACGTATTTCAGTGTTACGATTTCTTTTAAAAGTATTGCATTCATACAACATAGTGAATATACATAATAGCAATGTATCATATACTTGAAAAAATAAGATCTATTCCTAAGTGAATAGATCTTGTTCTAATCACAAATTATGTGACATGATGAATATATTTAGATTAATTTAATTATTTCAAACTGTATACATACATCAAAAGATGTTGTTCAATATAAATATACTACTTTTTATTTGTCAATTATACCTCAGTAAACCTACGAGGAAAATAATGCTAAAAATATGGACTTCTTTGAAGGTCAAGGCACGGTCTTCTAGAAGTGAAGAGTTCCTTTCCCTGTCTTTAATTTTTTTCTTTTACTTTTTATAAATCAAAAATTCTGGAACTAAGGAAGGCTAAGAGCAGATTAAGACATTTCTAGCCATATGGAACAGAATATGTGACATATTCACATAATTAAGTCTTGAGGTTGCTTAGTGGATTTTGCCTTTTCTGATATTTAGAATTTGGTTTCTAAAAATTCAAGTCCTTCCCAAGTTATACACTATCAGATGCCTTAATAACACTGATTTTGAGTATATTTTACTATTTCACGCATAGTGATTGGGCAGAAACTGTGTACCCATTTCCCAGAGATCTGGCACTAGTTTTAAAGTATTTCATGGAGTAGAAAGAATTTGGAGTTCAATGGAAATGTGAGAAACAGGAATAAGAACTTCTAATTCAGTAATTATCTGAAATCTTGTTTGCTTACCTTTGTGTTTATCCTGAGTTGATAAACCTGAAAATCACTGTTTAAGACAGGGAGATTTTGAGCCTCTTTGCATTGAGTTTCTGCCTTTACAATGTTTGCCATCAGTTCACTAGTTAGCATTTGATAATTGTCTTGTGTGTATACCAGAGTCTTACCTAGATTTATACTGATTATGGGTGATTACTTAAGCTTAGAGAAGAGCAAATATGAAGGATGTGTCCTCTGAATATAAATAAAGTTGTATCACTAAGTATGCTTGGCAGAATTCCCAAAGAGGAAAACATTTCCATGTAAAAATGTTTAAAGCCTTTGACATAATCTGGGTGTGCATAATTTAAAGCCCAGAAATAAATTACATAACCCTCAAGAAGTGAGAGTCTATCACTCAGGGTTTTGTTACATTTTTAAAATTTGAATTTTATTGATATATTTAGTAATTTTAATTGAGTTCCAGTCAATAAATAAAGAAATATATAGTTTATATGGTAATGGATTTCATACATCAAAAATGAAATGACCTTTAAAAATCTCCTAACCATCATTAATTTTCTGATGAGACATAGATATCTTGTAGGCATTGGTGTAATGTATAGGGCACTAAGAATTCTTGAGACAGTTTTGACTGTTGGATATATGTTATATAACTTCCACAACCTCTTCCTTTTTATTTACATGCATTTCGATGTCCATCAAAAATTTCATCCAACTTCCCCATACCGTTTCTGATATCTGCCATTATACTATCTCTTTTTTTCTTTTCTTTTTCTTTCTTTTTCTTTCTTTTTTTTTTTTCTGAGAGGTTTTTGCTGTAGGGCACGTGTGCTCACCAGAAAGACAGAGAGAGACACAGAGACAGAAAGTTAGAAATCACCCTCCAGGGGGCAATGGCCATGCTGCAATCCCTTCTCCTCCATTCTCCTCCCAGGATCTTGGGCACACATGCACACGTGCCAGGAGTGAGTTTAAACCACCAGGTCTAGGACTCAAACCGTGGTCAACTACATGAGAGTCCAGCTACATAGCCATTACGCCATCTGCTGGTCCCCATTATGCTATTTCTATACTTTACAGTCTGTCAGTCTCTGCTACAGTGTGTAGACAGAAAATACAGTGTTTGTAGTTCAGAGCCTGGCTTATTTCACTTATCATTTTATCTCCTGGATTCATCTACTTTGTTTCAAAACATAGGGTTTTGTTTTCTTCATGGCTGAATCTATTCCATTGTATATGTATCACATATTTTTATCCATTTTGTTGTTGTTGTTGCTGGGCACCTACATTGATTCTGTGACTTAGATATTGTGAAAAGCTACAAAAACATGGATGTGCAAATTTCTCTCTGACGGATTTCTTGCTCACCCAACAGTGGGATTACAGGGAGATGTGATAGAGCTAACTTTAGGTTTTTGAGGAAACTTCATACCATTTTCCACAATTGCTGTGTTAATTTGCATTCCTACCAGCAGTGCACAAGATTTCCTCTTTCTCTATAACCTCACCAGCACTTCTCATTCTTCGTTTTCTTGATCATAGGTATTCTGACAGGTTAAATGATATCTTATTGTAGTTGTGGTTGGCATTTCCCTTACAAAAAGAAGTGTTGAACAGTTGTTCAAATGCTTTTCAGTCATTCATATATTTTCCTTTAAAAGGTTATCTGTTCAGATTGCCCATTTTAAATTGAATTATTAGTACTTTTTATAGGTAAGCTATTTGTTTCTTATATATCCTCAATTCTGTAATATTGTTTGCAAATATTATCTCCCATTATGTGAGTTGTCTATTGTTTTATTCTACTTTTGGGGGAAATGTCATTAGAATTTTCAGAGAAATGTCATTGAATTTATAAATAACATTATGTAATATTAACATTTTAATCCATGAACAGAGGATGTCTTTCCATTTTTTTCTGTGTCTTCAATTACAATAGTCATTTAAAAATAATTATCATAAAAGAGATCTTTCATTTATTTGGCTGGATGTATTCCTCTATTTCTGTGTGTGTGTGTGTGTGTGTGTGTGTGTGTGTGTGTGACTACTGTCAGTGGAACTTATTTATTTCTGTCTCAGTTTGGTCATTGTTAGAGTCAAACATTCTATAATTTTTGTATGTTGACTTTGTGCAACTTTGCTGAATTTATCACCTCTGGAATTTTTTGGTGGATTCTGTTTTTTTCTTCATATATAATCATGCCATTCACAAGCAAAGACAATCTAACGTTTTTCATAACCATTTGGATACTGTATATTTCACTGTCTTGTCTGGTTACATTGGCCAAGACTTCCAGTACTACATTGAAATAGTAGTAGAGAAATGTTCATCTTTGTTTTGTTCCAATTTTGAGAGAAAAAGCTTACAACTTTTCCCTCATTGAGTATTATTTTAACTGTGGGTTTTCATACATGGTCTTTAAGTGTTTTTAAAAAATGTAACTTCTAGACTTACTTCGTTGAGAGTCTTAATAATGAAAATATATTTTAGCAAGTGCTTCTTTTGCATCTATTGATATAATCTCTTTAATGTGTTGTCAGATTCAGCTTGATGATATTTTATTAAGAATTTTAGAAACTCTAGGGACCAGCAGTTAACGTAATGGCTATGTCTCTGGACTCCCACATAGTCGACGGCGGTTCGAGTCCCGGACCCGGTGGCTTAAACTCACACTGGGCTCATGTGCGTGCGTGCCCAAGATCCCAAGAGGAGAATGGAGGAGAAGGGATTGCAGCGTGGCCATCCCCTCTGGGGGGTGAGTTCTCACTTTCTATCTCTCTGTCTCTCTCTGTCTGTCTGGAGAGCACACATGCCTTATAGCAAAAACCTCTACAAAAAAAAAAAAAAAAAGAATTTTAGCAACTCTATTAGTCAGAAATATTGGTGTATAGATTTTTTTGATGTCTTTGCTTTTGATATCATGATAACGGTGGCCACATCCCTAGAATGAGTCAGAGGGGTGGGCCATTCTTTGTAGTTGCTAAAGTTATTTTTTCTTTAAGTATCATTGATTGTAATATATTTGATTAAGATATTTCTAGCTACAGTTTTATAGTTATTTATAATTTTAACTAGTTTAATGTGTATATGTGTGTGTTTCTTTTTGCTTTCATTATATATAAATGCCTAGTTTTAATTAGATCTGAAAAATTTATCTGCCAATAATTCTTTTTTTATTTTTTTGAGATTTTTTTTTTTTTTTTTGCTATAGGGTACATGGGCTCACCAGAGAAACAGAGTAAGAAAGTGAGAATTACCCCTGGGGGGATGGCCTCTTTGCAATTCCTTCTCGTCCATTATCCTCTCAGGATTTGGGGCACACATGTACACACACCTGGCATGAGTTTTTTTTTTTTTTTTTTGAGAGGTTTTCGCTATAGAGTGCATGCACTCGCCAGACAGACAGAGAGAGACATAGAGACAGAAAGCCAGAAATCACCCCCCAGGGGGGATGGTCACGCCGCAATCCCTTCTCCTCCATTCTCCTCTCGGGATCTTGGGCACACATGCACACGCACCTGGCGTGAGTTTTAAGCCACTGGGTCCGGGACGTGAACCGCGGTCGACTACGTGGGAGTCCAGCAACATAGCCATTACGCTAACTGCCGGTTCCCACACCTGGCATGAGTTTTAAGCAGCCAGGTCCAGGATGCGAAGTGAAGTCAACTATGTGGGAGTCTTTACCAATAGTTCTTGAAATATTTGTTTTCTGTGTTTTTCTCTCTCTCCTGTTTTAGAGACTTCAATTTCATGTTTATTAGATTGTCTTAAGTTATCTTACAGCATAATACAATTTCATTTTTAAAAAATCTTGTGTCTTGTTTTAATATTTGAAATATTGCCTATTGGTATTTTTTTTTTTTTTTTTTTTTTGGAGAAGTTTTTCGCTATAGGGCGCGTGCGCTCGCCAGACAGACAGAGAGAGACATAGAGACAGAAAGCGAGAAATCACCCCCCAGGGGGGATGGTCACGCCGCAATCCCTTCTCCTCCATTCTCCTCTCGGGATCTTGGGCACGCATGCACACGCGCCCGGCGTGAGTTGTAAACCACCGGGTCCGAGACGCGAACCGCGGTCGACTACGTGGGAGTCCAGCGACATAGCCATTACGCTAACTGCTGGTTCCCCCTATTGGTATTTCTTCAAGTTCATCAGAAATCATTTATGCTGCTGTGTTTAATATATTGTATTATAAATCCATGTATTTTTTTCTTTCTTAACTGAGACATTCTAATTGCAGTCTCAAGAAATTCATGACAATTTTTTATTTGGCTTTGTTTTTCAGACCTGCTATCTTAATCCATTCTGGTTTCTCTAACAAAATACTATATAGTGGACAGCTTATAAATAACAGATATTTATTCCTCCCAGTTCTTGGGAGTGTGAAGACTAAGGTAAAGATGTGATGCAGCAGGTTCAGGGTTTAGCAAGGACCCATTTTTTTGATTCCTAGATGACAATTTCTGACCTCACTTGGTAGAAAGGGAAAGGTTCAGAGCCTCCTTTATAAGGACATTAGCCACCTCACTCACCTCCATCTTGGGTGAAGATTTTAGCCTATGAATTTTGGGGAACACAGTCATTCAGATCTTAGCACTTCTACGCCCCTTTTTACCATACTCACGCTTCCTTCTGCCTTCTTGAATATATTGATTATAATGATACCAACTTTCAGTCATGGGAGAGCACATGTGTGCACACATATGGGAGGGAAGAGAGAGAGGGAAGGAAAAAGAACCTTGAAAAGGTCTCATCATGCTTCAATCCTCCTTTCCCGGCCCTCCAGCTTCTTGGGATCTGGAGTGACCATGAGCATCTGCATTGTTTTCAAGACGACCTGGGGATCTGAAACTGCCCTTTGCCAAGTGGCTTCTCATCTTACAGGACCCTTGTGTTACCATTGGGCCACAGTGGTCAGGCCTATATTAGCTGTTTTAATGTTATTTTCTATTAAATATGGTGTTTAGTAAGTCTGTGGTTCTATTGACTTTTCCCCTCCTATGGCTTACATTTTCCTTATTTTTGCGTATCATAATTTTCTATTTTATGTAAGCATTATATATTTTACATTTTTGGTAATCTGTTTTTATATTTTTAAATATTTGTGACTTTTTCATGAGTGGAATGCTGTTTATATTACTACAAGTACAGCAATATGAGTATATGTTACCAAAAGTAAGGCAAGAGGGGCAGAGATTTATTGATTATGAGACTTTATTCAATAAATCATTCAATAAATGTAAAGACTATAACTAGAGAAAGACTTAGACAATCAGAGAATTTTGAAAACTGGATAATTACCAGTGGTCTGAATGTCTAGAAGACTTCAGAGAGAAATATTTAATAACTGATTTTATATTTTTTACTATTGGTTTTGCTACATGGCTAAATAATGACAAAATCTACTCTTATTACGACTGTATCTAAAACACTCAGTAAAACACACAACCCACACGGCTTTATGTGATGGTGCTTGAAGTTATTAAAGGAAAATATACATTCAAATTGTTATCGATTGTAGACAATAGCTAACTCATAGGTGTCGAGGTAGAACAGTTTCTAAAATGAAAAGCAAAAGGCAATTTAACATAGATTTTACTATTTTTGTGAGTCTGAATGTCCCATATAATGTGGAGGAAATAGTTTTTAAGAATTTTATAGTTATCCCCAAATTGAAAAATTTGAAGGCTAAAAATTAAATTATGATTCCACTATTAAAGATAAAGAAGTTATCTTTGAGAAACCTTCATACAAACTCAGATGAACTATACATATAATTTCATAATATAATCTTTTGGAATCAGAAGATGTGAAGTTCTATTTTTATTTCTGATGCCAGTTCACCACATGATATAAATAAATTATTTAGTTTCCAAATCTGTAGATATGTCAAATTTTACATCCTATTCTAAAATGCTATAATAAATATTGCAAAATAGCTATTGTACTATCAGAAAAACAAACTATTACAAGCTCTTTTTTCTTTATCAAGTGCTAAATTTGTTTCCAGGCTTTATGTTTACATGGAACCAGTAGTGAAAAAGCAGTAATTTTATAGGTAAGCACTCAGAGAGTCTTTAACTACTTCAAATTGAATAACAATTGTGATTATTTATTGAGAATTTACTAGGTTACATCACATAAGATGTTCTTGCTCAATTGCTTTTTGATATAATATCATATAATGGTGTTTGTTAAGATATTTTATGAATGGGAACAAATGCTTTCTGAAAGCTAGGATCAGAACATAAAGAACAGCTGTTGAGTGTATATATCATAGGAAATAATTAGAATCACAGTCATCATAATTTCATTTATGAATTTCAGGGCAAAAAAAAACAAAATAGAACAAGGAAAAACTGGAGTACAAATACTGCCCAAGAGCTCTTCACTACATATCTATCATAAGGCAGCTTTAAAATTCTCAGAAACAGCTCAAAATGAAGCGACATCAATTCTTAAAATAATTGCCTGCCTGTTTTGCTAAAATCTTAAAAGTAATTCTTAGATAGGGACCAGCAGTTAGCGTAATGGCTATGTCGCTGGACTCCCACGTAGTCGACCGCGGTTCGAGTCCCGGACCCGGCGACTTAAATTCACGCCGGGCGCGTGTGCGTGCGTGCCCAAGATCCCGAGAGGAGAATGGAGGAGAAGGGATTGCGGCGTGGCCATCCCCCCTGGGGGGTGATTTCCTGCTTTCTATCTCTCTGTCTCTCTCTGTCTGTCTGGCGAGCGCACGCGCCCTATAGCAAAAACCTCTCCAAAAAAAAAAAAAAAAAAAAAGTAATTCTTAGATTTTCAGATGTCCTTGAAATAATCTCAATTCTTTCTCCACAGATTTTGTTCTACTGACACAATGATTTTGTAGAATTTAGCCATGAAATTTTGTGGCTAGGTTTTTCATCTTGTTGCGTCATTGAAAAACAAAGCGTATCTCTGCACAATTAAAGAAATCTAAGCAACAATTCTTTTCATGAGAGTGAATTAAGTCAACATTCTAGGTATATTAATTTGAATGAAAAGTCTTCATCACTATCACTAGCCGATCATCAGAAATCTCTTATGAGTTTAGCTGAGTGGACTCAAGGAGAAGTTCTTGACAGCAATGCCTAAATTTCAGTGTGCTCAAGTTGTCTGGTGACATCCAGGAAGCCAGGTGAAGAATGGGTAAAAGCAGCTAAGTGAGAGATTTATGAAGAATGCTTTTTGGCTTTATGAAAAATAATTTGTTGGATTTTATGTGGTTCAGGAGTTATGGAAGTGATAATATTTTGATTTCAGGGTAGTATTTCAAACCCACTGTCAGTTATAAATTATCTAAGAAATAATATGAAGTATAGTTTTTATGGAAAGTTTAGACTGACTCTTCTCAAAATTTTGAAGAAATTTATATAGAGATATGCAATAGGATTAATAAAATAAAGCTATTTTGTTAGTAAAATAAAAACAAAATAAAATGCATAAAGGATGAAGGCTTTTAATCTCTGAAAACTGGGGCAATACATTTACCACTTACAGGCATTAACTTTATCCCTAAGCCTTTTTCAAGTAAAAATTAAATAAAATATATATAATCAAGTATTATATATAACATTATATATTCTATGTTTTGTGTTATACATGCTTATATTATTTGTATATATATTAAACTTTCTCATTATAATTATAAAAGCTGCAATTTATTTGTTCAATATTTTGCAATTTGCTGAGGAGAGTTAGATTTTTATCCTCTCATTTAATTCTTATAATAAAACTGTGTTATGTAGTCTTGTGTTATTTTATAGGCAAAATATTAAACAAAAAGATTTAAATAAATTAAAATAGTTTATCTCAGGTCATATGTGTGTGTATGCCAGAAATAGGATATTAATTTATATATGTTTGATTCCATAATATGACTGTTATTTTCCAGAAATTAAGAGCCTTAAGCTCCGAAGGGTTAAATATGTGATGGCTCAGTATAGGTCCTTGAATTACACTGTGGGTTAAGTTTACAACAATTTTATTGTTATTATTGTCTTTTAGGAAAAAGCATTTTAGATAGCTAGTGATATGAGTTTCAAATGTTTTTTTTGTGTGTGTGTGTGTTGACTTTCTAATATTGCAATGATACATGTAATATCAATTTTTGCACATAAACCTGAGACAAAATACATAAGTGATACATATTTCCTTTGCAATTCATCTCACCATTGTGTGATCACCATTTCCAGAATCAGTTCATGACAGACTGTAAGTGATTAACCAGAACTGCTTTACTGGATAATGTTGATTTTGTTCATCATTGATTTCTGATGAGCGAATATTGTCTCTGTACTATATATTTTGTTATGCTCAAGTAGCATTTTCTAGGACCGCTTTCTCTGTATGTTTCCAAAGTAGATGGCCGTAAGAGGAAGTGGTGGTAGCTGGAAAGGCAGAAGGACAACAGTCATTGCTTTTAGAAGCTCATCACAGATACAGTAATAGACCTTGGGAACTCTTGGTGGGTGTTAATTTCTCAGCTCCACTCTACATGTAGAGAGAGGGGACATATGGAGGGAAGCTATTTTTTCCTAAGTATTTGGAAACATCGATACTGTTTTTAAGGACCAAATGGTGGTGCAGAGGTGAAATGTGATGCTCTGAAAAACTGAATAACATGAGAAGGTTCCGTGTTTGCACCCAGAGGCCTTTCAGAGTATGCCATGCATGGCATTCCCTTTTGAAAAAGCATTGTAATACACTGTAAAGTTATATGTAATCCAATGTAATATAAAGAAGATTATGATGATAATAAAAAAAGATAGATAGCAAAAAAAAATCTAAAAAAAAAAATTCACAAAAGAAAAAAAAATTAAAACATACGTATTTTGTCCTAAAAAAAAAAAAAAAAAGTATTCCAGGCCAGTGTGTGCTCATGGTCAGGGTCTGGCTGAAGGTGGCATTTAATCATGGCATTGAGACCCTGTTGTGGGTGTCTTCTTCTCTCTCTCAGAAGAAATAAAGAAGTTAATTTAAACATAAAGGTAAATAAACACTGCATTTAGGTTTTAACTTTGTAGACAGTGAGAATGAAAGATAAAAGATTGCAGGTATAAACTTTTTAGAAGATGAGTCATTCATCAAATGCTTACAGTTATTTGTGTTCTAAAATTATTTCTTTGTAATGATGGTAAACATTTTTAAAAACTAAGGAAGATTTTATATTATATATATAAAAAAAAAAACATTTATTTTTGGGACCAGCAGTTAGCGTAATGGCTATGTCACTGGACTCCCATGTAGTTGACTGCAGTTCGATTCCCGGACCTGGTGGCTTAAACTCACACCAGGCACGTGTGCGTGTGTGCCCAAGATCACAAGAGAAGAATGGAGGAGAAGGGATTGTGGCATAGCCATTCCCTCAGGGGGATGATTTCTCGCTTTCTGTCTCTCTTTCTCTGTCTTTCTGGCGAGTGTGCACGCTGTATAGGAAAAACCTCTCAAAAAAGAAACCAAAAAAAAAAAGCACCAAACATTTATTTTTTAATTAATTCTTTTCTTTTTTTTAGCATTTAATCGTTGTAAATCTTTACAGCATACAAAATTAATTTTGCCAACTTGAATACACTTCATATTGGTCGAGTCAAAGATATCACCATTCACATTATTATCAGCAATTTGCACTTTTGTGTCCATTAAATGTCTTAAACCCCCACACTTTGAATCCTCCCCTCCCATTGCCCATTTTAACCTTCTGTTCCAAAGAGGGAGAGAAAAAAAAAAAAAATGATGCTTTATATAAAACGATGCCGTGTTCTATAATAGGTTCAGTTTACCTTTTTCTTATTTATACATTTAGTTTGATAGAATCATGTATGGACAGATGGTATCATAGTACGCCACGGTAAAACTGCAAGGCTGAGTTATAAAGGGCGTGTTCCCTCCCAGTGCTGTGCACCTACGCATGACGGAACCACATCGCAGGGCATTGATGAGAGTAGCCTTTGTGGGTTAAGAAAGCACAGGAAGTATTTGATATTTGAAAAGTTGACTTTTAGGTGGAGGCTTCATTTGTAACATAAACCACGCTTTTTCTATATTTCATTTTTAGCCCTGTAATCTAGTTTATATACAGCATGAAGTATAATGTGATAAAGGAAGGAGGAACGAGGGAAGGAAGGAAAGAATGACAGAAGGGAGTGCAGGAAAGAAAGAGGGAAGAAAATATTTAGTTAGTCTTTAAATTAGTTTTAGTCTTGTAATTATTATGGTGTCTGGAAAGTCGTGACACAGTTTTCAAGCTTTTCTTGTCAAATATGGCTCTGAGACCTCATAGTTTAAGGAGGCTATAAATGTGATTAGAAGACATTCGTAGTTACGGTATCTGAAATGAGTTCATATGTCCTAAAATATGTAGCTAATTTAAGTAGTCAAGATCGTCATAAGGATAAAAGAATGCAATTTTATAATTTGAAGTTTCAAAAGGGTCATTCAGCTAGTTTTCAACTTAGAATATCAGTTTTGGCTTATCTCTAGTTGCAAATGAAGAAAGCATTTCTGAAACAAATCAGCCAAGACAGGGCTAAGCTGCTCTCTTAGAAGGTCAATGCGTGAATTTACAGAAATAGAGTAAAACATTTTTTTCAGTATGAAAATATGATTTTCTTCTTTATACTTGTATGAGGTCAAGAGAGGTTTAGCAATGAATAAATCCTTGCATATGTCTTATTCTGTTTTTGAAAATCAGTGGAAGAAACAGACATTCAGATTGAAGGGTCCTATATCATTTTTAAAAAATATTTTTCAAAACTCAATTGACCCTTATTCTCCAAACCCCACCTGCTCACTAGTGCTCCGCTCACTTCCTGGATCCACAGGTTCTGAATGACACAAACCTTTCCTCTGCTTTGGTGACAATATATGGTTAAGATATTTGCAGATGGAGACTGAGAAGGGTCACATTTACAAGAGTTAGGAGATCCTTCACAACAAAGAAGAGAGTGGGGACCAGCAGATGACATAAGGGACTGTGGCAAGGCTGTCCCCCCTGGGGAGTGATTTCTTGCTTTCTGTCTCTCTGTCTTTCCAGTGAGTGTACATTCCTATGGCAAAAATCTCTCTCAAAAAAACAAAACAAGCAATCAAATAAAGCAGAGTGAAAGTCTATCAAGAAAACTTGAGCAAATTCATCTGGGTTTGCTTGGGACTGAGTATTCCCTGGTACTTGGGTTTTTCAGTGCTACAATGAAAACATTCTTAGGCAAATTGAGTTTATAGGTTACTTTATGAGAGATGAAGAAAGAATAAAATAGGTAAATGTTTCTGGGACCAGCAGTTAACGTAATGGCTATGTCGCTGGACTCCCACGTAGTCGACCACGGTTCGAGTCCCGGACCCGGTGGCTTAAACTCACGCCAGGCGCATGTGCGTGTCCAAGATCCCAAGAGGAGAATGGAGGAGAAGGGATTGCGGCATGGCCATCCCCTCTGGGGGGTGATTTCTCGCTTTCTATCTCTCTCTGTCTGTCTGGCGAGCGCACGCGCCCTCTAGCAAAAGCCTCTCCCCCCAAAAAAAAAAAAAAATGTAAATGTTTTATTTAAGACACTTGCTGAAGTTTGGTTTTGAGTTGGGCCATTGACAAGTTCACTTTATAGTTGGAAGAACAAGGCCTACAGGTAGGAACTGAAAGTTTCTATGAAGGACATATCCCTCTCAACTCTCTCATCAAATCCTAGCACCTGTACATGCAGTCAACAGCTTTGCTATACTGAACTGAAACCTTGATAAATATCTCTTAAAACTTCCTTAAATGCCCACTATGTATTTGCTTTGGAAAAGCATGTAAGTATGCATTATAATTATATAGTTATACATTTACTTTATGATTTTACATAACATTATGAAAACTTCCTCTCTCCATGCTTAGCCTTGGTAACAAGTATGTATATAATGACTGTTGGAGGCCAGACAGTGGTGCAGCTTTAAAAATGCAACACTACAAGGTAATCCCATATGGAAAAGTTCCAAGCTCAAGCCCATAGAACTTCCTGACTCTAAAAGGCATGAGTTTGCCCATAGTTCAGGGCTGATGGAAGGCTGGGGATGGATTGTGGCATCAGGACTCAAGGAGTCTCTCTCTTTTCTCGTACTCACAGAGCAAATAAATGAATATACTTAAATATATGCATATGTACACTCACACACACATACATTTAATGCTATGTAAATGTCAGTGCCATTAATAAAACACTTCAACATTTTATATTTGTTATTTTTATATTTTTTATTGTTTATATTTTTATTTCCAGTCTTATTCTTTGCTTTAAAAGGATAGTTTATTGATAAACACATTTTTTGTAACATAGCATGTAGTGTATATTAACTTATAATCCCAGAATCAATTCCTAGGCAGAATCCCAAAGTTTTTACACATGTATGTCTTTATAATTATAGTGACTTTTTATTTTGCTGCTTTAAAGTATTTTATACCTATTTGCAATGCTAATAGTACAATATCTGATTTAATTTTCTAAAACTCTGTTAATACTATCTACTTTGATTTTTTCCTAAAAATCTTGCTAGTGTAAAAATAGCACCTCAGGATCTGGCCAGTGGTGTGGTGGTTAAAGGCACTGTATTACCACATGGCCAGCCATGGTTCACATCCTGGACCTGGTGGCTTGCTTTCTCGCCTTCTCTCTCTCTCTTTCTCTTGCTCTTTGTCTCTGTCTGGTCAAATAAAAAATTAATAATAACAAAAAATGCAATTAAATAAATTATTCTTTTAAAAAATAGAACCTTAAAGTTATTTTAATAAACATTGCTTTGATCATTTCCAAGGGTGAACATTTTCCTGAATATGTGTATCTACTCTGCTTTTTGTGTGTGTCATCTCTTTGTACTCATTTATGTTTTAAAATTATATCACCAAATTTAGAGGATTACATTTAGGCTTTATATTTTTTCTTGTTATGAATTTATTGCAAGGCTAAAAGAGAAAAAAGAAAGTTTATTTGGCATTTGCACCGCAACCCTGTTACATCGATTAGGCTGAGTGGCACATCCTGTCATGGTGAGTGATAGCTGATGGATGACTGGGACAGTTGGAGAACAAAACTCTTCAGATCGTGTTTAGAGCTTCAATGATGCCAGATGTTCTTTTCCTAAAGCTGCCTTATTGACTAGATTTGGAATGGCTAGTGGGCAAAATAAAATTAAGAAGAAAATGTATGATAAATGAGCATTTCGAAGACAAAGTCAAGGATATAAACAGGTAAATTTTCCCTTGAAACTTCATTTTTAAAAAGACAGACTATAATTCTTCTGAACTATATACTATAAATAACACAGCAGTTGGCTTCAAAGCATAATTGATTGCACTGCTTATGGGAAAACATAAATCATAAGACAAGCAAAACAAGAGTGGGACATATAAAAAGGAGCAGAATATGGAATTATGGCATGAGAATGATAAAGAGAAATCCTAAGTTGTTAAAGAAATTAGAAGTCATTCATTTATATATTTCAATTGTGTTTCTTGATAGTGATGGCTAAGGTGATTAACTTTCTATGAAAATTGATATGAGTTAGGAGCGCCCATGAGTTGACTAGTTCACAGTGTAAATTTTATTTGGGCATAATCGAACACCCCCTTTCTCTTGATTGTAATTGAAGGCAGTGGATAAGTGCTAAAACAAATTCTAAAAGGGTGGAACAATTATGACTCCCTACATTTATGTCTCCCACTTTGACTTTTAAAACATCCCAGAAAAGTTTAGTTCCTCTATTGAGAGTAACTTATGTAACTTAGGACTTTAGAACATCTTCTCTTATATAGGAGATACAATGTGGATAAAAGTGTGTAACTAGGCCTATCAAATCAACATCATTAACATATATTTGCATAATTTGGGACCAGCAGTTAGCATAATGGCTATGTCCCTGGACTCCCACTTAGTCGACCGCAGTTCGCGTCCCGGACCCGGTGGCTTAAACTCACGCCGGGCGCGTGTGCATGCGTGCCCAAGATCCCGAGAGGAGAATGGAGGAGAAGGGATGGCGGCGTGACCATCCCCCCAGGGGTGGTCACATCCTGCACATTTCTTACGTCTCCTCTTTTTTTTTTTTTTTTTAGGGTTTTGAGCACTCACACACATGTGCCCATAATGTTTTTTAAGTCGCCAGGCCAATGACTTGAATTGTGCTGTTGGACATGTAGGATCCAGCTATCCTAACCACCATGCCATGGACTGGCCCAATATATATATATTTCAAGTTCATTTATTTTCAGAGAGAGAAAGACATGCACTTTCAACAGGGTCTCACACCGTGACTGTCCCCCAGGCACCCAGGATCACAGGTGTGCCGAGGTGGACCCGGCGTGTGCAGACAGACACTGGAGCCACGCCCTTCTCACATATGGCAGCTCGCATTGCAGTGTGCATCACTGCTGTGCCACTGAAGCTGGGCCAAAATAATATATATATTCTATGCAGAAATAGTAACCAAATGGTGGTGTTAGAAAGACCATTGTATTCTCTACATAAGTAAAAAAATTGTTAAAAAAACGCTGCCATCATTACTGCTACCAACAACTCTACCTTTACTGGATGGCAGTTCCTTGAATGTTAGGGATATTAGCTTAATCTTCTTTGTCTTCCTATCGGCAAAGGCAGAGGAGATTCAGAGCAAGTGCTTAGAAAATGTCACTTGAACCCAATGGATGAAGTGTGTGTGGTCAGACTACCATAAATCATAGCGTAAGGTTCACGTACGCGCAAGGACAGGCTCTACGCATGGAATGGTGCTATGTTGCCAAGGTCCTTAACTTCCATTCTGAAAGACTTACAAGCATTTTGAAGACACGGAAAATTGAATAAGGGAATAGAATCATTCAATCCACTTTTTCCAGATGGTAACTCTTATTTTAATAAAGCCTGAAAGACTGGGAGTTAAAGGGATTGGAAACAGATCTCATTTGCTCTCACTAGACGTTTCCTACTTGTTCTCTCAGTGCCAGTCACACGATTTTAGAGCAGGCTCTCCTGGACAAAGCAGCCGCCAAAGTGGCCTTTCCATGTGATGCCCTCTGTGTTTTTGTCAGACCAGTCCTAGCTCTCTCAGATACCAGTTTTACATTATCAATTCAATTGCTCTGTCTTTTTATATTCCACATCAGATTAGCTCTGGTTTTGAGTTTTTACAACAGTACCAACTCTTCACAATAGGGTAACTCTTCTTTTTAAAGGTTTTTGCCTTAGGACGTGTGCTCTTGCCAGAGAGACAGACAGACACAGTGAGAGGGAAAGTGAGAAATCACCCCCCAGGGAAGGTGGCCTCACCACAATCCCCTCTCCATTCTCCTTCTGGGTTCTTGGGCATGCATGCACATGCACCCAGGACTCGAACTGCGGTTGAGTACGTGGGAGTCCAGCAATGTTACCATTATGCCATCTTTGGTCCCAGGAGGGTAGTCGATTTTCTTACAAACATGTTCCCTTTGCTCTTCTCATACGTCTAAACATCTTCACTGTCCTCTTCATATAGTTTGTCTCAAAGTATGGTTTCGGAACCATCGTAAGTGCTCCACATTTTTTTAAAACTCCATCCCTACGATGAGAGACCTCCCCTTACCATATAAAACACTTTCTAGACTCTGAATTCTACCAATTACAGAGAACATTTATGTGTAAAAATAAAGATACATTCTTTTTATAAAAAAAAAAAGTTATTTCTTCCATTGAGCAAGAGAGACAGAGACAGAGAGAGCGAGTGAGCACACATTTCCAGCAGGGCCTTGTTGCTGCAGTCCAACCCCCGTTCTCAGTGAGCCCATATCATGTGGAGGTGGGGGCTGAGTGGACACCGAAAGGTCTATGGGCATGACTGTGGAACTTTCCCATGTGGTTTAGCCTCACACAGTGTCACATTTTACTGTTGCATCACCATCCAGTCCCCTAAATTCTAAGACTTGCAATATTTAAAGGAATTTTCTCTCTCTGGTGCATTCACCAAAGCTTAGTCTCTTTTCAAGCAAAACAACAGGTCATTCTATGCACGAATACTCTCAAATCTATTTTTAAGGAGAAAACCTATTTCCATGTTAAATATAGTTATTTATAGCAAATTGGAATTATTAATTTTTAAGGTATCTGTCTTTAATTCTCTTAATTCAGAATTCAACAATATAATTGTTAGATAAAATTTTATAGAGAACAAGGTAGATATCTCAATATATCAATATATAAAAGGTAAGTATATCAATTATATATGTATATATATATATACACACACCTGGCATGATTTTCAAGCCACCAAGTCTGACTTGAACCAGGTCACCCAAGTACCCGATAGCAAAAATCTCTCTAAACAGGGACCCGCAGTTAGTGTAATGGCTATGTCACTGGACTCCCATGTAGTCAACTGCGGTTCGCGTTCCGGACCCGGTGGCTTAAAACTCACACCAGGCGCATGTGCGTGCATTCCCAAGATCCTGAGAGGAGAACAAAGGAGAAGGGATTGCGCCGTGGCCATCCTCCTGGGGGGTGATTTCTCGCTTTCTGTCTTTCTGTCTTTCTCTGTCTGTCTGGCGAGCGCACACGCCCTATAGAAAAAAACCTCTCAAACAAACAAACCAAAATCTCTTTAAACAAGGAAAATCTATTACTTGAATCTCTTCCTGTCTTATGATATGCCCTACTTTTAATCAAAGAGTTTGATAACTTCTGTTTTGCTGAGGACTATAATATAAAGATTTTGAAGTAACAGAGTCAAATTCAGTTTAATGCAGAAAATAAGTTTCTCGTACTTTCTAGCATTTCCAGTTAACTACTAGGCTGTTAAAGGCTTCTACAGTAGACAGAAAGTGAATACTTTGGGTCTTGACTATACTATTGTACTCCTTTATGTAAGAATAGTATTGTCATACTCATTTTACTTTTTTTAGCCATACAGGTGTGCAGGCTGTCAAAATGCAATTTCCCAAGTTAAAGTGATTTTATAAGTGTTATTTCAGTAGCATCTAAGGACTTGGTTTTCACATGTAATATGGATTATTTTAGCAGTAGAGCTCAGCATATCCTGTGCAGTCATTCTGTGAAATCCAGAACGTTCATATAACTTGCCACCTATATTGACTGCTTTCGTGCTGTCCATAAAGAAACAGCCTGTCTGAAGAAAAACATGTCTTTTATCCACGTGTAAATAGTGGATGATAGGTTTCAATAAAGCTCAACTGAATATGTTTTTTAGACCACTTTATGTATTTTTTTTAACATTTGCTAGAATGTACAGGAGCCCATCAGAGAGAGAAAATAAAAACAAAACAAAACAAAGCAAAACAAAAACAAAAAACCCACTCTCTATAAGAATTGTCAGACTGCAATCCTTAGACCTCCATTTCTTTCTTCTTTAGAATGTTGGCCACACGTGCACATGCACTCTGCATGTTTTTCAAGCTGCCAGGTCCTGAACTTGAACCACACTGTCAGCCATGTGGGAGCCAGCTGCGCTAACCACCAGGCCACAGGCTGGCCCATGTTGACATTTTTGACTTGATGAATTTGCTAATTTTTTTCTGGAAGATGGAAATCCATTTTCCTATTTTGAGATTTATCATGTTAGAATTTAAAACCATAATCATACCCAAATACTCAGAACTGTCTTTGAATTAGTGTTAGTCCTAAACCATGAAAAATAGTCAAGTTGCAATTTTCTTTTCTCCCTCCTTTCAAGATTTTGGGTACACACACACACACACACACACACACACACACACCTGACATGTTTTTCAAGTGGTTTAGGCTGGATTTCAAACCACAGTTGGCTGTGTGGGATCCAATTCACTTTGCAACCGGGCCATGGGCTGGCCTGAGTATCTTGCAGCTTCTAAACATTTATACATGCATTATCTCACTTTGGTTCTAATTCTAACAACAACTATATATATATATATATATATATATATATATATATATACACAAACACATGTGCATATATGTTGTGTATATATTATATATATATATATATTATATATATACACACACACACATATATATGTATATATATGTATTTTTATTACTAACATATAAAACAGTCTTACATCTATAAGAGGCACTAAATATTCTTGTTCAACGAACCAAAGAATTTTCAGGGCTAAATTTGTGTATTTAAAGAGAAAGTCCTCATTAATTTTGTGATTTAAGGAATGAAGAAATTAAATCATACCATTATAAATATTCATGACATTAAGGATAAGTAAGGACCTTACACAGTGTATGATTCCGGAAATAAAATCACTTTGCAATC
The DNA here is from genome assembly GCA_026018925.1 of Tupaia tana. Taxonomy (NCBI): domain Eukaryota; kingdom Metazoa; phylum Chordata; class Mammalia; order Scandentia; family Tupaiidae; genus Tupaia; species Tupaia tana. The sequence continues at coordinate 8,323,326 of JAKSZU010000012.1, read as the reverse complement.
AAAGAATGTGGGACTTCCACTTTATCAGTTACCATGCATGTGACCATTTAAGACATCTATCACTCCCCCTGCTACAGCCCAATGCTTCAATCTCTGGTGATCTGGTTTCTATATCCCGCACAAATTCACGTGTTAAGACTTGATTGTGTTGACTGTATTGTAAAGGTATTAAGTGAAAATGTAATTCCTTCAGGGTGTCCCAGGCTGAGGCCTAGAGGATAGTGATTGGTTCTCAGTGATGGTGTCTTGGAGGTAGCAGTCTCATGAATAGATTAATGATGTCCTTTGAGACCCAGTGGGTTTGGGCTCTCATGAGAAGAGGTTCTCCAGAGCTAGGTGCTATAAAGTAGAGATCAGTTAGAATCACTAGATCTCTCACTCTCTCTTTCCAACTTCCTGCCATCCTCTGTTATTCCATTGGCCATGCTATAGGCCTAGGACTTTGGACTTTTCAGCCACTAGAATTCAGAGTTCACAAGTAAATTTTTATTTTATTTATGAAAGCACCAAAGCTCAGTTATTTCTGTTAGAAATGCCAAAAACATACTAAGACACCTGGTATGTAAATAGCTGCTGATATGAGTAAACAGCAAATAATGCTTGCTAGGTTTTCATGGCCAACTGCTACAGAATTGTTTGAACATGATAAATTACAGTGCTAATAGGCAATAAGTAGGAGATTAGGTTCATTTGGAAGATAATTTCTTACACCGTTCTCAAATTTTAAAAATTTATTCTGGCAACTTTGGGATGGGTGCTTTCATTAAAATAAAGTAATTGCAATTATAGGAAGCAAATAGCATTGACATTTCTAAACAGAACAACATTTCTCAAATCCACATACATATGCTGCTTTAGAGAATTCTTGTGGAAAACATTATCATCAGGAGTTTCAGAAACAGCTCATTTTTTCAAAGAATAATCTCTAATAAATTATTGAGGTATCTGCTCTTATCATTTACATAAGAGATAGTAGTACTTTGATTGTTTTAGAGAAAAAAATGAATAGTGGATGTGAGGTCAGAGAGTCTTGAAAGTGGGTTGTGTTTTTGAGAGCTGTTTTTACTGGAGGGCTTATATGCTCATTGAAGACAGAGAGACAGAAAGGGAGAATGTCCAATATTCAGAATGCTTTCTCCAATAGAAAATAATAGTAGATCTGGACTGTACCTATTTTTTTTTTTTCATTGAGAGAGTTTTGCTATAGGGCATGCACACTTGCCAGAGAGACATAAAGAGGGAGAGACAGAAAGCAAGAAATCACCTCCTGGGGTGATGGTCATGCCACAATACCTTCTCCTCCATTTTCCTCTGGGGACTTAGGACATGAACACACATGCACCCAGATTGAGTTTAAGACACCAGGTCTGGGACTCAAGCCACAGTCGACTACATGGGAATCCAGTGACATAACCACTAACCATCTGCTGGTCCCATTGGACCATAACTATTTTAAACACTAATACAAATCAGAAATCTATTAGTAAGTGGCTGAATTTCCTTCAAAACTAAATAGTAGAAAATAATTCATTTCAAACACCTGCAACATATCTTGTATTTAGTTATGCTTTGGGAATTGATACCCCTGCTAAATCAGGATAAGCTTTATGTCCCAGTTGGAAAGGTAGATTTTTAAGCTGATTATTTCTTTAAATAAAAAAAATTAAAAAGGTTTATTGATTTTTCTTCTTTCTTCCTTCCTTCCTTCCTTCCTTCCTTCCTTCCTTCCTTCCTTTTTTTTAAGAAAGATTTTTGCTGTAGGGTGCATGCACTCACCAGAGAGACAGAAAGTGAGAAATCACTCCTAGTGGGTATAGCCACACCAAAATTCCCTCTCCTTGATTGTCCTCTTGGTACTTGGGACATGCAGGAACACACATCTAATTCTGGATCTGGAACCTGAACCACAGTCACCTACATGGAAGTCCAGTGATTTAACTATTACACCATCTGCTGGCCCCAAAAATGGATGTTTTAAAAGATGGGCTTGTCAGTGGCATGGTGACTGAGGAGGCTGGATCCCACATAGCCAACTATTTGGTTTGAGTTTGAACTCAGGGGCTTGAAAATCATGCTGGCTGCCTGTGTTTACATGCCCAAAATCCTGAAAGGAGAGAGTGATGGAGGAAAAGGGCTTTCAGTGTGACCATCTCCTATGAGGGGTGCGTTCTCACTTTCCCTCCAGTCCACCCCCTTTCTTTTCCCTATGGCAAATTTAGAAATATATTAATTAATAAATAAAAATGTGTGGTGAAGGAGTAATTTTGTAAATCTATAAAAACAGTGGCTTTGTAAGAATTATTTTATTTAGCTTTATTATTTATATTTGATCAGAGAGGGACAGAGAGAGAGAGAGGGAAAGTGGGAAAGCAAGTCTCCAGGTCCAGGACTAGAACTGCAGTGGGCCATGTTAAGGGCAGAGCCCTTAACCACCATGCTATCGGCCAGCCCCAAAATAGTAGTTTTTAGTAATCTTATTGATGTCAGCAATGAGTAATCTTTATAATCTTAATTTTGAAGATGATTTGGAAAAGCAGTAATAATGAACGTATTATCACACAGTTACTTTCTTCCTAAATTCTCTCTCACGCAAGTAAACTAATTTCGGCACCATGATGATTAATGTCTCCCCTTCTGCAAAGTACATCATGAATTTTCCAGGACATTTCCTGGGTGAAGTATAAAGATCATTCTGTCACATGCAATTCAGCCAATGAGGAGAATGAGCCATTAAATAGTGACTGGCAAAGTGCGAAGAGATGTCATAGTTAATATGAAATGAAGAAGATGGTCGTGTCATTCTTGAGAAAGAGGAAGAAAAACCCCACTGAGATGTGTAAATTGGCCTAGCACTCACAGATAGACCATGCCAGTCTTCTATTGTAATCTCATGGAACACCAACCTCTGACAAGGTTGCTCTGATACCTTGATAAATGAGATGTGGCAAGGCCACTTTATTCTTTTGCCTAAACCCAGACAAAAACAAAGCCATGGAGCCACCTACTATTTATAAAGTTCCCAGTGTCCCCTCTCTTGGCTGAAATGAGTGACTGTAACTACTTTTCCAATGACAGCTTTATTATTGCTCTGTCTACCATCCCTAAAAACGATCATTGTTGAGATAGCTAATCATAATTTCTGTCACTTTTTAAAATTTTCTTTTTGGAACAAAGATGGTCAACCCTATTAAAAGATGGGAGAAAGAGTTGGAAAAAAAAAAACGCTCTCTAAAGATGATATGTGAATATCCAAAAGGCATATGAAAAAATTCTCAACATCTCTCATCATAAGGGAAATGCAGATCAAAACAGCAATGAGGTACCACCTAACCCCAGTCAGAATATCTAAGATTAAAAAAAAAAAAAAATGATAAGTGTTGGTGGGAGTGTGGTGAAAGGGGAACTATTTTACACTGCTGGTGGGAATGTAAATTGGTCCAGCCACTGTGGAGAACAATTTGGAGATTCCTCAAAAATCTACAAATAGAACTACCATATGATCCAGCAATCCCATTCCTGGTGTCTACCCAAAGGACAGAAGAATTCTTCATTGAAAAGTGCTTGCACATGAATGTTTATTGTGGCACTATTCACAATTGCTAAAACATGGAACCAACCCAAATGCCCCCGTATGGATGAATGGATTGAAAAACTGTGGCACATATACTCTATGGAATACTATTCAGCCATAAAAACCAACAAAACCCTGGCTTTTGGCAGAAAGTGGAAGAATATGGAAGATTTACTGCTGAGTGAAGCAAGCCAGGCTATGAAGGAGAGACATTGTATGTCCCTACTTAATATATACTGAGTGTCTGCACTCTATGACTGAAACTGATTGACTACAAGTTGTACAAACACAAGAGATGGGTGTGAATGCCAGATATGGTGTGTGTGGAGGTAGTGGGGCCTAAGGAAGGATATTTGGAGGAGGGAAATGGTGCTCCCAGCGCCAGTTTAATGAAACAAAGTAAGCATGGAACTAGAAAGATATCTCTGGGCTGGCCCTGAAGCTGAGTGGTTACAGGGGCTAGAACCCACATGGCCAACCACAGTTCGAACTGAAGAACACACTAGGTATGTGTGCATGCATGCCCAAATCCCAACAGGATGGCGAAAGGGAAGAGAAGGGATTGCAGCATGACCACGCCCCACTGGGGAGGGAAGGGTGCTCATTCTTCCTGTTTTTATGGCAAGCACTCATGCCCTCTGGCAATTAAAAAGAGAGAGAGAGAAATTTCTGATGGTTTTGCCAAACAGAACTCTTTCTCCTTAGCTTACATTTTACTTTTCCTTGCTATCCCACTCACGTCTCATTCACTTTTAGGGGGAGAGATTGCACTTTTGGGCCCCCGCCCTAGTGAGTCTACCAATGAAATATGTAAGTTCACTTTTCCCTGAATCCATCCAGTAGGTGTGGACTACCCTGGTAGCACTTGAATTACATTAACTGCAGGATTACAACCAATTTATCTAAAATATGGTGGAGTGTATGGACTTTCGGAAGTGTTTTAGGTGAAAAGATACACAGCATAAGGCTATTTCTTAGAAGTGATAGAACACAAAAATATTCTTCTCTCCACTTCTCAGACTGCCACTTACAGATTATTGTATTAACTCAATACTGATAATTCAGATAATTTCTGACTTTTAGTTCACCTAACAACTTTGAATTTTTAAGAGTAACATTTAACCAAATATTTATTTATATTTTTATTTATATTTTTAATTTTTTTCTTTAAATTTATTTTTTTACATTAATTCACTATACATCATTATTGCATACAAATGAATTTTCCATCCAAAATAAACTGTATTTATTTTTGTAGAAGCCAAACATTTTCTCTAATTTTAAACACTTTTTCCCTGTATAAAACTTACAAAATGGGATGATGGTAGCTAAAGAAAAAGGTCCAACATGTGTTTGTCCACGTTGAGTGCAATTGTACACTCATAGGTTAGTAAACATGAATTTCTTGAGATTAAATTTTATTTATTTTTACATTGTCAGTGCACAATACAGTATTGACACACACTGGATTTTTTTTTTTAATCAGTATTTAATAGATGACTGGGGAGGCAGGACTTTAGGGTCAAGATTAGGATGGGGGGACCAGCAGTTAACATAATGGCTATGTCACTGAACTCCCATGCAGTCTACTATAGTACGAGTCCTGGGCCTGATGGCTTAAACTCACAATGGGCATGTGCGTGCGTGCCCAAGATTCCGAGGAGAGAATGGAAGAGAAAGGATTGTGGCGTGGCCATCCGTCCTGGGAGGTGATTTCTTGCTTTCTGTGTCTGTCTCTCTCTGTCTTTCTGGCAAGTGCACACGCACTATAGCAAAACCCTCTCCAAAAAAATGAATAATAAAAGAAAAGATTAGGAAGATGGCAGCTTAATACATTGGGCATATCCACATATCATTGTATAGGCAGTCCCTGAACTAGTATGTTAGATTCAGAATTGTTTTTTTACCTTACGATGATGTAAAAGTGACAGGGAACCATAGAAACCATATTTCAAGTACCCATACAACCGTTCTTTTTTTTAAAATAAATCTTTATTTTTTATTGTTTTTAACTAATTCTTTTATTATTTTAATTTGATCAGAGAGGGACAGAATGAGAGAGAGACAGAAAAAGAGGGAAATTGAGAAAACAAGCTGTTGGGTCTGGGACTCGAACCGTGGTCGGCCATGTGGGAGTCCAGCGCCCCTAACCACCAAGCCACCTGCTGACCCCACAACCATTCTTCTTTTCACTTTCATAAGAAACTCTACATGTTATTTTAAAATTGTCTTTGTGTTAGATGATCTTATCCAAATATAGGCTATGTAAGTGTTCCAAGGACTTTTTTTTTAAGGAGGTTTTGCCATAGGGGAGTGAGATTGCCAGAGAAAGAGAGACAGAGATAGTGAGAGGGAAAGTAAGAAATCATCCCTCAGGTAGGATGGCCATGCCACAATCCCTTGTCCTCTATTCTCCTCCTGGAATCTTGAGCACACACACATACGCCTAGCATGATTTTTCAAGCCACCAGGTGCAGGACTCAAACCACAGTTGGCCATGTGGGAGTCAAACAATGTACACACTATTCCATTTGTTCATCTTCTGCCCCTGGCCCCAGCACTTTTAAATAGGCTAAGCTATGCTATGATGTTTATGATATTTAATAGTTTAGGTGTGTTAAATGTATTTTCAGCTTAGGATATTTTCTTTTTTCTTTTTTTTTTTTTTTGTTTTTGGAGAGGTTTTTGCTATAGGTTTCATGTGCTCACCAGACAGACAGAGAGAGACAGAGAGATAGAAAGCGAGAAATCACCCCCCAGGGGGGATGGCCACACTGCAATCCCTTCTCCTCCATTCTCCTCTCGGGATCATGGGCATGCACGCACACACACCCGGCGTGAGTTTAAGCCACCGGGTCCGGGACTGGAACCGTGGTCGACTACGTGGGAGTCCAGTGACATAGCCATTACACTAACTGCTGATCCCAAGCTTAGGATATTTTCAACATGCAAGGAATTAATCAGGATATAACCCTATCACAAATAGGGGAGCATCTTACTTGAAATCAGGAGACTGAAGACTTGACTCTAGTTTTAACTTTGTTCTGATTTTTTTTTTTGTATCACTACTTTCTATTTACTTATTTTTAAATTTCCATCTCAACAAATACCATAAGATGGCTCATTCTTTCTTTTTTCTTTGCTCATAGAAATAAATGCAATTATCAGTGACAATCAGTCCAAATACAGCCACATAAACTGAGTGTGTTCATTACAGGAGAAGAATTGGAATGATACACAAAGACATGAGAACTTTACTACTTTACCATGGGCCTCAAAATTGAGTCTTCTATGTGTTTTCTGTGTCATCTTTGAGGAAGTATGGGTGGAGGAAAGTCCCAGAACCGCTCACTGAAATTAAGAGCTGTGGTCAACAAGTATATGAAATACTCAGTAAGTCGAATATGTACATTTCTAAAGACTCTACCTTACTAACTACTCCTGGCAATTTTCTTCATCTTTGGACAGCCAATTGCACTGTATTCCTTAATGTTCTTTGGGCATGGGAGGCATAGTCCCTCTTCCAGGATTTACCTCTACCTGTAAAGGCTGCCCTTGAATGCTCACACAGAAAACTCCCCATCTCCCTTAAGACTTTGCTCTTAGTCAGTTTTACCTGTTCATTACATTTAAGAAATAGGCAAGAGGCTGATATGAAGGTTTGACTCTAAAGATCTCTGCTTCAATAGTTAGTGTTGTAAATAACAGGGAATACAATGAGGGTAGAAGGAGTTGGTTGGTTTGTTTTTTGTAAATAATGGCTTCCTCAAACTGATGTTGATCAGATCATCAGAAAAAGCCTCAGAAGAATTTTGAAAATCTAAAGAATTCCTTTTATGTCCTCTTTCTTCCTTTCTGTTCTTTTATTTTCCTCTCCTCTCCTTTCTTTTCTCTGTCTCAGTAATAAAAATAAAGAGAAAGACAGATTAGGGCACAGTCATTGTGGCACAAGTGAGAGACCACCATTGCATGCGGGAAACCATGTAGAAGACTGACTGGGGTGGGGGTTAGATTCCAGGATGACCGGCGCACACAGGGTGCCTGTGATCCTGGCTGGAAAAACTGGGCACTGGGCAGGATTATGGAATAATGAAACACTGTTACACTGTTGAGGATACTCCCCTTTTTTATTCATGAAAGGAATAAACAAATCCCAAAGAAACAAACAAAACACATCAGGATGTTTGTGATAGGCTGTTCATGAAATCTCATTTCTGTCAGGCCAACTGCTTTTCCTGACTGAGGATAGAGTTACTCAATAATGATGAAAATGTTGATGCAGAAATTCAAGAAAAACCTAGCTAATGAATGATATAGTGGATTTTCCAAGCAAAGCAGTGCAACCAATGCCAAGAACTTAGCCACAAAAAAGCTTCTGAAAAAGTAGAGGTTATAATAAGAATGCCATCTAATAATTTATCATTCTTTTCCATTAATGACAAAATGAGAGAGGTTATCCAGATAGACTCTCAGTGGTCCTTAGTTGGGGAAGGATCAAGAACTATCTATGTGTTATGGAGGGAAAAAAAAAAAAAGGAAGGGGACTGATCATTTGGCCTTAACAATGGTGGCCTTATTTTAAAAAACAAAACAAAATCCCAGAAAATTCAGTATGTTTCAAAACTTGCATGAACATTTTTTCCCCCTACGGAAATACAAGATAGACCGTTCTGTGCTGTAAGTAGCTAGCCTATCACAGGATGATTAAACCTGCTTTTAACCTAGGAGTGGAACACACATTCACCCTGTGCCTTGTGATAAGTTATAAGCATATTGTTTCTCATCTTCAAGTACAGAAATTGTGTAGAATACACTTTAGTTTCTCAGTCTATAAAATGGGAATTACATTTTTTCCCTCCGAAGAATTTAGATTTATTTACAGAAGGACTGATGATACATTGACAAGCCTGGATGTCTCAGTTTCCAGTATAAAAGAGGAAATGTAGAAGAGTACAGTGACATTCGCCTGCCCCATCCAACAAATCTTGTCTGACAAAGCCGCTCTTAAACTTTGATGTTATCTGGGACAATTGTGTTTTTGAATGATGCCTCTGTCCCTTTGGCTTTTATGTTCCAAAATCTCATTCTGTCTGTGCAGTTTAAACATCTGTGCCCTTTGTTTTCAATCAACAATAAAGAATTCATTTGGGTTCACCATGACCCTAGCAACTCATTTGGTTTTCTTTTCAAACAGGAGGAGATGGATATTCTTTGCACCTACAACAGTACAAGATGATTCTGGCTTTTGCTGAATAAACCTTTAGTGATGATGTATAAGGGTTTTTATAATTCAAAGTCTGTCCATTGAGCTGCAACCCTCATCTACCACTATCACAGGAAATTTTCCAAATATTAACATATTTCCCTTTTGAAAACCCACAAAGCCATTCTGAAGTATTTTGTCCATAAAATACATTCCAGAGTAGACTGTGTTCCATTTATTTCATTTGTTTGGCTTCCACTTAATTTAGGAATCCTTAGAAAGAATAGTAAATAGTAGATAGATGCAGGAAACAACAACAAAAAAATGAGACACACAATAGTGACTAGCAATCTGTAGAAAGATTATTTCATAAGGTATTTGGGGAAAAAAATAAAGGAAACTGAGCAAACTCACTTACATTCTTTAGTCCTCCCAAAAAATAAGCACATAATTATTATCTTATTATGACTTAGGTACTTACTAAATGCTAAGGACAATTACATCAATCTGACAGTTACAGTCACAAATGTCACAAAATTAAGGCTAGTTGGGAAAATATGGTCATCATATAAATACTTTCATAAATAATATTGTAAGTGCAATTGTAACCGTGCAATCCTGCCTGAAGCGTTTCCAGTGTGCTGTGATGACTGAGGTAGTCATTGTGGGTAGGGCTGACATAGAGCATGTCGGGAGACTCACTGGGGTAGCTGCCCTGTAAAATCACATGTTTTCCGTCTGGTGTAACTGCACTGACAAAGTAATTCACTGCGCATTTCTACATCAAATGTTCACATTTTCTTCAGATCTTTTCTGAACTACAGGAAAGGGAAAGCTCAGGGCAATCTTGAAAGAAAAGTAGACCTGCAATAATCTCAGGAAAAAAAGCTAAATGTACACTTAATTCATAAGTCTCCACTCTTGCATAGTGACAGTCTCAAAAATCAAGCTTCAATACCTTTTTACACATACCAAAATTGATATAATTACTGACCCAAATTGATGTAATATTCTGTTGGTTCAATATTTAAATGTATTCGATTTAATTTCTATTATTCTGAGAGCTAGGCATTTATCATAAAATTAAATTATTATGCATGTAAAACTATAGGATTAGATAACTTGGTAAAACATAAAATAATTATTTTTATTTAAAGCTATTATTCTAGGAGTTGCAGAATTAACACAAAGGGAATCAATTCCAGATCATTTTGAAATTCCATTTAGAAGGCAGAATACTTTTTTTTTCTTTTCAATTTGCCAGAGAGCATGTGTACTCACTGGAGGGAGAGAGAGTGAGCGAGAGAAGGAAAATGAGAAAGCAATCACCATGGGCAATGGTCAGGTTACAATCTCTTCTCCATTTAGCCTTTCATGATAAGGGGACATGTTTATGGTTTTTTAAGTCAATGGATCTGGGATTCAAACCATGCAGTGGGCCATGTGGGATCCAGCCACCTTAACCACCGTGCCACCAGCTGACCCCCAAATCCATTTTTAAGTGTAACTTTATTATTTTTTTTCTTTTTAGAGAGAGAGATTTTTGCTATAAGTTGTGTACACTTGCTGGAGAGACAGACAGAAAGTGAAAATCACCACCCGGGGAGTTTGACCACACTGCAGTTCCTTCTCCTCCATTCTCCTCCTGGGATTTTGAGCATGCATGCACAGGCGCCCAGCCTGAGTTTCAAGTCGCTGGGTCCAGGACTTGAACTGTGGTGGACTACTTGAGAGTCCAGTGACATAACCATTACATCATCTACTGGTCTCAGAACTTTCTTACTCTTGAAATTAAGCCCTTCTATGGAGTTTCTTATTTGGAAATAAGATTAGTGATAGCATGCTTGGGGTGTTCTTTTTATTTTTTTACGGGATCTCACTGTGTTGTGATACTTCTATCTCAGCCTCTGGGTAGCAAGAACTACAGGATCATGCCGCTGTACTCGGATTTTAGGGTGGGCCAGAAATGAAACTAGTCCTCCCATGGGGCTCAGCCTGCCAAGCACCTCATGTGTGCCACCATGGCTGGTGGTTGGGCCTTCATAACATGTTAGGCAATGCTCAAAATTGTCTAAAGGGGCCTGTAACTTCTAGTGCAGGAGATAAAAGCCAAGACTAAAGTCTTTATTTTATTGCCAAGGAGTTGTAAAGAAATGGCGTGCATTGAATTGACAAGTGACAACTTGTAACCACAGTGCTATCTAGCTAGTGATTTCTCCTTGGTAAATTAGGTTATAAAGAAGTCTATCATGGGGAACCAGCAGTTAGCGTAATGGCTATGTCGCTGGACTCCCACGTAGTCGACCGTGGTTCACGTCCCGGACCCGGTGGCTTAAAACTCAAGCCGGGCACGTGTGTGTGCGTGCCCAAGATCCCGAGAGGAGAATGGAGGAGAAGGGATTGCGGCATGACCATTCCCTCTGGGGGGGTGATTTCTCGCTTTCTGTCTCTCTGTCTCTCTCTGTCTGGTGAGCGCATGTGCCCTATAGCGAAAACCTCTCCAAAAAAATAAAGAAAAAAAGTTTATCATGTAATATTTGAATAAAATAATAGACAGCAATAGAACCAAAATCAATCATGTGTATCAAAAAGAGGAAAGATTCCCTAGACATTAGAAATGCTTTTTTAGTCTCAGTTTCTTTATGTGTAAAAGGAAATGAGGGTCAGCAGGTGGCATGGAGGTTAAGGTGGCTAGATCTCACATGGCTGAGTTCATGCTGAGTTCTGGACCCATGGCTTGAAAATCATGCCAGTCATGTGTGCATGTGTGCCCCAAATCCTGAGAGAATGGAGAGGGGAGTGTGGATTGGCCATCCACCCGGGGATAGACTCCTCACTTTTCCTCTTCCTCTCTGTCTCCAGCAAGCATCCTATAGAACAAAGCTGAAAGGAAAAATAAAAAAGGAACTAAATCAGCTCCCATTGGACTATTACTCTCTTCTTTACTACTGTAACCCATTCTTTCACTCCAGACATGATGATGACCTTCAGTGAGTGTTGTCGGTGCCAAGCCATTCTATTTGCCATGTGTTGACTCTCAGCAAATATAGTGATAGGGAGTACATGCTCTCATTGTCTCGATTTGCTTACACAGAGATAGCCTATCACAGAGAGGTAAATAAATTGGGCAAGGTTGTACAGTTACCAACCCATATTAATGTACCTGTACATGATGGCTTCAGCCTCTGTACTTTTAAATAATAATATTCAGTCCTAAATGTCTTCTCACTTTCATGCCTTTCCCTGCAGATATAGCCCATCCTCATATATTTGTCTTGTATCTTGCCATGTAACATCTAGTCACATTTTAAGGTTTAAGGAAGATATACTCTGATTTTCCTTGGATATCCTGATTTTCATACTTCTAGCCATCTTAGAAGCCAAGTCTATGTGCTGGTACAGAACTCAGTGTTAACAGCACATATCACACTAGATTTTAACTGCACTTTTACCTCTGTGTTTCCCCTATTTAATTGAGATCCTTAAAGGCAGACATATTAGTTCCCCAATAAATATTTACTAAATTTATACATGAATATGAAAGAGCTATATGAGAAAATTTGGTGAAAGTGCTTTGAAAAATTGTAAGTAGCATGTCAATTTCATAGATCTATTTTGCATATCATAAATGTAACCTGAGGCAAATAGACATGAGAGGAAATTTTTATACATAAATAATGAAATAAAAGTTAAAAGAAAAAAGAAATTAATTATGAAAAGGCAATCACAGGATATATATTCATTGCAAAATATTTCCAAAATTGAAAAAATAAATAAAGTAAGGATATTTATAAATAAGAAAGAAATGGAAATTAGTTTTGCTTGATCAAAGTAAAATGTAATACTCCTAGCTGTTTCAGCAGGCAGGATTGACAGAGGTTTCTCTTGCTCATTTGCTGAGGAATAATTGAAGGACTCATGAAGCATCATGACTCAGTTCTCTTTAATTCTGTTACAGTCAAGAATGTTAGTGGTAATATGCAATGTTGATGTATTCAACCTAACACATATTAAACAGTGATAATAGAAAATGTCTCTTACCTGAAGACATTTTTATGAAAAAGACTGTCATGTCAGAAATGGCAGAAGTTACTGATAAAGAATAATAATGAAGCCAGATCAATCATACATTTGTATTTCAAAAGAAGGTGGTGAATGGCCAATTCTTTTCTTACAAGGAGATTTGACAAGATCCTCTTTGCAAAACCAAATACATTAATTACTAGTGAATACATCTAAATTATTACGAAGAAATGAAGAGTCTCTGAAGAGAAGTATAGCAAAGGAAAATGTAGACTATTTATGAATCATGACTCTGCCTGCTTAGAGACATAATATCCCCAAACTAAGTATTATAGTTTCCTCATGTTCACCATACAGACAGCATAACCTCTTAACCAGATTCTTTCAGAGATAGAAGATTATGTACGAGTTGCATATTAGACATACATAATGGATATCCTAAGTAGGTTTCTTGCAGCTACTATTAATTGTATAACAGTGATAATTGTCTCAGTTCTTAGAAACTCACAGTGTCAGTTTCATTATTTTCCAAATAAATAAATCTGTTAGCATTCTCCAAGAAACAAAATGAATAGGATTATACACACACACACATACACACACCTTGAGCATCATTAATCCAAAAGTAAAAAAATCTGAAATCCTCCAACATTTGAAACTTTTTGAGTACCAACTTGACAATGTAAATAAAAAAGGAAAATTCTACACCTGACTTCATATAATGACTCTTGTATAAACTCACCTTAAGGTATGTATATTCATGAAACATAATTTTTTTGTCTAAACTTGGTTCCCCAAGCTATCTTGTCATATATATGCAAACATTCCAAAAATATGAAAAATATAAAACCAGAAGCTCTTCTAATCTCAGTCATTTTAGACCAGGCTACTCAACCTGTATTCATGCACACACATATATAAAGAATTTATTATAAAGAATTGTTTCACAAGATTACAGAGTCTGGCAAATCCCAAGATCTTTACAGTTGGTTGTCAAGCTATAAACACAGGAGAACTGATGTTCTAGTTCCAGTTTGAGTCTGAAGGCCCGAGGATCAAGAGAGCTCATGTAGTTCCAGTCAAGAGGCTTGCAGGGAAAGACCCAGGAGTGCCAATATTGCAGTCAGAGTCTGAAGGCAAGAAAAAAATACAATCTCCCAATTAAAAGACCATCTTTTACATTGATAGTCATCTTTTATGTCCTCTTCAATAGACTGGATAAACCCTACCCAAATTAGGTAGGGTGATCTGTATTGCTCATTCTACAAATTTAAATGTTAATTTCTTTCAAAGCACCCTAAGAGAAATACTCAAAATAACATTTGATTGAATGTCTGGGTACCCATGGCCCAGTATTATTGACATATGTAACTTACCATTAGAGAAAATTTCATAATTTTTCTTAGAACTATATACAGTTTATTAGGTTTTAAATCACTAGAACCAGAAGCTCATCTTAAAGCAATTACTCTATAGACATGATGCCATCAAGAAAAATCTGTCTATATTTTTATTCTTTTTCCATATTTTTTATCTTTTCCTGGTGATCAGATTGTCATAAAGGATTTCTAGTAAATAATCTAGAAAGGTGAACAAATTTTCACTGATATTACTTTAAATAGCATGTTATATGCAGATTCTGGGAGTTTTGATCGCAAATGGCATATCACTTAAGAAATAGCCTTTCGGCTTTTAAAACTTATGTACCTTACTAAAATGTGTTCAGCTTCAAAAAAAAAAAAAAAAAAACTATCTTTTTTTTTTTTTTTTTTTTTTTTTGTCACAACTTGAGCTAGGCTCTTTTGCAATGTTCTATCACCTAACCTTTAATAAAACCCTGATTGTCATCAAGTCTGGCAAGTGAAGCTATAGGATTCAGGCTCAGATCTATAAACTAGAATAATGTATCTTTTTTTTTATTACAGTTAACTACATTCTTAAGTATAATCAACTATCATTTTATTTTTCACTGATTACAAATTGCATGTATGACAAAAGAGGATTAACATTACACCCTACCCTAATCAATTCTACTTATTTAGATGCACTAATGCAATCATTATGATAGTTACCTGAGACAGCTTCTAATTAGTCTTAGCAGGTGATTATATCTGCCGTTGTTTTAGCCCTGATTCTCATGAGTAATTTTGGATCATCACATAGTACAATCACAATATTAACTATGCAGTATAAAAATAAAATTTTGTCTCCTAATAAATATCCTTAACACATACCAGGCAAAAACAAATTTGCATGTTTGGGATGGGCTAAGGAGCGTAGCACAACTCTATATGTAACAATATTTCCTCCTATGTCCGCTGTGATATCAACTTTTTAGAACATTAGCACTTGCCTTAAGTACCACTAATACCTAATAGTTTCCTATCTGCAGATTAGTGATATTGACCATTTTTCATATGCTTGTTATCCATTTGTATGCCTTTTAAGAAGTATTCATTCTGATTATTTGCTCACTTCAAAAATTGTGTTGACTTTCTGCTGCTCGGGTGTTTGAGTTTCTTGCACACATGGTTATCAATCCCTTGTCAAATGTATAGTTTACAAATTTTCTCTCAGTTTGTGGGTAGTCTCTTTGCTATGTTACTTCATTGGCTATGCAGAAAAGTTTTTTACCCTCTTTGATCCAATACTGTTAGACTCCACTTTCATATGTATTCCCTAATATTTTTCATATTTAACTTGGTAAAGTCCTAAAACTCTTTCACTGTTTATGTAGGTCCTGTTAGAAAAGGCCTTTCATTATTTTTATACGAGTCATTCTGCATCTACACTTCCTTAAGGACTTGGTGATAATGAGAAATAAATACTCTACATCTGAAAGTTCAGGGGTTTTGGAGTCCAAAGTTCTCAGCCATATCTGTGTTTGTCTCCAAATGCCCCACTAGTTTTCTTAGTGGCTAACTCCTTCCCCATATTACCACAGATACAGAGAGATCTGGCAACTGTGAGCACGTAGTTGGTTCTGCATTAATGAAACTTCCACATTTAGTCTTGCAATGGCTAGGATATGTATGCACAGAGATGTGCATTAAAATGGATGCATCGTTTTCTTTGTCCTTTACAGAGAAGCCACAACCTATGTCCGTTTCTCTTTAATAATCACCGCCATAATGGTGAACACAGACACTTCATATTCCTGCAACTTGCAGTCTACTCACACCACTTCCCAGCCAGGCCTAGGGAAGAGGTGAATCTTCATAACGCCATCACAGAGCGACATCAGAGTCAGGGAAGATGCACATGAGCTCTTCAACAAATCCCAGATTCCTATTTATAAGATCTGTTTCCCGGTTCACCTCCTATCCAATTACTATGTTAATCAGAGTCCCAAAGGAAAACAGTTATACACTCAAAAAATATGTAGAGTATAATAAAAAAGACTATTTATAATGATACAAACTGGGTTGTAAAATTTAAAAGAAATATTGAAGCACTGGCAAGAACAACAGTGGGGTGCAGCTCCCACCACAATGTCTGAAGGGAAAAGAAGTCAGGAGGACATTATTAGTAGAACCAACTGAGGGAGCTCTAGGAGGAGACAAGGACTGGCAGTGAGGAGCCGTGGTCCTCCGTCAGGGAAGTCATTACCACACCTCAAGGCCTAAGATGGACTGAACCAGGAACATCAGTACCGGTATCTCTTCTCTCTCACCTTCTCATCTCTGCTATTTCTGTCACTGGCTAAAACCCAAACGGAAGACATAGTTTAAGGAATCCCAGGTGATTTGTTTTATAAAATGACACTTCTGGGGTATAAAATAAAGAATAGTAGAGAATAATCCAGACGTTCATACAGTACATAAGCAACTCGATTGTCAACTCACGGGCACTCAATTGTCCACATGGAAATACTGGGAAAAAAAGAAGGTGGCATTCTGTGGATTTTATGC
This sequence comes from Tupaia tana, assembly GCA_026018925.1. Lineage (NCBI taxonomy): Eukaryota > Metazoa > Chordata > Mammalia > Scandentia > Tupaiidae > Tupaia > Tupaia tana. The sequence continues at coordinate 8,306,618 of JAKSZU010000012.1, read as the reverse complement.
CCTGAAGTTTCAGATGCATGGATAGCTTTTCTGATCTAAAGTTTCACATACTTTGTGTACGAGCAGTTTTGTGGGAGCTGAGCATACCTGGAGACATTGAAAAGGGACTTTTTATTCTTTCTTTCTTAAAAAGAAAATGGGGCCAGTTGGGAACTAGAATTAATTCATCAATTTCCTCACATTTCATGGATATGTTAACTACTGCATAGGCAGCAAATTGAAATGATCAGTGAATCAGTGATTAAAGCTTTGTATAGTGGGCCAGCTGGCAGTGTGAAAATTGAGGTGTCTGGATCCCACATGGCCAACTAAGTGGTTCAAGTCCTGGACACAGCAGCTTGAAAAACACACTGGATACATTGTGCATGCACACTCAAAATGAGAATACAGGAAAAAGAAGTGCAGCGTGGTCATTTCCCCGGAAGAGTGATTTCCCACTTTCCCTCTCTCTCTCTTTGTCTGTCTCTCTCTGGTGAGCACTCATACCATATAGCCAAACAAAATAAACAACAACAATGACAACGATAACAACAACAACAACAGAACAACAAAATGAACAAACAAACAAAAACTTTTAAGTTCTCAGCTTCATCTGGGGGAGATAAAGCTTTGGTGATAAACTGTGGCCCATCACAGTTCAAACTGGCCTGGTGGCTTAAGAAAGTTGGAAGTTATATACCCTTTTTAATTTATACATAAGAAATAGTTTTGTGCCAGTCCATAGCCTAGAGGTTAAGGAAGCTAGAATCCTCATGGCTGATCACAGTTCAAATCTCAATCCTGTGGCTTGAGAAACCCAAGTGCATGGGTGTGGATGCACAAAATCACAGGAAAAAGAAATGGAGAAGGGATTTCAGTGTGACCCAGCTCTATTTGGGGTGCTTTCTCTCTGTGTTTATCTCTCTCTGTCTCTATCTCTGTCTGTCTGTCTCTATCTCTCTCTCTCTTGCTCTCTGGTACATACACTCTATGGCAACTAAAAAAATTTAAAATTAAGTAAATGGTTTTCATTTGAAGTATAAATTTCTAACTATGAGTTCTAAAGTGATCGAATCAAGAGGTTTCAACTTTTGGGAACAGATTAGAAGCTACAGAAATCACCTAACAATGGATAGCACTTAGCAATCAAAAACAAGGTTAACGTGCACAGTGGTTGTGAATAATTGATATTCCGTCTTCCTTCTTTCTTTATTTTTTATTTCATTTTTATTTTTTTTACATTTTTGCTTTAGGCACATATGCTCACTATAGAGACAGAAAGTGAGAAATCACCACCCAGGGGGAATGACCATGCCTCAATCCCCTCTCCTCCATTCTCCTCTCAAGATTTTGGGCATGCATGTGGCTGGTGTGAGTTTCAAGTCACTGGGTCCCAGATTTGGACGGCCATCGACCATGTGGGAGTCCAATGCCCTAACCACTATGCCAGCTGCTGAGGCTTAGATATCCATTTCTGCTCAGGAAGGACCAATATTTTAGTTTGAGTTCAAAGGCAAGAAAAAGTCAATATCCTGGTTTGAAGGCAATCAGGCAGAAGGAATTTTCCCTTAAAGAGTCAACTTTTGCTTTTTCTTCCAGGCCTTCAACTGATTAGATGAGGCCTACCTACATTAGGGAGAATAATTTGCTTTACTCAGTCTATCAACTTAAATGTTAATCTTATACAAATATACCCTCACAGAAGCACCCAGATGATGTCTGACCAAATATCTGGGCTCTTCAGGGCTCTTATCATTCTGCCACATAAAATTAACAATCCGTTTCTATACCCATTAGATATGCAACTCTGGGCAAACATTGCTAGCCACAGTTTTCTAATTTGCATAACCAAAGATGACTAAATGATCATCATTCTTTCTTCAAGTTATATTTTCTTATGATGTCAAGTGATCAGATTGTGAGTACTTTGAACAGAGCTGGGAATGAATTGTCTACAAAATTATTCTTTCATGCTTTCTCCAGCCAAATGTTGAAATTTACAATGTGGAAGCTTCATACTAGCCTTGCACAGTAGTTTACCTATTTCATATTTTCACTCCTAGAGGATAAAATGTGAGTTTCATGGCGTAGATTGCAGTCTTCGATTTAGATTGGGGGATATAGAAGCCACAGTTGAGTAAGAAGTCTCTACAAATTATGAAAGATGTAGTGCAGACTGTATTTTCAATTTATAACATTCTGTCTCAGTCCAGGCAGTTTGTCATTTCTGTTAACTGCTCAAGAAATTGTGTTCTCTCTCAACAATTCTTTCTCATCTATTACTTAAGAATATATTTTGCAGTTTGTTAGTTCTACTTTTTTTTTATTTTCTTGAACTTTCTGTGTAAATCTTCAGAAATTTTTGGTTTTCTTTATTCTGTTTTCTTTCTTTTCACAGTAATTTTGTTTTTCTAGATGATCTGAACACCAACTAAAATGTAATTATAAATGTTTTAAAAATATTAAAAAATATCTAGATGGAAAAATTTAGCCCATGTATGTAATGGATTATTGTGTGGGAATACAGAACAATAAGACCCTGTCATTTGATTCAAAATGGATGAATACATAAGATATAATACTAAGTGAAATAAGGCAGACTGTGAAAGACAAACACTGTATATCCCACTCAATGTATACCAAATGTCTATTAAAAAAATGGCAAAATCTGAGAATAATAGTAGGAAGGACAAGTGTAAATACCAGAGATAGAATGCAGAGGGGGGCGGAGAATAGAAAGTGGGTGGGTGGGGGCCTATGGAAGAAATACATGACAGATGTAAGAATGTGAAGTTCTCAGTTGAACATGATGTGTATGTTAATATTCTCAATTTTATTGTCAGGTATTGCATGTATACATTGAAAAACTCTATTATCTGCTATAGATACGTACAACAATTAAATGTTATGAAATCATTGAAAAGTTGGTAAGCTTAGACATTAGTAATGCATTCTTCATCTTTCTCTCTAATATTACTTGAATTTTCATAAACGTGCATAAACCTATAATTTTGAAAGGTGGCATTTCTCATTAGTGGTAGCAAAATATTTTAAAACCTTGGTCTAATAGGGTAATAGGGTCAATTTGAACTATCTATTTTCTAGCCCACATGTTAACCCAACCTGGAAGACAAGTTACCTGATGCACTGAGCTAAGATGCAGTAATTGCTAGAATTCCTAGTTGGATTCATATAATCACTTTTAAAATTTTCAGAAAAATTAAGTATCAATCATTAATAGTCTCAAATTAACAGCACTGAAGGATATAAAAAATTCCGACAAAGAAGGAAGAGCTCACTAGTTGAAATAAGTATGGAAATTTTTTATCTTTTCAAAATAAGCTCATGGGTATATTTCCTTATTTTAATTTAATCAGTTTCTCCTATTTTAATTTTGGCCTAAGAAGATCATTGGGTCCATATTCATGTTTGATTATTTACAAAATAATTAGGTTCTGTTTTGAACATGTAAAGCAATATATGCCTCGCTATGCTCAAATTGAAATTTTCTTTTTGCAGGTTTAGCTGTTTTTGAGCTTAGGGGTTGTAATTTGAATTTATTTATATATCTTCTATTGCATATTTCAATGTCTTTCTCAACTCAAATGCTTATAAGCTTCGTAATTGTAAATTTTATTTTTAGCAAAGAAAAAATATGGGAATAATTGTGAAAAGTTATGAGGCTAATTTGAAAAGCTGTATTTTAGAATTTTGCTTCAGTCCACCACCTGAGACTATGTCCCACAACAAAATCAATAAGGCGGGAGATCCATTAATTCTTTTTTTTTTTGTAGAGGTTTTTGCTATAGGGCACGTATGCTCGCCAGACAGACAGAGAGAGACAGAGAGACAGAAAGCGAGAAATCACCCCCCAGGGTAATTCTCCTCTCGGGATCTTGGGCACATATGCACATGTGCCCGGCGTGAGTTTTAAGTCACCGGGTCCGGGACGCAAACCGCAGTCAACTACATGAGAGTCCAGCGACATAGACATTATGCTAACTGCTGGTTCCCCCATTAATTCTTTTTAAATGTTTTTTTTTTTAATTTTTATCATATTCTTATTTATATCACATTGAATCACATATAACTTTACAGTGTATTACATTTCTTTTTCCAGAAGGAATACCATTCATATCAGTCGGTATAAAGACATTAAAATCCCCATCATCATAATCCAATAGCTTTTCTTTTTTTGCAGATTATTATTATTATTACTCCAATTATTTTTAAGCATTCAATCACTATTTATCATTTTGCTTGTAAAAAGACTTTACCCAACATGAAATACTTCTCAGACCTTCAATTCTTATATACTTACCTCACCTTTTATCATTATTTCCTGTCCTCACACTCCATCCTTCCTGGTAAAAATGTCTCCTAGTTACAAAAGATCTGGTATAAATATAGCAGACCATATTTATAACATCTGACCTAGTCCAGTCAGCCCTGACCTGTTAAAAATGAGCATGAAATTAAATATCGTAATATGTTATTAAGGCTAGAATTAAGGTACTCATTCATTCGATGAATATTGAGCATCTTCTATACATAAGGCACTGAAAGAGATGAATGAATGACTCTCATGAGCTTTCTCAACTAGTGCTTTTCAAACTTTAACGTGCAAACAAATAAACTAGAGATCTTGTCAAAATGGAGATATTGATTCTGTAGTTGTGGGGCAGGGCATGATTCTGCTTTTCTTACTGAATTTCTAACAGCCCATCAAATTCAGGACAATGGAGTTGCCTGGAATAAGTATACTGATGAATTCAGCAGAGGGGTCATCACAGGGACTATTTTGTGGGAGAGTGGAGAATTAGAACTTCCACTCCTCCCTCCCTCCTATCTATGTTTTGTTCTTCCCTCTCCCACCTACAGGCTCTTGGGTCTAAAGATGTTCTGATCCTATCTGCCATTGCAGACTCCTCCTTATTGTGTCATGGGAGGCCTGTCCTGTATCATGGACAAGGATGGAACCCTCAATCCAACCTCCAGGGTGGTAAGCCTAAGTATTTTGGCTTTGGTCATCTCGTGGCTTAGTAAAAACTCTTTATATACTGATATTCTATCCCATGTGGCTAGCCACGGGAAAGCGATGGGGTCATTTTAAGGAAAATGTTTAAAAAGAGACATCAAATTGATGGTAATTATTTTCATGGCTCTTATGGATTTACTCTTTGAACTTGGAAAGAAAACAGAGAAAGAGGTTAATACCTCCCACCACGTGCTCTTTAATAGTCATCCTAATTTTCCATGAGTCTCAGTTGTGGGGAAGGAGTCAGAGAGTTGGAAGGTCCTTGAAGTGCTCTTAATAGGACTGAGGTGTCCATAATTATAAAGGAAGGGTGTACAAGTGAAGGAAAGGGTCTGAACTTCTGATCGAACCTGTGGTACAAATAAGAAGTACCCATTTGGGGGAAACTGTTGCATTGAGACCCCAAATTGATTATATAAGATACGTAGTCCATGCTAGGGTTATTTTTTCTTTTCCCCTCAGTGACTTGAGCTTGTCTATTGTCTGTCTATTTACTCAACCCTGATGACTAAGGGTGACATAAATCATAGAGAGTCCATTGTATGCCTCTTGAATGGATTCACTGATGTGTAATTTGCTGTGGTTCAAATGTGTCCCCCAAATTCATGTTTTATATCTGGTGTGCCATGAAATGAGATTAAGAGGATGAAATACAACTCTGGGGGTGAGAGGTGGGGCCTTTGGGAGGAGATTAGGATCAGGGTAAAGCCCCCATGATGAATACTTATGCTTGGGTTTATAAAGAGACACAGAGAGGCACACAATTGCTCTGTCTTCCTGTGTACTCAACAGGTGTGACCCTTGGACCTCGGACTTTCAAATTATGAGCTAGATAAACTTCTGTTCTTTATAATCACCAGTGTAGGTACTTCTGTTCTTAGTACCATGCCCAGTGCACGCCCTGCCATTCAGGATCCCGAGGAGCTGGAGTGCCAAGGAAACAGAATCATGTGTGATGAGACCCTCTCAAAGCTGCTGCTCTGTCTCACTCACATGTGTGTGCAGATGCTATCTATTATAAAAAAAATAAAATTTTATGAGGCTGTTTTTAAAATGCTTTATTTTTATGAGAGAGAGAGAGAGAAAGAGAGACTTTTGACAGGGTCTCACCCTACTGAGATCCTCCCCACAGCCTCCCAGTCAGCCAGGGATATGGGTGCACACAGGTCTCCTTGGAGTGTTCAGGTCAACCTGGGGTCTGAACGTGGGTCTCCCATGTGGCTCCAGTGTTACTTACATATGCCCTACTTCCTGTGCTACGTAACAGAATCATCATCCCCTATTTCTTTTCCTTCCTTCCTTCCTTCCTTCCTTCCTTCTTTTCTTTTTTTCTTTTCTTTTCTTTTCTTTTCTTTTCTTTTCTTTTCTTTTCTTTTCTTTTCTTTTCTTTTCTTTTTTCTTTTCTTTTCTTCTTTTCTTTTCTTTCTCTCTTTTTCTTTCTTTCCTTCCTTCCTTCCTTCCTTCCTTCCTTCCTTCCTTCCTTCCTTCATTCCTTCTTTTTTTCTTTCTTCTTTCTCTTTATTTCATGAGTGAGGGGGAGAGAGAGAGAGAAAGCACTCTTAGCAGAGTCTTGGGCACGGAAACCACCCCCATCCTCCACCAGCCTCAGATCACAGACACATGTATGCATGGCATATTCAGGGATATCTCCAGATGCAAACCCAGAACCTTCTCCAAGGGTCAATCTCAAAGAGCATCGTGATTTACTGTGCACCACTCTTCATCTCCTCTTCTTCTACTCTTTTCTTTATTCATGTTAAAGTGAGAGACAGATCAGCACCCTCCACAGAGTCTGGTCACTGTAACTCACTTCTTTCAGTCCTCTGGTCTGTGGAATCTTGGGCACTCACATGATACCTGGTGAGTTTGGGACTGACCAGACTGGGAATCCCAATGATGGTCTCCATGTGGGATTTGACTTCTTTCAAGAAACCCATTACCCCTGGCACAGAGCTGGCCCCTCTTCCCTTGTTTCTGATAAAGCTCTTTCTGTGGATATTTCTTTACATTCAGAAGTGAATCACAACATTTCCTATATTGAAACATTTACAAATTATCCTACATTATAGAGCTTGCCTTTTTTGTCAATCAACATCTGTAACCTAGTCTGACCTGTCTTCTAGGACTATCTTGAGACCAAGTACTCAATAAAAAGAAAAATAAAAAAGGAAAAAGGTGAATATATTGTCCGACCACTACCCACTACCTTTTTGATGCCAGGAAGACAGTAGCCCTCAATAAATACTTTAAATACCAGTTAAATTGTCATCTTAAAATTTAAACCTAGAAAAATCTGTGGCAGTCCTGAGCACCAGTTAAGAACTTTAGAACCAGGATTTCTGGGAGATTGGGGAAAGGAAGGTCTGCATTTTTTTTTTTTTTTTTAATCAATGCCCTCTGGGAAGATTCTGTAAATTGCAGATTGAGAAGCACTGTCTAATTATGTTCTGTTGGGAGAACCACCCAAGCCAGAGAGCTAAAGTTGGGCAGGAATCTGGTAGATGTGATATGGGAGGGGAAAGCAGAGTGTCTTCTGCTCAGTCCTCTCTCTCAGCCCAGACACCACCACGAGGTTCCTGAGAATCCTTGGAGCATACTGGGGGGTGTGCCATCTGTCTCCCTTATTCTTTGTAAAGTTATCACGCAATTCCCCTATGTCCGGAACTGCTTTAGGCCCAGAGTGACGAAAATCCTCTTTTTAATTTTTATTTCCTAACTAATGTCTTAGATGACCATTCATACTATGGAGAAAAACAAATCAGGAGACAGAAACTGACAGCAATAGAATTGGAAAAGCAGACTCCAAGTGGGGTGGGACATGTGGAGTTTATCTTCTAACACCTTCAATGTTCTCAGCTAAGTAGAGAAGCAGGACGTTGGCTGAGATTGATGGTGGATCATTGCTGCTGAACATTTGGGGAAAAATGGTGGAAATTTGAAACGATTGTCCAGAAGAGGAGAGAAAATAGAACTGAGACCCTCTGTCAGACCACTAGGTAGCATTAAGACCCACTTCACTTATAGTGACAATGAACTTAAAAGTATAGCCTGTTGTCATTTTTCCCACAACGCTCAGCCACAGCCCTCTCTGAAGAGAGAAGACATTGAATTTTATGAGTGTTGTTATCTTGCCAGGAGTGGGGAAAAAAAGTGAAGATGAAAAACAACAGTTTAGAGTGAAATGCAAGGGAGTGATCATAACAAATGTCTGTGGGGATTTAGGCTGGAACAGTGTATTACATGGACAGATATTGTAAGTATTGTAGTGAGAAGGACCTTCTTGTTCCTGTGAAATTTGTAAGTGCAGATGTTCCTGAAATACTTCTATTACTCGTTTTTGTGGAGAACATACAGTGTATTTTTCTCTGAAATCTGTAACGTTACATCTCACTTAGTTTCCTTGTGACACGGGGCAGACATCTCTATCAATAAACTCTCAGCATCATTACTGCTAATTCTCTGTATGTCTTTTCCCTGCCCTCAACAGAATGACAAGGTAATAAAAGGGAGGGCCATTGTTTTCTTCCTGAGTCTGGAACCTGGAATAAAAAACAAGCAGCTTCATAAAGAACTTGAGTTTACTTACTTAGAACAATATCACCACCTTGGAAACCTTATCACACTGTGTGCTTTCAAGCTGCAGATTGTGCTTACTAATGTAATTATTTCCTAGCCTTTACTCATAAACTAGATTAAAATTACAAGGACAAATAGGATCTTACCTGGAAATAGTCATTTTTTACATGACTTTTTAAAATTATATTTGAAAAACTGCACATTTTGTTTCTTTTTATAGGATTTATTTTTGGAGTTTTGGTGTGAAGAGAAATACACACTCAAATTTTTATAAGAACACATTCACTACAGACAAAAGTTACTCTCACAAAGAATTCAGAAACAGAATATAAAATGTAACTGGGACCAGCAGATAGTGTAGTGATTACATCACTGGACTCCCACAGGGCCAGCCGTGGTCTGAGTTCCTGACTGGAGGCTTGACGCTCACACTGGACACGTGTGTTTGTGTGTCTGCCCCAAATCCTAAGAGCAGATTGGAAGAGAAGGGATTCAGCGTGGCCAGTCCCGGGGAGGCGAGATGTGTGTGTGTGTGAGAGATTTCCCGCTTTCTTTCTCTCTGTCTCTCTGGCCTGTGCACTTGTCCTGTAACAAAAATTTCTCTTAAAAAAAATAGCTGCCTGTTTTTAGTTTTCCCACTGGGAAGGCCTCAGGGACACAAGTTAGCTTTTTTTGCTTCATGTGAGCAGGAAGTTCGTTTTTTTTCTGTTTCTAACAATGTTTCTTTTTATATTAATGCTTGGCAGATAAGGTACAGCCATCCACTAGGCACACTGTCGGAGTAAAGTTTTCCATTATTTGGGATGATTATTCTATTTGATTTTCAGAAATAAAAACTATAAAAACACATGAGGCTATGAGGACTCCTATTTTGTTTTTCATTTTAATATTAAAACCTTTATATAAACCTAACAAAGCATGCATTCTTTGTCTTTTTTTTTTTTTTTTTTTTTTTTTTTTTTTAAATTTGCTAGAGAGCACGTGTGCTTGCCAGGAAGAGACAGAGAGTGAGGAGAAGAAAAAAGCACCTCCATGGGAAATGGTCATACTGCAATCCCTTCTCCAATTCTCCTTCATTTAGGGATTTGGGGCATGCACACACATGTACCCAACATGTTTCTCAAGCTGCTGGTCTGGGACTTGATCCATGCAGTTGTCCATGTGAGATCCAGCCTCCTTAACTAACACACCATAGGCAGGTCCTGAATTTTCAGTATTAACATACTGAAAACATGATGGGTCTGAGATTGTCTATAGATAGATCATTTGGCTGTTGAAAATAAATTCTGATAAAACTTCTATCTTTGGCTCCTGTTCCAGTCTTTCCCCTAAACTTAAGAGAAGCATGTGTTCTTTGTAGTTTAAAATACATATTGCATATGATGGGATGAAGTGATCTGTATATAGATTTTTAACAGCTATTCTTAGAAGACCAAAACAGCTATTCTTAGAAGACCTTAACAATTCAGGATTTTTTTCCCCCAACTCCATCTTTGGACATAAGTAAAGTGATGAGAAACATAAGTAAAAGATGGCATGAGAAAGGAAAGTATATCGATACAGATGTTAATAAATTGACCTACTTCAAATAATAAAATACAGGAATTAGCAGGAAAAATTCCATTAAAATTTATATCTACTTATTTTTTAATTGCCAAAGGGCATATGTGTACACTAGGGAGAGAGAGAGAGAGAGAGAGAGAGAGAGAGAGAACACCTCCACTGGGGCGGGGCGTGGTCACGCTGTCATCCTTTCTCCTTCACTTCTCCTGCATGCCAGGCATTTCACACGCAGGCACATGTGCCCAGAATGCTTTTCTAGCCACTGGGGTTGGGATTTGAACTGCAGTCATCCGTGTGTGATCTGGCCTATTTCTCCTTATGAAGTTCTTCTGCATTGGGAAACAGAATCTATAAATGCCATCCTACATACCCAAACAATGTCCAATACCCATCCTCACTCTGAATTGAGAGTGATTGCCTGAGAGATCCTCTGGACATTCGTACCCAAACCTTTGCATCTGGTCAGGGTCGCTGTGCTGACGTTGACAGGAACAAGTTGAGAAATGATTAAAAATAGAAATATTTATGGTATTCAGGGGTTCAAAAATGTAGAAAAAAAAACATTCTTCATGAGAGTATTCTATAAGGAAAGCCTGTCAGAATATGGTACCAAAGAAAAATTCATGTTGTCAAGGTGAATGGTACTAATGTCAAAATGTACACATTCTTAATTTGGAATATTTGGGAAAAATTATATAGGAGGAAGGGTTCAATCCTTGCCAAGGTATTGCCTGTGAAATTGCGGGTTCCCCCACTTAGTTCACAGTTGAGGAGCCATGTTGTTTTAGGAGAACAACAATGACTTGGCATGATGGAGGGCCACTGTTAGAGAACAATAGAAATGCCTTGCTTCCAGAACACCGTGGACTATGGACTCCGAGTGAATGCGAATCCTGGGACTGTGATCTTCCTGCTTGCAAACAACAGGAGATCATTAGGGCATGATGGTGCATGATCTGATAAATGTATTTTTCCAGATTGCAAGGTGTTCTGTCCAGCCTCTGACATCATTTAATCTTACCCCCCCTCCCAATCAATACCAAAATGGACATGTTCTGGAAATCCCCCTATTTTTCTAATTCTCTAAAAAAAACTTTCTCTAAAAGATAACTTTCCTTCCTCCTTGTCTTAATACATACCGAGGACGAGAGAGGCTTAGCCGTTGCGTACTGGTATGCTTCTCCCTCTACCTCTTGACTCAGATCTCTGTCTCCAGTAGTTATTCCGTGTGTGCTTCAGGTGACTCCCTGCCAGTCAGAGGAGTCATAGGCCACCATTCCTAGGATAGTGGTATGTCATTTGCAGGCCATGGACTTTGTCAATTTGGAGAGGATGAGGGAATATTTGGTCCCGGATTTCTGTCTCTACTTGACTTCCTGATAACTACCCTCCTCTCTTCACCATAAACCATGGATCAGAAATTCAGGACAAGATGGCAAGACAGTCTCTCCCAGGGAAATTAGCTTGTGTATCTTGACAGCTCCGAGTATGTCAAGAAACAGCACACCAAGTAGTAAGGTTATACTAATCTGATTTAGCAATCTGCTCAGCAAGCATTTGCTGAGCACCTACTCTATATCAAGTCCTGTACTAATCTTCCAGGTCAGAAAATGAGTACGAAATGGTTCTGCCTTCAAGGGGCTGCTCTACTGGTCTGGGCAAATTAACACATAAATCAACTAAATATATTAGGTCATCAGGAAAGTCATGACACATTTTTGAATGGAAAAATACATCATGACATTCCTAACGACCTAATATACAGCAGAGGGTGGTAGAAATAAAACTAGAAGGAAGAACACAGATTTGAAGAATGAAAGAGTAACCATTTGAACCTAGACTGGGAGAGAACTCTCAGGATAGCTTCATGGGAATGGTTTTTCTAATCTAGAATTTGGAGGAGGAAAAAATAGGAGTTTTCCAAGAAGACAGAAAGAGAAAATACACTTTGCAGTAAGAAGCCATATTTGCAAAGGCATATGCTCTAAACCACCAAGACTTAGATGCTGAATGAATGTACCACTTAAGAGAAAGGAAAAAAAAAATCTAATGCTATATATTGAGACAGGGTAATACAGGGAGTGAAGCCATGTTTGGAAAAGGGCAAAGGTGAGCAATGCTTTTAAACACATAACAAAAATATGGAATAGGTTGTACGAGTCACAGTGGTGGCAGAAAACATACAGCACACCAAAATTAGACAATTTCTGGAGAATTGATATCAAATGTCACATTCCCATTTCTGCACATGTCACTTCCCTTTTCCAGAACTTAAATACCAATTTGACCATGAGGCTAGCTGGAGTTGTATGGAAATCCAGGGACAACTGCCTGATTTAAATCATGTTATGATTTGGTCTATTAAGACTCTATTAAATTGGTTCATTTATTTTTCTCTTAACACTATTCAACTATTTTTCCTCTGAAAATGTATATAAGCAAATGTATAAAATAGTACAAATAGTTTATGGGTATATTTTTATAACTTATAAAAAGATCATCATACATGTGAGTTAACATGTTTTTATTCAGTTATCACAGAAGGAAAACCAACTCACTGAAATTCTTGCAGTGTTTCAAGAGCCCAACTTAATGATCAGTTCATTCTTTCTTATGAACAATTATTAGGCTCCTTCCATCTATCCAAACCACAAGGTACCTGATTTTCTATAAACACACTATTTCCTGTGACTCAGGTAAACAGCAATCATTACTGACACAGCTCTAAGTCTGAAAGGAATACAAACATAAAATGTCAAATGTGAATCATATCTTTAGCAGTAGTTTTAGTTAAATCACAAACACTGTGTTTTGCGTACATAGACATCAAAGCCTGTATGAAAATTGAATTCAAATACTGTCAGTTACCTATTGCTATAAGTACCTCAGTAACTTCTGAGGATGTGAAAGAATAAAGTATTTAGTTGTCAGAATTTATGGTCTAGTGCAGGGGCCCTCAATCCCCAGGCCATGGGCCACTTCCACACAGAAAGTGGGCATAGGGGGTGAGAAGAGGCTGACTGAGGCTTGAATCACCTTGAAGCCATGCCCTTCATTTTCCTCCTAACACTCTCCATGGAAACATTGTCTTCTGAGAAACTAGTTTCAGATATCAAAAAGATTGGACACTGTTGATCTAGAGAGCTTTTGCTATGAAAATGCAATTTCACAATGTTTGTGGGCATAAATACTAGAAACTTCTGTAAACAGAAAATTGGAGGGACCATTAAATAATTTTGTCATTTTTTTTTTAAATCTAGGTTATGCCATTGCTGCCATGAATTTTTCAGGTTTACCTACTAAGGTTGATTTGAATAGAAGTTACAAAAACAAGGGACTACTTGGCACCCATACTATGAATAATTTTTAAACAACTGTCTTGTGTACTTTTGCTTTAAAAAATTATTCATTATGAGAGATTTGAAGAGACAAAAATTTAAAAATGGATTTTTTACTTTTCATATATAAGTAGAGTATTTTGAATTTTAAAGTATACAGTACTAAGCCAGAGGCTGTGATGTATAAAGAGATGATAATAAGGAGTTTAACTTACTAGGTGTAAGAAAAACTTAAAATTGTGGAATGACAGAATTTCCAAACTTTCTGGTTCTCTAGATATATATATATATATAGATATATATATATATATATATTTATATATATATAAAAATATATTTATATATAAATATATATATATATACACACACACACACACACACACACATATATATATTTATATATGATAATTTAGTTTTGAATTAGTTGATTTTAATTTTTTAATTATTTAAAAAAAATTATTTATTATTATTTTTTAAGAAAGTGTGTGTGTGTGTGAGAGAGAGAGAATGTGAGAAAGCAAGCTTCGAGGTCCAGGACTCTAACTGTGGTATGCTACGTGTGAGTCCAATGTCCTAACCACTATGTCACCTGTTGACCTCAAGTTGATGTGTACTATCAGAGACAAACTCAATTATAAATCTTGTAATTCTATAGTTTAAGAAGTAATATGATTCAGAGATGCATATTGACCTGAGAGCTAGAGGAGATATAATCCGATTTGTGTGAACATCAGACTGGTTAAACTTGAAAGTGTCACCAAACTTCTCTGAGCCTGTGGTCTGTCATTTGGTATTTTGGGAGTGAACAGTGGGTGTTAATTACATAACTTGTAAAAAATATGACTATGTTATAAAGCCATTCCTCTATATGTGTCTACCTCTGTGTTATGTCCCAATTTTATATTGAGTACATATATTTCCTTTTCTTTCTCAAAATGTGCTGTACTGCTTCTGTCCCTGAATTGGATTTAATGTCCAAATTAAAATTTAGGGGACCAGCAGTTAGCGTAATGGCTATGTCGCTGGACTCCCACGTAGTCGACTGCGGTTCGAGTCCCGGACCGGGCGGCTTAAACTCACGCCGGGCGCGTGTGCGTGCGTGCCCAAGATCCCGAGAGGAGAATGGAGGAGAAGGGATTGCGGCGTGGCCATCCCCCCTGGGGGGTGATTTCCTGCTCTCTGTCTCTCTGTCTCTCTCTGTCTGGCGAGCGCACGCGCCCTATAGTGAAAACCTCTCCAAAAAAAAAAAAAAAAAAAATTTAGAAAAATATCAATAATCTTTTTTACTCCAAAAATATATTTTATGTAAATTTTTTTTAAAAAAATTAGGACTAGCGTGATGGCCCAGTAGCCGAGAGAGCTGAATCTTACATGGCTGACTGTGAGGTTTGATTCCATCCCTGGTGGCTTGAAACATATGCTGGATGTGTGCTCATGTGTGTCCAACATCCCAACAGGATGTAGAAATGGAGGGGAAGTGACTGTGGTGTGACCACACTCTGGGGGAGGGAGGGGTACTTCTTTCCTCTTCCCCTCTCTCTCTCCTTCTGTCTCTCTTTGGGAGGCACACATGCCCTTGGGCAAAGTTAAGAACAAAAAAAGATGACATTTTCCTATTGTAAAAAATTCTAGTACTATGTTTGGAGCCAGAAATCAAGCATAGATTTTCTTTTCCCCTCTTTCAACTATACCCGATGGCAACTCAATAAACCATAACCATATATTCCATCTGACATCATCTCGTTTCCAAATTCTTCTCTTTTAAAGCTGCCACAGAGCACATACACTCACCAGAGAGAGGCAGAGTGATGGGGTAAGGGTAGGAAACACCCATCAGTGAGACGATGGTCATGAAACCACTTAGGTTCTATATCTCCATCCAGTCAACTTTGGGGCATGTACACACATGGTGTGTTTTTCCAGTTATAGGAGCCAGGATTCAACCATGTGAGATCTAGCTCCCATTAACTATCAGACTACAGGGTCAACCCCCAAATTCCACTTTTACTTTATCAACCAATAACTATTATCATCTCACTTTGATTCATCTCTCTTGATTAGTATATTTCCAATATTGATAGATATTTACTCTACTGAGCAAGTATGTGACTTCACTGGAAACACACTACAGCATAATTGGCAGCTTGATCAGGACTTTGTTACGTAATCTCTGACATATACTCAGCAGTTGAATGAGGTAGGGAAATAGTCAGGTGTAATTATCCTTCTCTTTCTGATGTGGAAGAGCTGGTCCCACAGCTAGTAAAGGAAATCCTACTTCTGACTTATTTTGTTTTGATTTTTATATTATATCATGATTTCTCCATAAAATCATGTCATCTTATGTTTAAAGAATTAAAAATAGAAGGGATCTTTTTAATACAGTAACAAAAGTTATTTTATATAAATAAAAAATCTAAGATAATGAACAGACCTAGAATTTATAATACTAAATGAAATAACCAGGCTATGAAACACAAATGCTATGTTCCAACATAACATATGATGAGTATTCTCATTTATTAGCAGAAGCTAGACTCTATAACATAAAATTAGTCAGAGTTTTCTTAGATACTAGAAGCTGCGTGGTTGGGGCAGTTCAGGAGACAATGATTAGCAGATACAAGAACGTAGGTAAACAAATGGAACAGGTTATGTTATCCAACAGTACACCACAGCAGAGTAAAACATGTAGTATATGATTCAATATATACTTCAAAAAATAAGAATGAATATAGAATTGTGCATTACATAGCGTAATGTTAAATGTTGAAGATGATGAATGTTTATATCCTTGATATAATTTCTACACACTGTATCCATGCTTTAAAAAACCATATTGTATTCTGCAAAGATGTACAACCATTATATGTAAACCAATCAGAGGTAAAACTATATATAGAGAGAAATAGATACAGACACACACACACACACACACACACACACACACACATGTATCAACGTTATTTACCAGTTTAGAACTCTCTGCAAAGATTCAGGAAATAATTTGTAGCTCTCATTATTGACTCATTGAGACTTTGCAATATTTTAGGTTTTTTCTGAGAGTAATAAACAAGCAAACATTACAAAGTTCTAGGAAAACTATGTCTACATGTATCAGAACAAGAAACCTTCAATTAATTGTAATTGAGGCTATTTATTTATTCATTATAAAAGATGGATGCTGCTCCTCCTCTTCCTGTTTGTGGAATATAGAAGTGAGTAGATAAAATTGATCTGCTCCTGCCAGATTTACTTTCTTTATTCCAAATCTCTTCACCTCTACTCAGATTATTGTTATATTTCTGTCTTTGTAATGCATCATTCAGATGTCCAATTTAACGTCTTCTGTTTGTATCTGTTTGGATTATGGTTTTTATGATTCAGAAACTTAAAAACAGTATTAAGTTGTTCTAAAAAAGAACATAAAGTTTTTCATATTCCAAAACTCTGGTTCAACTGTTTTAGCTATATTGATATTATTGCTTCCAATTTTGTTTATTCTAATAATTCTTTGAAAAAATATTATGGTAGTAATAGATAAATGCAATAGGTTTCTTTAATAATAATAGATCATTCTGAATATCTTTTTGGCTTTTATTGATCCAATAGCATTTCTAGTACTTTTTTAAGGCAAATTAGGTCATCCAAAATCTTTAGCTAGAATAAATTTCTCATTAACATGCATATTTTGTACTTAGGGAGATTTTTAGTTTCTTGCGTTGTACTCTGACTCCACAGACCTAAATATCTCTTGGATTCTTTTATTTTATTTTATTTTTTTGAGAGATTTTTGCTATAAGGTGTATGCACTTGCCAGAGAGACAGAAATCAAGAATCACCCCCCAGAGGGAATGACTACACTGC
Source organism: Tupaia tana (assembly GCA_026018925.1). Lineage (NCBI taxonomy): Eukaryota > Metazoa > Chordata > Mammalia > Scandentia > Tupaiidae > Tupaia > Tupaia tana. Next base: position 8,289,257 of record JAKSZU010000012.1, on the reverse strand, counting down.
AATTCCTTCTCTCAGGATTTTAGGCAAACATGCACATGGGCCCAGTGTGAGTTTTAAGCTGCCAGGTCCGGAACTTGAACTGTAGTTGACTACATGGGAGTCCAGTGACATAACCATTATGTCGTATGGCAGTCAGTCTTAGATTCCAAACATTTGCTCCATTTTCCATCACTAAACACACTTCTGCCTGGGCAAATGAACTTTCCTTCTTTGTTTATAAAATTCTGCTCAATTTAGGTCTCTTAGCCTCTGAGAAGTTTTCTTACACTTTTCTAAGCAAAGATGATCCTTCTTTCAAAATATGTCTATGATCCTTTTTCACTATAGAAGTTATTATAGTGTGTAAAAGTTGTTAGTTTCTTTTAGTCTCCCCTGCAGAACTGTGAAGACATTGTGAAGAGAGACTTTTTCATGTTCAGGTTTGTAGCTCATGAACCCAGAAAGATAGTAAGCCTTATCTGGGACTTAATTATAGGAGATAGATCGAATGGATTAATGAATGTCGAAGGACAAAAGATGAGATTGGAAAGAGTTTCCAAGTCAGTACTCATTATTTTATATAAGAATTTTTAGATGAAATAATAGACTGAGAACTCAAAAGGTGAAGCTTTTCTAGGGTTTCCTCTGATGCCTAACTAATTCAACAGTTTTCCTGCAGTCAAGCATTTATTTAAAAGATAATATTTAGGTATCTTTTAATTTAATTTTTTAATTATATTTAATCACTATACATCTTTACAGCATACACAATGGTTTTTCCCCACGTGAATACAGTCATATTAGTCAAGTCATGATATTATCATGTGTATTATCATCAGGGAGAAAACTGAGGAAAGAGATTTAGGTTTTTGTTTTTTTTTAATTTTTTGCTATAGCATGCATGTACTCTCAGCAGAATCTTAATTAGCTGGATTTCTTGCTAAAGAGACAGACAGAAAGCAAGAAATCCCTCCTGAAGGGAATGGTCATGCTACAATCCCTTCTCCTCCAGTCTCCTCTTGGAATTTTGAGCACACAAGCACATGTGCCTGGTGTGAGTTTCAAGTCACCAGGTCCAGGACTTGAATCGTTGTCAGTCACATGGGTGTCCAGCGCCTTAACTACTATACCACCTGCCGGCCCCAATACTTAGGTTTTAACACTAGGAAAATATTCTTTTGGACAAAGTGAAATTTTAGAATTTTTAAAAAACACATAATCGAGTCTTAAAACTATTTGTCCTCACAGGAAGTAATAATAAATAAAATTGTTTATTTCTGTAAACAACTTAGCAATTGAGATAGCTCTGAACTAATTGTTCAAAATCTTGATCAAATTATGTAGGGTATTTTTGTTTGTTTTCAGTTTTATATAGTTTCAACTGACATTTTTAGTTTCCTTAAAGTACAGGTAAACACCAGTTATTAACAAGGAATTAATGTACACTTAATTAATACTTGGATATTACTATGTAATATCTGTAGTAAGTTTATATTCCCATACTAAGTTTATAATAATTTGACATTAGGAAATCATTTCAGAAATGACCAGTTATTAATAATGGTATGATAATTCAGTTCCATGGAGAAGATTTATATCAATACAGTAAAAGGAAGTGCCATTGTTTTGTGCTCATAGCTTTTTAGAATTAATAAACCTATATTCATAGATTAATTAGATAAAGATGAAAGGAAAATAATTAGGTGATTTAAAACAGAACAGGGCAACAGCAATTTGTTTTGCATTTATGCACATAGTGGTAGGGGGGATAGTGGTGGAGGAATTTTTGGATGGACTGAAACCATCTCACCAATAGCAAAACTGCCCTGCAGGTTAGCAGCAGACCAGTGATCTGGGTCTTAACCTCAATCAAATCAGAAGTTTCCTTGAAGAATTATACACCTTTCTAACTTCTTACATCTTCAGCACATTGAGTGACAAAAGTAATCTTACTGAACTTGCCCTGTGGTCTCATTTTGATTAAAAGTTCTTCAGCATTTCAACATGGGTAGCAGCCTTCCCAGTTATGACCACACTGGATATGGGTTAACATAGAAGAAAATGAACAAACAGAAAAGTCTAATCCAGATAGGAGAACTTTGATGAGATGAGACCCAAGGGTAAAATTTCTTGTTGTCTCTTAAATGACAGATTAATCAAAAAGTAAATCTGTTAAGCTAGTTGAGACACAAGTAATAGTGTATGCAAATCAGCTTTTGTTCTTCAACAAACAAAAACAAAATACTCAATGACTTTCAATATGCATCTTTTCCATAAGATTTTGCTCATGGATCTTTGGATTAGGAGAGGTGAAATTGAGACTTTGGTTCTGTTTCCGGCTGCAGCTCAAATTCAGGTTTGGTGACCAGGCCACAGCAACTAAGCCATGTTCTCAGGGCAGGTGAGAACACCAAAGTGAAGCACAGAGCAGGCCACTGTTTCTGCCAGTTCCACTGAAATTCCTTCAAACACAGCATGTAATAGGAACAAGGCTCGTAACAGTGAAGTAGAAAAGTAACCTCTGACCACAATGAGAAGAGAAAATAAGAGAACATTTGTTGGACAATAATGTTAATTATTGCATTTATTTAGTCAATGAGCTTAAAATAATAAAATGGCTGTCTTCAATGCCAATTGACACAAAAATCTAAATCTACGCCAGCTCACCTGCCCTACGTGAAGACATTGCTGCATAGAAAGAAAATTTCAATGTAGGGTGAGAAAGGAAAAGGGGCAGTTAGGAAGCCATTATAATGAAATTGTTTCTGACTTCACACACACACACATACAAAACAAATCTACCCACTTTTGATAGTTTATGATAAATACACATTCTCTGATTATCACCATCAATATTTATAAAATATTACTATTATTATTGAAATGACTGAAAAAACCTGTAAATGTAGCCAAATATTCAATATTTCCACTCAGAGTAATACAAATCTGAGTTAATACATAGATATATAATTTACCTGAATAAATACTGCATTTCCCAGCCTCCCTTCTAGATAAGTGAGGGTAAAGTCAAGTTATTGTCAATGGGATATAAGAAGAAGAGACAAAAAGTTGTCCCCAGATATGTCACCAAAATTCAGTTCAATATGAGGGAGACTACAAGTGAGACTCCAAAGCGGGCTAAGATTGATTAGAAAGGTAATATAAATAAAGCACCAACAGTGACGGTCCGTTTTGCGTTTATCTTGTTTCTGTTTGTCTGTCTTTGTTTTCTCCTGGGTAATTAGTGCAAGGGAAGCTAATGGCATTCTGATTTATAAGTAAGAAAACCAAGATTCAAAGGGGTATGTGATAGTACTTTGTTTCACTTACTCATCGCTTTAAGAATTAGGGATTTATTCAAACTAAGGACTTCTGACTTCCTCCTCTACAAGTATGAACATAAGTATAGATGCTAGGAAATTTAAAAACTTTTTGAGTATGGGATTTAATGAAAGTCTGTTTGATTTTTTAGAAGGTGTCTCCTGGCATAGTTTAAAGGTAGAAGAAATAGCTTATCAACTTCATCTTCTACCTAAATCATCTCAGTTGTCTCTCACATCATGTATCCTAACACCTTGAACAGCTCATTGTTCTTTACTAGTCACTAGCTTATTTGTCAATGAGTTATATTCAGAGATTGTTATAAACAGAAATCAGTCAGAGGTTATCCATCTTGCACATTCTATATCTGTGATTCTTAGATGGCAATCGGCATGTGCACTCACTCGTCTTTCTTGTATATTCATATACTTGAATGAATTATATGGAGAGCTCTTGTAAAATTATTTAAATGAGAAAGGCAGAATAAAATTTCTAAAGATGAATGAAAAATGTACCAGAAAAAGAAAAATCCACTTATAGTGTTAAAAGACTATTTTTTTTTCAAATTGAATTACTTTAAAATCAAGAGCATTAACAGCAGTATTGCATATTGAATTAGAAATAATTTCATTTCTGTAGCAAGTGAGAACAGCAAAGTTTATTATAGTTCTCCTAAAATGTGGAAGAATAATAAGCTTGGAATGAATAACCAACTTTGGATTGTCTTCTATATGCTGGGAACACTGCTAAGTGACTTAAATTTGTTATTCAATCCCTGTGATAACCATAATAAAACACAGTGATTCATTACATCTAATACATGTAGAAACTAAGCCTCAGTAACATCACCTGAAGCTACACAGCTAGGAAATAGCAAGCCTTGCGGATAGGATGTGGCAAAAATCAATTTGAAGCCTAAATTGACAGCCTCTAAATCCCAACCATAGAAATTTTATTCCTTTATGAAAGGAATAAATTCTCAGATAAATACTATGTATTTCCAACACTAATCTGTATGCAATGAGGAAGGCAAACCACTTTCGCTTCACCCTTTTGCCCAAGAGTTTATACTCTAACTAGAGAGTAGAACCTAAGATATTGAAAAATTATGAACTACAAACTCAACTGAATTCCACATGATTAGGAGATTTAATCAACATAAGCTGAGATCATTGTTAGGTCTTTATTGTATATTTGCAAAGATGAAAGGAATTAGCATTCCCAATGAATGATAAGACAAATATGAAACCAGCTCTAGAATAGGAAGAGTGCTAGAACACTGTAGAGAGACATAAAGATGAGATTCTCTGCAATCGTTTAAGGACCATTTAGCAGGCTAGCCAGTGGTGTGATGGTTGAAGTAGCTAGATGCCACATGGCCAACAGTTTGAATACCAGACCTGATGGCTTCAGAAACACACTGGACGCATGTGCATGTGTACCTAAAATTCCTAAAGGAGGGATAGATGGAAGAGGAGAAATGACAATATAACCATCCTCCCAAGGGAATGCTTTCTTGCTCTCTCTCCCTCCGTCTGTCTGTCTCTGGTGAGTGCATGTGTTATCCGTAATTTTTTTTAAATTACAGTTCATCAGTTACTGAAGTACTTGTTTATAGACCACTGATTTTCAAGGAAAAAAAAACCTCATTCTTAGTAAGTAAGATCTTGAAGACACCACACCCATATTCTACCCAAACGTATTCACACACAAAACAAGGGGAGCATAGGGTAGGCACATCACTGAACAGAGTCCTTGTGGTTCAAGCAGCTGCAGTGTATGTGAAATATTCTACAGTTCTTTCTAGAGTACATTCCTGGGGAAGTAAGGTTGCATTCCATTTGTGAAGCTGGATATGCATTTTATTTTTCTTTTTTTTAAGGTTTTTGCCATAGAGTATGTGTGCTAGCTAGAGAGAGAGACAGAGACAGAGAAAGGGGAAGTGAGAAATTACCCCCCCACCCCCAGGGCAGATGGCCACACCACAATCTCTTCTCTTTCATTCTTCTCCTGGGATTTAAGGCATATACACATGCACCCAGTGTGAGTTTCAAGCCACCAAGTCTGGCATTTGAACCATGTTTAGCCATGTGGGAGTCCAGTGCCCTAACCACCACACCCTCTGCTGGCCCCTGCATTTCATTTTTGATCACACACATCAACATACATACATATATGCATATATTAAAAGACTTTAAAAAGTCTGTGGAAAAAAGTGAAAGTAATTTTGGTATCAAAGAATTGAAATTTACACTTAGCACTTTTAACCACATGTATTTTCCATGACATTTGGAAGACTATTCACATGCACACATGTAGACAAACACACATAAATGCATATTCAAACATACACACAAATTCTTGAAAGAAGTCATTGAGATAGTTGCCTCCTTTTTCCAAATGAAAGGACCTAGGCATAATGTGGTCAAACTGCATAGTTAACTTGCCCAGGTAGAACCAGGATGTTATCTCAGTAGCTGACTGAATATTGTGTCCTTTCACTCATCTAGTAAAATCTAATTACAACACAAGGGCATGGTACAATGTCTCAATCCCTGTAACAGTAAAATTTTCTCCTACACAGAATAATGAGTGCAAGACTCAAAATAAAGGATGGGTCAACTGTGGGAGTTTGTACAAACTTTAGCTATAGAATAAGATGATCTCAGTTTTAGATCTGCTTTTATCACTTATTGACTTTGCAACATAAGGGTGATTGGCCAAACAACAAAAACTAACATGTATTGCAAATGTCACCTTAAGAGCCTTTAGAACTGTCATGTTACATAATTCTCATAAGAAATTGCTGAGGTTGCTAGTATCATTTTCTTTATTTTACCATTGGGAAAAGTGTGGAGCAGAGCTTGAGATCTCACGAAGACACCCGAGGGAGTGACTAGGCCAAAAATTAAACTTTGTTCCCAAACTCAGATTTTAGCTACTCTGACATACTCTTAATCACCTTGCCCTGTGCACCTTACTTCTATCAGCTGATAAATGAGGATGAAAAACTTCTACCTTTATAATTATTATGAAGATCAAGGGATGTACTTAACCTGCTGCACTCTGAGCATATGAAAAGTCTTTAAAAGGTTCATAAAAAATGTGAGTTATGAAAAATCTGTGCATAGATTTCAAAAACTTTTTGTACCAATGTAAACTCATACTTAAATTCCACATTTCCATAAAGTTTTTGAATTCACCTTGTATAAAGTGGCATAAGAGAGGGAGATGGTGCAGGTTAAAAGCTCTACAAAGGAATTAACATCCAGTCTAGTACCAATTCTTCTTCTTTTTTTTGGAGAGGTTTTTGCTACAGGGCGCGTGTGCTCGCCAGACAGACAGATCCCGAGAGGAGAATGGAGGAGAAGGGATTGTGGCATGACCATCCCCCCTGGGGGGTGATTTCTTGCTTTCTGTCTCTATGTCTCTCTTTGTCTGTCTGGCGAGCGCACGCGCCCTATAGCGAAAACCTCTCCAAAAAAAAAAAAAGAAAAAAGAGAGAATTTTTGCTATAAGGTATGTGTGCTTGGTGGAGAGACAGAGATATGTAGAGAGACAAAGAGACATAGAGAGGCAGAAAGTAAGAAATCACCCCCTTGGCCATGCAAGAAATAATCCTCCAGGGAGGATGGCCATGCCACAGTCCCTTCTCCTCCATTCTCCTCTTGGGTCCCCTCGGTATTTTTGGCATGCACACACATGCACCCAGTGTGAGTTTCAAGTCTCCAGGTCCATTTGGTCATACTGCAGCCAACTACGAGATAGTCCAGCAACGTAACTGCTACACCATCTGCTGGTCCCACATTTTTAAAGAAGTATTTATTTAGATATATGGATTCTATGATATTTATAAATGTTTATAAAAGTAAAATCAGTACCAGAGTTATAATAACCTATTTGAATTAACTTGAATTAATAAAAGGAAAATATTGTTGAGTATTTTTTATGAATTTAATTATTATCTGATATTTTTCATACACAGTGTTTGATAGAATGTGTCTAAAAGTATTCTTAGGTCATTTACTAATGAATAGTAAGGATGACTTAGTCATTGGAAGAAATTAATAAATTGCAGTTATATCTTATAACTGCATTTTGAAATGACTAGGAAATAGTTATTAGAGAGTTTTCAATTTAGTCTTGGCTCTAATTTTCCATGAGAAAAAATTTACATAATTAAAAGCTTAATAATTCTTTTTACCTGAGGTAAGTATTGATTTTTTTAGGCGAGAACAAATTAAACAATTAAGAATATTTATAGTATCTTTCCTAAACTTCAAGTTTAATGAAGTTGCCACACACAAGTAGCAGATAAAATCAAACCATATTATCACTGCTTTTCATAGGTCTCAGAATACTACTAGCTAGCCATGTTAGTTTGCTAAGAGGCAGTCTATTACAGAGTTTAAGTTCATGGGCTCTAGAAACTTACCTCTAGAATGGGGATGATAATCATACCTCCTTGAAGAGTTAATATTCTAACACCTTGTAAGCATGTTACTGGCCAATAAGGTCTGGCTGCTGCCTCTTGGGGGTCAATGAAATGAGAAAGAGAAATGCTGGAGAAGAGAGTTTATTTTTGTAACAGGTTATGAGGGGATAGCAAGCCCCATCAAACTCTCTGGAAAGCTCAAAGTGTTCTCAGTATTTATAGATCAAAGATACAGGGGCCGGCAGGTGGCATGGTGGTTAAGGGCGCTGGACTCCCACATGGCCGACCGTGGTTCGGGTCCTGGGCCTGGCGGCTTGCTTTCTCACTTTCTCTCTCTTTCTGTGTGTGCCTCTCTGGTCAAATTGAAATAAATGGATAAATAAAAATAAAACTTATTTAAAAAAAGATACAAACAGGTCCAAATCATTGCTCACTACCATCGATCAGTCAGTCACTTTCGCCTGAGTTATTATCCTGATTCCTGTTTTACTTCAAATACTTATTTAAAAATTAAAACTTGTACATCTAAAACTGGTTGATTATCTTGCAGCAAAGCAACTTTTTTGAAAATAACAACTGAGAAAGCTGGAAAATTTCTTTTTCATAAGAGAGTTTGCCAAGGTGGTTATGTTTGAGAAAGAAGCTGGAGTAGAGGAGAGAAGTCTATTGAGGTGAAGCCAAAGCTTCGTATTGCTTTTATTCTCCAGTCATTTGTTAGTTTGTAAATGATGTGGGGCTGAGGGCCTATAAAGTCAATCATTAAGAGACAACTGAAAGACAGAGATGCTGAGCAGGTTTGTCGCCCTTTTTGAACCTGATGGAAATACAATTTGGAGTTCAGCAGCACCAATAAACCCATACCTGAAAGATGACACAGAATCGGGAAGCACACTGACGTAGGTCTGAGATTTTGTGTCATGTTTCCCCAAATCACTTAGCAATAAGTGACTGGTAGGAAAAAGTCTGTGAAGCAGAGCTGAAAGTACCTACTAGGAGAAGCCAAAGCACTAGCAAACCCTCTGACCTTAGGCTGATAAATATTTATAAATTATGTATCATAAAGAATGAAAATAGGACCAGTCCATGGCCTCGTGATTAAGAAAGCCACATCCCACGTGGCTGATTGTGTCTGAAAGCCCAGTCCCATTGGCTTGAAAAACCTTATCCGGCACATGCGCATGCATGCCCCAAATCCCAATGGGATAGAGGAATGGTGGAGGAAAGATTGTAGCATGAACACTTCCCATGAGGGGTGCTTTCTTCCTCTGCACATCTCTCTGTCTCTGTCCATCTCGCACTCTCTCTCTCTGGCAAGCACACAGGCCCTCTGGCAAAATTAAAAAAAAAAAAATAGAAGAAGAAGATAAAAAGATAGATATTAGATTTCCAGTTACTACCCAGGATAACTAAATTCTACAAATAAGTGAGAATGACAAAGAGATCACTTCTCTCAGAGACTGAGAGAAGTTACAATTTAGAATGAATTAAGGTGAGGTGTTCTTACTCTAACTTTCTCAGAAAACACAAATAAGCCCATTCAGAGGCAAGATAAGAACAGTCATACCTTTAAATATTTCTTCACAATCAATAAGAATTTTTTACCAGACTTCAAAGGAAACAAGAAACAAGTTTATAAAAAGAAAAATAAATAATAGAAACAGGTGCAGAACTTGTCCAAATAATGGAATTAATAAACATGGGCTTTTATGTAGTTGTGATTTAATCTTCATGTTCTAAATTTTTTTTTAAATCTCAAGAAAACAGAAAAGTGGAAAAAATATACATTAGAAATTATACACCATGAAAGCCAATAACCAATATTAACTCTCCAGTAAAGAAAAGTAGCATATTAAACAGAACAGAAATAAGTATAAGGCTGTTAATTAATGACACTTGCTGCTAAAACCTTTAATATCAATTTATTAAAGTATATTCGATTGCTAATGAGAATTTTAAATGGTTTATCAATCTGGAAAAAAATGGATGTCTCTTAAATGGTTAAATATAAAGTTAACATGACATAATTCTCTCTCAGGTATACACGCATGGAGAATGAAAATATTTGTCCACAAAAAACTTGTTTATGAATGTTTATAGCAGTATTATTCATAAGAGTCAAATGATAGAAATAACTTAAATAATGGATGAATGGGTAAACCAATGTGGTATATCTATACAAAAAAAATTGGTCATACAAGACAGTGACAGTACTAATACGTGCTACAACATGAAGGCATCTTGAAAACATTATGAATGAAGCTAGTTACAGAAGACCATTTATTATATGTTTATGTGATATATCTAAGGCAGGAAAATCTACAGAGACAGAAAATAGACCTGTGTTTGCTTAGGGCTAGAAAGGGTGGTGGTACTATGGTTCGAATGTGTCCCCCAGAAATACCTGTGCTGAAAATAGGTGAGTTACTGTAATGCTGCTGAGAGGCTGGGACTTAACGTGACTATAGTGTTGAAAGGTAGAGCCTTTGGGAAGTGACTTATTGGGGTAAGGTCATCAGAGCAAGGGTACCATGATTGGATCCTGGTGGGCTTATGAGAAGAAGGAATGAGAGAGACAGACACATGCTCACTCTACCTTCACATGTAATGTCATGCATCTTCCTGGGACTCAGTAGGGAACACTTTTCAATAAGAAAATCCACACAGGAGTAGTCCCCTGAAATTGGACCTCCAAAGCTATGAGCTAAATAAACCTCTGTTTTTTGTTTATTTGTTTGTTTATTTAAGTACCCCGAATCAAGATATTTGTGTTAGCAACAAAAAAGACTGAAACAAATAAGAGTGTAATAGCTAGAACATAAAGTTATTATATGAGGCGATTAAAATATTCTGATATGGACTGTTTGATAGTTGCACATTTCATTTTATATAGTAAAAAGTCATTGAATTGTACATTTTAAATGGATGAATTATAAAGTGTGTAAATTATATCATAATAAAGTGATTAAATAAGTTAATGCTCAATAAGTAAGCAAGGAAAGAAACAGGAGAAAGACAGAGAAAGTATATTATACTAATAGGTAGATACATTGATAATCCTTTTTTTTTTCTTTTTATAGAGAGATATTTGCTATAGGGTGCATGAGTTTGCCAGAGAGACAGAAAGTGAGAAATCACCCCCTGGGCGGGGGGGGGGTGGGGGGGTGGGGTGGTGATGGCTACACCACAATTTCTTCTCCTCCGGTGTCCTCTTAGGACTTTGGGCATGCACGTGCATGCACCTGGTGCATGAGTTTGAAGCTGCTGGGTCCAGGATTCGAACCAGAGTTGGCCATGTAGGAGTCCAGCAACATAACTACTATGCCATCTGCTGGTTCCAAGACACATTGTTAATCTAATAAATGATATCTACAAAACCATATAGCAAACACTTGCTAATAAAATGTGTTGGAGCAACTAAAACACATCAAGTCACCCCTTTCCAAACATGATTCCAAGTATTTTTAGTTAGCTCTAACTGAGAATTCCAATACCCATATTCCATAATTTTGGAACTTGTTAAACTATTAAAAAACAAGATGGCAAATATATTGTAGTTAAAAGCAATTTATTGTATTCTTGAGAAATGCTAAGAGAATGGATTAATATATGGTCAATTGATCTTCAGCAAGGGTGTCGAGAATACACAATGAGAAAAAATAGTTAACCCTCCAATGGTATGATGACTGTGAAAATTTACATGAAAAATAATTACACTGGACTCTTATTCACACCATACATAATTAACAACTCAAAATAGATGAAAAACATAGATGTAAGACCTGAAATCTGTAAAACTCCTAGAAAAAAATAGAGGGAGAGAGCTTCATGTCATTTGTCTTGGCAATGATTTCATGGATATATGACACCAAACTCTAGGCAACACAAACAGAAAATAATCAAGTGGGACTGCATCAAACTCTGCTTCATGTCAGCCGGACTGCTTATATCTTATAAACTGAGCATCTGTCAACAATTTTGATATCTGTGGGGGCAAGAGAGATCTTGGAACTAATCCTCCTCAGATACACAGATATAAGCATTTAAGTCATTATATTGATATTTTGACAGTCTTCGAATTTCTGTCATTTCATTTTCTTTCTTTTTTTTTTTTCCTTTATTCAATTTGTCAAATTTGTTCTATCATTCCCTTATTATCCTTTTGGTGGCTCTAGGATTTATAATGATTTCTTCTTTGAGAAGACTAGTTGATGTGTATTTGCTTGTTTGATATTTTCACAGGTACTTTTAACTTTTCTTTTTCTTTATAGATTATTTTTTAGCTTAAATTTAGATTTTTTTTTGCCAAGTCTCAATGTTATTGATCATTGCTTCTGTAATGTGTGTTCTGAGGCTGAGACCTTGTGCTTAATTTTTATTTTAACAAATTCTATTTTTTAACTTTGATGCTTTACTTTTTTATATATTTTTAATTTATCTTTTTTCCCACTCTTTCATGACCTCATTGAGGATGTTGTTATTTATGTTTCCATGATCTTGACTGCACATTTGGTCACATCTGTCATTCTGATATTTTTTATGAAACTTTCTCCTATTTTCGCTATATTTTCCTGTTTTTTTTAATATGTCTACTACTATTTTATTAAATATTAAATGAGTTTTGTATTCATTCAATGTCATACTTCAAGTAAATTTAAAAATAACAGGCTGCTAATCAAAATGATCTTAATTATATTAAAACAGTCAAAACTGAAATGATTTTTATTTTCTGTTACTAGAGGGTGTATGAGCTCACTAGAGAAAGAGACAGAGAACGCATCTCTCAATGGAGTTTGATCACATCTCAATTCTTTTTCCTCCATTTTTCTTTTCTGTCAGGATGTAGGGTTCACATGCACATGTGTGTGTCTCAAGCTACTGGAGTTAAGATTCAAACCACAGTTGGCCATGTGGGATCCTTAACTGTTGAACTGTTTTGTTTGTTTACTTTTAACTTTATTTATCCCATGAGAGAGAGAGAAGAGACATTCACCTCCAACTGTGTGGGGACATGTTTAAGAGAGAGAATCTGGGGTGTGGGGACATGCTCTGAGCAAACACCACATGCTCTTTTGGGGTTTGGCAGAACCTTGTAACTTGTCTTTCCTTGACCTTGGCTGCAGACAGAGCAAGGGTGGAAATTGCTAGGGGCATTCCAACAGACACACTTAATGGACTTCAAGAAACATCTTGGCCCCAATTAGTAAAATCCAATCCCTGCTCTTCATCTGAAAGGTTCTTTAGCCTACTCTGGGTGTGGTGGTGTGAGAAGATCTTTAGCTCCTTCCCCACACCTAATAGCTAGTTTTTTGCATTAGAAAGGAAGATGAGATTTTCTCTTGATGGAATTATCACCAAGGGATACACCTGGCCTGGTGTGACTAAGCCCTCATAGATTTGTTAACTGCTTCTTATTGTCTGTAACCTGGCAACCAATGTATGAAGTGTTGTAAAACATACATGTGTAATGTCTCCTTGTTCTATAAATAAAGACATCCAGTTCATCTGGGCGGCACAAGTTGCTTGGGCTATCTAGGCTCAGGTTGCCTGTGTCCATTTCTACTCGATCCTTTTGTCTCATTCTTCCCAGTTCTCCAGTCCTGGCAAGATGGAGGGCTTTCTCTTTCTCCTCCTCTTTCTCTTCCTCACCAGCAACCCCCTGATCATGATTCAGCCAGACCCAAGCCCTGGGGCGGACGCCGACACAACTGGTATTCAGTCTGTCTTCTGCGCCCAGCACCGTGGCATGCACAGGTGCCAGTGTGCACAGGAAGATGTCCGAGGGTGAGCCTGGGAGATGCCTGTTTGCTGCCAGCACCGTGCAGCATGGCACCACTGCTGTCCATTGGGACTCACTGAGACCACATTTCTTTCTGATGATCCAGAGGAACAGATAACTGTTTCAGAGGAAGGATAAGTAGTGTGCTGAGTAGTTACCCGATGTTTTTTGTTCTTGTTGTTGTTTTTGTTTTTATTTTTCACATTTATTTATTTCTCCAATGAGCAAGACAGAAAGAGAAAGAATAGAGATTAAGAGACAGCAACTCAAAAGGATCTAAATACATGATCTACACCCAACCTTAGCCAGCCCCAGATCACAGGCACACATGTGGCTGGTGTATCAGGGAGGTTTCCAGATGTGAACTTGGACCTTTTCCTAGTGAGTCAGCCTAATAAGGCATCACATTTTACTGCCGTGCTATGGTCTAGGCCCACCAAAAGTTTTTAAAAAAATTTTAAAGAGAGATTTGTGCTATTAGGTGTGTGCACTCACTAGGGAGACAGAGAGACACACAGAGATAAAAGGCGAGAAGTCAGTCCTTCACCCCAGGAACGAGGGCCACAGCACAATCCCTTCTCCTCCATTCTTCTCTTTGGACCTTGGGCACACATACACACCTGCCTAGCATGAGTTTTAATCTTCCAGATTCATACTCAAACTGCAGTTGACTGCGTGGGAGTCCAGTGATATAACCATTATGTCATCGACTGGTCTCCCCACCAAAAGTTTTTAATAGCACTGGAGCCATTTATTTTTTCTCTGAATTTTCTATCGGTGCTTTCCTGCATATACTGTGACATGTTGCCATTTTGCAGTCCATAGAACACAATGTTCAAGGGAATCTATTTTTTAAAAGACAATTTGAGTTGCCAAAATACTTGAAAAATGCTACAATCAGCATCTTCTCCATAGAGATTTGCAATGAACTATTTCCTATTGAAGAGATCAAGAGCTATTGCGTTAAAGAAACTTGATGAATTTTATTCTCCCTGAGTAACACATTTTATGGTCCCTTATGGTCTCCAATAAATGTTGGCCATTCACAAAATACCATTACCTTCTCTTAGAATCCAGGGCAGAAAATGTGATCCCTTTAATAATGCTGAGCAAAATGTAATACACAAAGGCAGGTTGAATTATTGATGAAAACGTTGTCACTGTCTGAAATGAGGAAGTTCACTAGCTCTGTGGTATTTGTCTCTTACCCTGCATTTAGTGAAATAGAAAAAGTTGTATATATGAAAAAAATCTTTATAAACAAGTAGAAGAGAACAGTCATTCATCCAGTAGTCATTCATTGGCCATCTGTATACTGGAATATGTATGAAAATAAGATTATCAAGACTAGATCGTTTTTCCAATATATTAAAAAAAGAAGTAGAAGCCTAATAAGCTTCATCCCAGGATGTGTCATTATTTTTCTTTTCACCCATTGACTTCTGTGCCTATCACAAGATTCAGTGCCTATAGCCTGACTGAGGGAAATTTGACAACTATGATGGGTCATTGAGAAGTCATGATGTATCTTTCTCTGCAAAAATGCATCATGGCTTTTCCAATGACCCAATTGAATGTTACCATGTCCCAGGAGCCATATAATTTTATTTAATTTTTACGAAACTACTATAAAGCATACTTTAATTTTCGTCTGTATGCATGATAGAATGCATGGACATTACATGGGAGAAAAAGAGAGATAAGCAACCCCAGAGGGTCCTGTCATGCCCTGGTCCCCTATCTCCAGTCACCCTGTCAGATCCCAAGCACTTGTGTGCATGTCTGGTGTATTTCAGGCTCACCAGGCCAGGGACTCAAACTATAGTCTCCATGTGGAATGTGACTTCTCTTGAACAAGGCATCACTGCCATGCCATGGAGCTGGCTCACAAGCTTACTTTATCATCGCCTTGTATGTTGGAAACTAAGTTCAAAGACAATGAGCAACCTGTCCAAAATCAAGTATAAGGTAAAGACAGCAGGTCTAGGACTTCAATTCCACAGTCTACCATGTTAGTCAACTCAGGCTGTCATCACAAAATACCAGAGTTCGGGTGCATTCACTACAGAAATTCATTTTCTCACAGTTATGGAGGCCTGAAGTACCAAATCAAGGTCTGGCATGTTCAGTTTCCTCTTTCTTTGACTTTCAGACAGCTGCCTTCTTGCTGTGTGTTCACATGCTTTCCCTCGGTGTATAGCTATGTGTGTATACAGAAAAAAAGAAAACACACTCTCTCTTCCTCTTCTCCTAAGGCTGCCAATTTAATCAGAAAATAAATTTGATTCAGTGACCTCACTTAGGCTCAATTATCTCTTTAAACCTCTATCTTCAAATAAAGGCCAAGTGAGGATTAGGTTTCAATTATTAACTAACTTTTTTTCCCATGGAGTATGTGCACATGCACTCACTAGAGAGAGACAGAGACAGAGAGAGGGAAAGTGAGAAACCACGCCCCTAGTGAGGATGGCCACACCACAATCCCTTCTCCTCCATTCTTGTTTTGGGATTTTGAGAATGCACACACACACACACCCAACATGGTTATAGATCCAGGACTCAAACTGTGGTTGGCCATGTGAGAGTCTGGCACCTTAACCACCATGCCACCTGCTGGCCCCACATATTAACTGGGGTAAAGAATTCTGTCCATAGCAATCACCTTACTCTTTTGGGGTTTTGTTTCTTCTTTACACTAATATATACCACATATAGGAGTCCAGCCTTACATTATGCAGAACATTGTGATGAAGATGGTTTCATTTCATTTAGCCTTTTAGATAACTTCTTTTATCCTTCTTTAGTCATCTTTATCCACTGAAGATACTCTTTACCTTTCAGTAACTGATTACTTGCTTTTCTTTTTCTTGTAGAAATCTGCATAAATAGAAATGGGTAGATAAAATCTGCATACCCAACTCTACCTATGTAAGATTTTTACTTCCAAATAAAAGTTCTATACCCAATGTCCCTTCCTTGGCTAAACATGCCTTTTAAGTTTATACTTTGTTTTTTTTTTTCTTCTTCTTCTTCTTCTTCTTCTTCTTTTTTTTTTTTTTTTTTTTTTTGAGAGGTTTTTGCTATAGGGTATGTGCATTCAAACACAGAGAGAGACAGAAAGTGAGAAATCACCTCCCGGGGGGATGGACATGCTGCAATCCCTTCTCCTCCATTCTCCTCTTGTGATCTTGGGCACGCATGTACACGTGCCCAGCATGAGTTTTAAACTACTGGGTCCAGGACTCAAATCTCAGTCCACTATGTGGGAGTCCAGCAACATAGCCATTAAGCCTACTACTGGTCCCGTATTCTTTGGTTTTTGATGTAAGAGGTATGATATCCACATTGTATTTCCTGATGTATATCAGATAAAAAGAAGCCTTGTGTTTTGTTAGATTATAAGTCCCTGGACAATAGAAATGATGTCATATTCTTTTTTTTGTCCACAAAAACTGGCACAGTATCTGGTTCAACATGAACAGTAAAATTTCTGACTGAATGAAAAAATGAGAGTGAATGTTTTTAGACATTATGTTATCACAATGATACTGTGAGCACATGCAGGATGTGGCACTTCTCCCCAAAGATCTGCCAATGCCTTGCTTCCCGAACTTTTCATATAACATTGCATTGCACCTATATTGAGCTGCTAGATTACCCATTGTCCCATTGTCTATTTTTGTTGCTTTGTTACTTGTGGTATTCTGAATTTCATTGTTTTAGATTTTAAGTATTGGATACAAGTTGAAAAGTAATCTCACAAATGAGAAAATAAGCCACTCTAAGATCAGAGACATGTAGAAATTTTCTTCTGCTCTCCAAAGAGGGATCAATGCAAACTCTTACACACATTAATAGTCAGTTACTTATTGCTAATATGATGTTACAAAAATGGATAATAAAACTCTTTCTTCTATTGGATCTTTTAATCCATTTCTGAATTCTTAATCCCTCTACCTAGGATTAAAATAATCTATATCTATGTAGTATATATTCATGCATTCTTTGGGTATCTTAGTAAAACTATATATATATAGTTTTATATATATATATATATATATATATATATATATATATATATAAACTAACGTACTTTAAAAATAATTTCTAAGATGTGTCATCATTTTAGACGTGAAAAATAAATTGTGCACAATAATTGAATATATTAAATGCAATCTATACTGATTAATAGAAGTATCCTATCACCCCCAATAAATTAGAAGTAAATTCTAATGCAGAAATCTCAATAAATAATTTTCAATAGAGTACAAGAGTAGAAGTCATTAAAACTGCATTAAATTTTCTATGTATACAGGCCAGCTGGTGAAGTGGTGGTTAAGGTGACTAGATCCTACATGGCCCACTACAGTTCAAGTCCTGGGCCCAGAGGCATAAAAAACATGCCAGGCATGTGTGCATGAATTTTTAAATACCAAGAGCAGAATGGAGAAGGGATTGTGGCATGGTCATCCTTCCTGGGAGGACTTTTCTCATTTTCTCTCCCTGTCTATTTCTCTCCAGTGAACAAACAAACCCTATAACATATTTTTAAAAAATTATATGTATTTATGTTCATATATAAAAACATGACATATACATACTTAGACATGTATGTGTGTGATACATGTATCTCCAGATCCCAAAAACTTAACTCTGCTTTTTAAAAAGGCCACAGAAACTTGGCTTACCCACCAATCACTTGGTACAATACATTGGTAAATAGTGGCTTATGATACAGTGATTAAAATGAGTTTTCAATTTTATGTGATGAAATCTGGCCACAATATTGATTAGAAAATTTATTTTGGTGAAACTATTTGAGTGAATTTATTTAAAGCATTAGGTAGAGTCTTATTTTCTGTATGGAATGATGTATGCTACCAGTAATTTGTAATCAATCATAGTCAAGTTAAATGAGAAGTTATAGTCAATATTTTTTGTTAAACCAATCAATGTTGGTATTTCCATTTATTGTAATTGAAGGATACTCAACCATGAAAATATGTTTGCCTTTCTATTCCTTTACAGAGGAACTCATCCTTCTCTTTATTTTCTTTTATTAATTTATTTTATATATATTCAATCACGTTATTTAGCTTACAAAGTGAACATTTCAATATGTGACCATTTCTTCCCAGTCCAGTTGATCAAAATATCTTCAACTGATAACACCACACCTCCCCATCCCGTCAGTGCTCTGCCTCCATTTCCCTCCTCCAAATGTCCTTCCCTACGCCCACTCTTCCACACACCATATCTGACATTCACACCCATCTCTGGTGTTTGTACAACCTTTAGTCAATCAGTTTCAGTCGTAGAGTGCAGACACTCAGTATATATTAAGTGGGGACATACAATGCCTCTCCTTCATAGCCTGGCTTGCTTCACTCAGCAGTAAATCTTCCATATTCTTCCACTTTCTGTCAAAAGTCAGGGTTTGTTGGGTTTTTTTATGGCTGAATAGTATTCCATAGAGTATATGTTCCACGGTTTTTCAATCCATTCATTCATATGGGGGCATTTGGGTTGGTTTCATGTCTTAGCAATCGTGAATAGTGCCACAATAAACATTCATGTGCAAGCACTTTTCCAATGAAGAATTCTTCTATCCTTGGGAAGATACCGAGGAGTGGGATTGCTGGATCGTTTGGTAGTTCTATTTGTAGATTTTTGAGGAATCTCCAAATTGTTCTCCACAGTGGCTGGACCAATTTACATTCCCACCAGCAGTGTAAATGATTTCCCCTTTCACCACACCCCCACCAACACTTATCATTTTATTTTTTTAATCTTAGACATTCTGACTGGGCTTAGGTGGTATCTCATTGCTGTTTTGATCTGCATTTCCCTTATGATGAGAAATGTTGAGCATTTTTTCATATGCCTTTTGGCTATTCGCATGACATCTTTAGAGAGTGATTTTTCAACTCCTTCCATCTTTTAATAGGGTTGATCATCTTTTTTCCAAACAACTTCTTTAGTTCCTTGTGTATTCTTATTATCAGTCCCTTATCTGATGCATAATTTACAAAAATATTTTCCCATTCTGAGGGCTGTCGATTCACACTAATTACTGTGTCTTTTACCTTGCAGAAACTTCTTAGTCTGATGTAATCCTACTTGTCTATTTTGGGGATTATCAATTGTGCTTTGGGGGTCTTATTTAAGAAGTATTTCCCTACACCAATGTCTCCCAGGGTTTCCCCAGTGTTTTCCAGGAGCAGTTTTATAGTTTGGAGTCTTAGATTTAGATCCTTGATCCACCTTGACTTGATTTTTGTTAATGGTGAGAGGTAGGGGTTCAGATTCATCTTTTTGCAGGTGGAAATCCAGTTTTTCCAGCACCATTTGCTGAAGAGGTTTTCCTTTACCCACTGGATGGACTGGTACCCTTGTCAAAAATCAGTTGACTATATGTTTGGGAATTTATTTCTGAGGGCTCTATTCTGTTCCATTAGTCTACATGTCTGTTTCTGTGCCAGTGTCATGCTGTTTTGATTACCACAGCTTTGTAGTATATTTTGGGTCAGGGAGTGAGATGCCGCCCACTCCACTCTTCTTGGATAAATACTAATCTATCAACTTCACTAACCATTCTATACTTGCATGCCCTTCTCAAGAAGAATCAACTTTTAGTGCTATTTCTGTTAAAAATCTGATCACTCTTCCTAAGGTTTGGTTTAGAACTAATAAATACACACTAAGAAGGCTCATTGTGGAGGCTGGTAGGTGGCACGGTGGTTAAAGGGCACTGAACTCCCACATAGCTGACCATAGTTCGAGTCCCAGATCTGGCTGCTTGCTTTCTCACACTCTCTCTCTTTCTCTCTCTCTCTCTCTCTCTCTCTCTAGCTCTGTTCCTCTCTGGTCAAATTAAATAAAGTTAAATAAAATAATTGTTTAAAAAAGTAAAAGAAGCCTCATTGTGCAAAACTAGAGGATTACAGACAACAGAACAGGAAGTGCCTATTTATTTTTCTCATTACAGTGCTAAACAGTCTTCAGATAACCATGAGATCTCTCTTTTCATAGCTTAAGGCAGAATTCCTATTTTGTCTAGTCATTTTAACAATTCAACCAGGATATTCAATACTAGAAAGTTTTTCATTAAAATTCTGATCTTTTAATTTCATTTAAAGCTACGAATTTGAAGGCTGACCTTCCAGTTTAGAAGAACAATTGTGAGAAAGGGGGGTAACCTAGCACTTCAATCAAGGTAGTGAAATATACCTTGATTGTCTCACTATCCCTTTCCTAGTCTTTATGATTTTTAGCTTTGTCAAAGATAGTAGAGAGTAGTCAGAGTATAAGTGATCTAAGCAGTATTGTCTAACTACTAATAACAAAATCTTAAATTGGTAGACTCTGAGTGACCTATGTTCACATATAGTATTTCTATCTCTCTCTTATTTACAAAAAAAAAAAAAAAAAAAAAAAAGAACAAAAAAAAACCAAGCTTTTAGTGGGTTCTTTGGGGTCTCCTTTCTCACCTCTGGAAATGTTATGCTGTACTCTAACATTGAACGACTCTTCTTTAACTTGCACTCTTGGCTTACATTTCATATAAAGCTTCCGAAGGTAAGTGCATTTAGTTTTGGTTAGGGTAGTCACTCCAATTGACCTACCAGTTTAAATTGCCATCTAATTTGCATAACAAATAGCATTGTTGCTTCTTGAAACCTTAGACCAACCAAAAGCTGTTTCTACTCAGACTCTATCTCTGTCTTTCTCTCAGTGGCCCAGTCCACTAGCCTCTCCTTTACATGGCCCCAGGCAAGGATTAAGCACCAATTCCTGACACTCAGGCTCTAAAGACCAGGGTCTGTTCTTCTGAGAAGATGCTCATCACTTGTCTGCTACAGAGGCAGCACCAACATCTCTTAAATTCTGTGGGACCACAGCAAGTGTGGCAAATGACAAGCTACCAGCCTGCTGTCCCTAGAGTGCTACTTTCTGGAGACATTTTTTTTTCAAATTGCCTTAATTTGTGTCGCCATAGGTGTGGAAAGTGTGTACCAAGGCATCAAATTCCTCTGGAGGAAGCAGAGTTCTCCATTCCCTATTATTCTCTATTATTTCCCTGTCTTCTCTTGTGATTAAAGTGGAATTGGGTAATGTGTCATGGGAAGCAGAAGCTACTGTTTTTAATATTTTGCAAATTATGCAGGGACTCTATTTAGAATAGTCATTTTTCTCCCCACTCTCCACCCCCAGCTTTGGATTTCATTCTAACAAAGAAAGGGGGGGGTGAAGCCTCATTTTTTTCTCCTGTTAGACATTTGAATAGATCATTTAGTGCTTATACAAGCTTTTAGAGGAGTTACTATTTTGTATATGGAAATTTACAACCAGAGGGAGCATAGAATTAGCCTAATTTCTCACAGGTAGAAATTGGTGGTGAAATTGAGAGATAAATATGTGTATGCTTGACTTGAAAGTCCATGCTTACAGCTGCACAAATATGCCTGGTTCAGTTGAACAAAGAACCTGTTCATAAAACAGACATTGACTGGGGACCAAGGAATCATCAGTTATCTGAAGAACAGAAATTTGGATGTGTGTTCTTTTACCTGCTGAAATCATCTTTCTCAAATAATAATAATAATAATAATAATAATAATAATAAGATTTTACATCCAGATTTCCTCAGGAAACTCGGAGGATTTAGCTGCTCTGCCAACATGTCAAATATGCCTAATTGTGGGAATGGGAGATGGTGTGGTGGTTAAGGGCATTGGACTCCTATGTGACCAACCATGGTTCAAGTCCCAGATCTGGCGACTTGCTTTCTCACTTTCTCTCTCTCTCTCTCCTCTCTTTCTATCCCTCTCTGGTCAAATTTAAACAAACAAACAAACAAACAAACAAAATAATTCTTAAAAATATATATGCCCAGTTGGGGCCACAGCAGGTGGCATACTGGTTAAGGTGCTAGACTCCCACATGTCTGACTATTGTTCCAGTTTCAGATCCAGCAGCTTAATACACACCAGGTGTGTGTGCCTGCATATCCAAAACCCCAAGGGGAGAATGGAGCAGAAGGTATTGTATTATGGCCATCCCCTTGGGAGGTGATTTTTTACTTCCTTTCTCACTTTCTCTCTTCCTCTCTCTCTGTGGCAAAAAAAAAAAAAAAAAAAAAAAAAAAAAAAAAGGAAAAAAGGAAACGAACAGTCCCTGATTTTTTTTTTTAAGAGAGATTATTGCTAAAGGGTGTATGCACTCACTGGAGAGATAGTGAGAGACAGAGAGACAGAAATGAGAAATCAACTCACAGTGGGAATAACAATATTTCAATTATTTCTCCTCCATTATCCTCTTGGAATTTTTGGCGCACACACACATGTACCCAACTTGAGTTTCAAGCCACCGGGTCCAGGACTCAAACCGCAGTCAGCCATGTGGGCATCCAGTGAGGTAACCATCACTCCATCTGCTGGTCCCAGAGTCTGATAATATCTGACATCTGCAATTTTTTCCAGAAGATAACTTGGCTAGAGGTACAATATGGTCATAATTTTTGTTTTGTTTAGGTTAAACCTTGTAAATGTCTTTATTGTTTCTAAAAAACTTAGACTATGTACCCTAGATGATGATAATGATTATTATTCTTCTTAAGTTTTCGCTTTGTTTTGTTTGTTTGTTTATTTATTTATTTATTTATTTATTTATTGCTATAGGGCACATGCACTTCCTGGAGAGAAAGAGAAACACTCCTCTTACATGGTTACCCGTGGTGTATTTTCTGCCTCTCCAGGGATTAACCCACATGTCCAATTACAGGTTTGTTCCCCAGATCTTTTCTGGGAAGTCTTTGGCATTGTTGTATTTAGACAACTCCAGTTGAGTCTCACCCATCCCCACCCCTCACACTCCATCTCAACAACTCACACCACAAAATCCTATATACAAAGTTTGTCTTATGACAAACTTTAAATTTTCATTAAATTTAGATCTTACCTTTCTACTTTTGAGGCACTGTCCCAGCTCTGCTAAGGTGGTATTTACCCAATAGCAGCACACTCAGATTTGTCATCTCTCCTGGTTTAGTAACTGACATTTGACATCATCCTGTAGTAGGTATTCTGCTAGGCCCATACTAAATACAATAAAAGTATTTAAATGGAATAGAGTAAGTCCTTATTATTTTACCTTAAAATATTTCACATATTGGTCCAGCAGGTAGCATGGTGGTTAAAGGCACTAGATTCCCACAAGGCCAACCATGGTTCAAGTCCTGGACCTGGTGGCTTTCTTTCTCACTTTCCCATTTTTCTCTCTGTGTCTTTCTCTGGTCAAATTAAAAAAAAATAATAACAAATAAAATTAAATAAATAAATAATTCTTAAAAATATATCTCATATGTGATCATATTTGCTTAGGGTACTACACTTAATTTAGTTATAATATATGCTATTTATGAGGATACAACTCATGTTTTTATCATTGGTTTTCTTTTACATAACAGTCTAAGTGATCTAAATTCTTCGTGTCTTATGCATTTTTAAAAAATTACTTCTGGAACTAGTAAATGGCATAATGGTTACCTCACTGGACTTCCATGTAATCTACTGCAGTTCAACCCAACCCCACGGATTGAGACTCACACCAGTATGTGTGTGTGCATGTGTGTGTGTGTGTATGTGTGTATGTGTGTGTGCCCAAGATGCCAAGAGGGGAATGGAAGAGAAAGGATTGTGGCATGGCTGTCCCCCCTCGGGGGTGATTTCTCACTTTCTGCCTGGCGAGTACATGTGTCCTATAGCAAAAATATTTTAAAAAGAAAAAAAGAAAGAAAAGAAAAGAAAAGAAAAGAAAAGAAAAGAAAAGAAAAGAAAAGAAAAGAAAAGAAAAGAAAAGAAAAAAGAAAATGGCTTCCAGTCTCACTGAGAATGGAATATGTTCCTTACTTTGACATACAAGCCCTCCATGATATGGCTGTGGTGTATCTGTCCTCTTTCCTCTGCACGCACATCCTCTGCTGCTTTCTGAGTTCAGGTCTTGTCCTTCTCTCCTCTCTGACTGCACATGAACTTCAGCCCTGTCTTTGACTCTGGCACGTACTACTTCTTCTGCATGAAAAGCTCCTCCCCAAAAATATTCTATGATTTTTCATCATTTAGGGGTGTTCAGTGCATTTTTCTGGTTTCTTCTAGGACCAGTAAGCAAACAGTACTTGGGTTTTTTGTTTGTTTGTTTATTTTTTTTTTCACTAGCATATCTTGCCACATATTTCAGTTTTGTGAAAACCTTAGACACAAGCCAGCTGGTGGCATGGTGGTTATGGTGGCTGAATCTCACATGGTTGACTGTGCAGCTTGAGTCCCAGATTTGGCAGCTTGAAAAACATGCTGGGTGACTGTGCACATGGGCCCATAATCCCCAAGGAGAAATGGAGGACAAAAGATGGCCACCTCCGGTGAGGGTAGTGAATTCTCACTTTGCCCCTTTCTTTCTGTCTCTCTTCACCACACACATGTATTCTCTAGCAAATTTTTTTTAAAAAAAAAGAAAGAAAAAAAAGAAAAATCTTACACACATTAATAAAAAATAAATTATATTATCAGAATATTGTAGAGCCACATTTTGAGGTTTAAAAGTGATCAGATTAAATTTATTAAACCATATACCCTAGAAACCTTTCTTAATGACCAAACTTAGGCTCAACCAAGAAGATATGCATTGCTGACACTGCTACTCAGAGGTCAAGGCAATAGGGTGGCCAGTGTTTGACAAGCATACCCAACGTAGCCCTCGCTAACACTGAGACTGGGGCAGGAGCACCACATGGTTAGACCCTGTCAAAGAGTAACCTTTTTTTCTTTCTTTTTTCTTTTCTTTTCTTTTCTTTTCTTTTCTTTTCTTTTTATTTTTATTATCATCATAATCTTCTTTATATTACATTGGATTACATGTAACTTTACAGTGTATTACATTACTTTTTCAAAAGGGAATTGAAAACAAAACAACAAAAAGACCAAGGTTAAAAGCTGACTTTTATTTATGTCATCTGTTTTTGATCTAGATTTATCTATATAGTCTTAATAAAACTAAAAATATTTTAGCAGAAGCTGTAATTCTTCAACTACATTTACCTTTTAATTTTTTTTGTGATCAGCTTATCACCATAAAAATTTATCTTAAGCCATTTCTGATCAGAGTAAGAACTTAACACATCAAATATGATGACATAACTAAAAATTGGGAAACCAGTTATTTTGTTCTTATTAAAATATAGTCTTACATTATGGCTCTAATATTTCATGAATTTCTGAAGTTACTAACTTGAACTTCAGGATTATATCAAGGCACTTGTGTTTGTTTCTGAGTTGTCCATGTGAGGCAAAATATGAGTACAATGAATTTGATGATTCGAAATGCTCGTTTTTCTTTTTGGTTGCTTATTTCACTCATGATAAAGAACAGTGCATGTGCATGAGAGAGGAAAGGAGGGAGAGAGAAAGAGACAGAGGGCTAAGGAGAAAAGTACCCTCAACAGGGCTTCGTCACACCAGCTACTCAGGGTATTGGGCATGCATGTGTGTACATAGTGTGTGGTCAAGCCAACCTGGAATCCAAACTCAGAGCTGGCCACGTGGTCCCAGACTAAAGCAATTAAGTTTGCTCCCAACTGTGCCACAATGCAAGGCCAATGATTTTTTTTTTAATTTTTATATCCTTAATAAAATAACTTGGATGCTAGGTTCCTCGAAGAGAAGAATGTAAATTATCTTTCCAAAGAAATTACAGCAATTTTCGGGACAAGCCAGTATCAGTGTGGTTAAGGTGGCTGAATCCTATATAGCTGACTGCAGTTTGAATACACGCCATACATGTGGTGCATGGCTGAAACCCCAAAAGGATGGAGAGATGAGAAGGGGTTGCAGTGTGTCTATGCCCTGTGTGGGGGGGGTGCTCTTTTACTTTTGTTCTCTCTGTCTCTTTTCAGGGAGCACAAATGGCCTATAGCAAATTTTTAAAAAGAACAAAATAATTCACTAAGCTGTCAAATAGTATGCTTTGTTTATTTAAAAGCTTAAAAGTATGGAGTGTCATTTCTTTGTGTACAAGATGAAAATCTATTAATGAAGATCAATATCGAAGGATAATATGTTTTAAGTTTGGTTTACAGCAAGGGCAAGCTTGATATTGGGTACTGAAGGTCTATGGTGATGTATCCACTCTAATAAAGCAGATTTCACAAAAGAGCATGTTGAAGTTATGGAGAGCTAGCTGGTGAAAAGTCTTGAAACTGTGGTAGACAATAATCTACCTCCAAGATAACAGTATGTGTCTTAATGCTTCTGAGTGAAAACTCAGGTATAATGAATATTTGAGTTGTAAGTGAACACAAATTTAAATTTTAACTCAATAACCAGTTACATTTATAATTTTCTGTCAACATTTTATTATTTTATTCGGTAATTTTTTTGCCATCTATAACAATTTGCATTATTGTGTGGATATGTGGCTCTCTAGTAGAATATATCAATTTTGCTGCTAGTATATAAAAAGCATTAAAGAACAATTTTTTGACCTTTGATCCACCAAAAAGGAAGCCCAAGGAAAAGAAAAAGGACTAGGTATTTTGAGACTATTATCACTAACTCGTAGAATGATAATTGAAATCAATTCACTTCTTTTTTGCTTTATCCTCCTAATTTGTAGTACAAGGACACTTGGTTTGCACTAGTTTTAATAGTCTATGTAAACTATTGTTCCAAAGTGCAATAGCAATGATAATATGAGTGATGGTTACTTGAATAGAGT
Organism: Tupaia tana; assembly: GCA_026018925.1. Lineage (NCBI taxonomy): Eukaryota > Metazoa > Chordata > Mammalia > Scandentia > Tupaiidae > Tupaia > Tupaia tana. The sequence continues at coordinate 8,261,976 of JAKSZU010000012.1, read as the reverse complement.
TCAATTTTGAATATTATATGGACATTAATAATCTGTGTTTCAATTTAGAAAGTAGAAATGGCAACAATGGCTAACATACATAAGCCTAAAATGATTCGAATCTTCCTTTAACACAGTCTTTCCTTGTAAAGACTAACCAGGAAGAACTATACTCACTTCATTTAAGAGATGAAAGCTGAAACAAAAAAGAGTAATTGGGTTAAGGTCACTCAGTTGATAAGACAGACCAACTTGGTTCTTGGAACCGAGGATCAATATTGCTAACTGACACATTTTATTGCTTTATTCAGTTAATACATGTTTATGGTTTAATCTATTATGATAAAAGGCAGTGTTCCAAGGGTAACAATGATTAAAACAGAAAAAGGCCCTGCCCTTGCGTAGCTTACAATTTCATACGGGCAAGTCTGTAGGGCAGTCTGTGTCTCATAAGTGATACTTGTTTTTTCTGACCTTAGTAGGTTTGCCATATGAGTCCCATGCTGAACTATATTGAGCATGAAAATAATCTCATGAAGTGCTTAACGATTTTAATTCAACCAGCTGTGATAGAAATAACATATGCTTTTCCTTATGTTGTTGTTAAAGACAGGCATGTTCCTTCCACATAAGAATGATTCCATAATAAAACAGAGAACCCTAATTGCTACACTGTATGTAAAAGTTGCCGTAGTTAATAGACGTGAGAAAAACTGGCATTTATGAAAAATAAAATTTGGTTACAGAAGACTATTTATTCTTGGGTCGGGACTATTACTTTTCTTTTATTGAGCCAGTTTTTGTTTTGTTTGCTTTACTTTGTTGTATTTTAAATCGGTGCTGATTTTTCTTTTTCCATTAGATATGGATGAGGGGAATAGATGGCATATATTTCAGTCATAGTGAGAATCAAGTAAAAGAAGGTACGCACGACCATGCACATTACATTTATAAACTGCAAAGTAGTCTACAAATATTACTGATTGTGATTTTTAACTTGTGTTCTAGGACATATTTCACAAAGGTAAAAGGCACTGAAAGATAAACATAAGGACTGGAACAAGAGTTGATGAAGGGAAGGTAGTCTAAAATAACGACTAGCCCTGGGAGGTGGGGGAAGCAGCTCTATGACAGGAGAAATGCTTTGTATTTCCAAAGTGAAGTCCCCACTCTCCTCTGATTCTCATTATTCCATAATTGTTCTAAGTCATTTTCAAAAGCAGGTAGAATTGAGTGGAACTACAACTTCACAATTTATCTATTCTATATTCAAAATCAAAATGGGTTTGATACAGTGGTGCTTTCTTGATAATTATTTTGCTTCAGGCAATTTTCCTTATTTTTCTTTCCTTTTTAATTTTTTTAAGAGTGATTTTTTTGCTGTAGGGTGCTTGTACTCACCAGAGAGACAGAGACAGACAGAGATACAGTAAGTGAGAAATCACCCCCGGGGGGATGGGCACACTGCAATCTCTTCTCCATTCTCCCTATGGGATCTTGGACATGTATGCACATGTGTCTGGTGTGAGTTTTAAGCCTCTGGGTCCAAGACTCGAACCATAGTCAGCTACATTGGAGTTCAATGATGTAACCATTGCACCATCTGCTGGTCTGGCAACTTTCCTTTTGCTCAAAGGAAATACATAAGAAGAGAAAGAAAAACATTACACTCTCTGTCCATCCAGTATACTAGACTATGTGTTAAAGTGTTGGAGATCAAATGTTATTTAATAAACATTTTCAGTCCACCTAGAATCTAAAGTGTACTGGAAAAAATAAAGAGTTATGCAAAGAATTCTGGTAATATAAAAACATTAAAAATCAATAGGCTACAAAATGTTCAGGAAGCATGGAGAAGAGATTAGTTTTTGCAGAGTGAAGACTCTCTCTGTCCAGTCTGTCTTTTGATGACAACTTTAAAGATGAGGATTCATAATTGAGATCTGAACTATGAAATAAAAATTTACCAACTAAGGTGGGGTAGGCAACATCATGATTCTCCTCCCCCCACTTGGCCTCTGATTCTTGTTACTGATTAGGGCACTTGTTATACTTATTTACTGTTTATTAAGCTATTTAATTATACCCAGGATGCTAAATTCTTTACCAGTATTTTTTTTTTATTAAATACTCACAGTAGGCTTATGACTATTCACACTTTGTGATTAAGCAAAAAGAGGTTCAAAAAATTAAACAGATAATTAGAACAAGAGCAAACTTCAGGTTAAGCAGAATAGCAAACAGTTGAGTTTTGTGTTGTATATCTCTAGGGTTCTGAAGTTGCAGTGTTTATGTATTTTTGTCTTTGTTATTTCATTTTTTCCTTACTTTAATAATATTTGCCAAAATTTTTCCAGGACTACTTTCTTCAGAAATGCAATATAGTATTTAATAACGGTCAAAATCCTGGATGGTGAAACTTAATTGTGGAAATCTTTATATTTTAATTTGCCAGAGGGAGGAGCATGTTCTTGCCAGAGAGAGAGACAGAGAGATGGAGAGAGAGGAAGAGAGAAAGAAAGTACCCACCAATGGGGTATGGTCATGTCAGAATTCTTTCTCCTCCATTCCTCCAACCTGTTGAGATTTTGGTTACACATACACATGAACTCAACATGTTTTATTTATTTCTTTTGAAGTGTTTTTTTTTTTTTTTTTTTTTTTTTTTTTTTTTTTCCATAGGGTGCGTGCACTCTCTGGATAAACAGTGAGAGAGAAAAAATGAGAAATCCCCCCCCCCAGGAGGTGGGTGGGGGAAGCAATGCCACAATCCTTTCTCCTCCATTCTCTTCCCAGGATTTTGGGTATGCTTGCGCATGAGCCCTGCATGATTTTAAAGCTTCCAGGACTGGAGTTAGAGCAGTGGGCCATGTGCTAGTCCAGCACCTTAACTACTACACCACCTGCTGGCCCCCCAGCACGTTCTTCAACCCTCCCTGGACTGGATTCAAACAGTACAATCAGCCAGCCATACCGGATCCAGCTCCCTTAACCACTAACCGTGGGACTGGCCCTGCCAGAGATCACTTATTTCCTCAGTTTTATTTGTCTTTTGTCTTTTTTTTTTTTTTTTTTTGAGATGTTTTTGCTATAGGGCACGTGCGCTCACCAGACAGAGAGACAGAGAGATAGAAAGCGAGAAATCACCCCCCAGGGAGGATGGCCACACCACATTCCCTTCTCCTCCATTCTCCTCTCGGGATCTTGGGCACACACACGCACCCGGTGTGAGTTTTAAGCCACCGGGTCCGGGACGCGAACCGCGGTCGACTATGTGGGAGTCCAGCGACATAGCCATTACGCTAACTGCTGGTCCCAGTTTTATTTGTCTTTAAAACTACATAGTCTAGACAATTTAATATGCTGATAGTCAAATATAAGCTTCAGAAACAAACATCATTTTACTATTATGAATAAAAAATGCATAGTATTCTTAGACATACTCTTTGAGCTTTTACGTTATGTTTCCTCTCTAATGTGTTGAAAGCTACTCTTTATTAGTGATAAACTTTAATGTTAATAGTTAATTTAAATCTAAACTGTATATTTCTGCTTTCCTTGAAAACATAAGACTTTTAAAATATGTTGACTTTAATCCGTACCTGCTATCTCTTATACTGACCTCTAAATTTTTGTTCAATTATTTAGTTAAAAAATTATTTACTTTTTCTTGAGTGAAAGAAGAATTGAGAGAGAATGATAGCCCTAAAATGGTTGTCATACCATGACCCACCCGCAGCCCCAGCCAGTCCTTGATCCTGAGCACGTGTGCCTGGATTTTTCAAGGATGTTTCTGGATGCAAACCCAACACCTTCTACTGTGGGTCAAGCTTCCAGAGTGTTGTGCTGCCATTCGGCCCCCTAACATTTTAATATCTCCTCAGTAAAATTGTCTTCATTTCAATTTCATGCTTAGGGCCAGCAGATAGCATAGCAATCACATCACTGAACTTCCACATGGCTGTTCACAGTTTGAGTCCCAGACCTGGCGGCTTGAAACTTAGGCCGTGTGTGTGTGGGGATGCCCAAGATCCCAGGAGGAGAATGGAAGAGAAAGGAGTACAGCATAGCCATCCCCCGGGGGGGGGGGTGATTTATCATTTTCTCTCTCATTGTCTCTGTCTCTCTGTCTCTCCAACAAGTTCACATACTCTAAGACAGAAACCTTTAAAATAAATAAATTAATTTGGGGCTAAATATTAAAATGCTATTTAAAAGCCACATACCTCTATTGAATATCCAGAATAATAACAATAATACATAGTTCCCAATTATATGCAAGTGTTGCTCATTTTTATCTGCAATAGCAATAACAATAAATATTAGTAAACGTGTAGTAATGGCTTACTGGGTGCCAGCCAGTTGTAACTCATTTAATTCTCACAATGACACAGTCAGAAGTGAACTAATGTAGGTAAGAGCTACAGCACAGTTAACAAACTGGAGAACGGTTTATAAAATTAATAAACTGAGAAACTGTTGAGAAAAGTAAGGTTTTAAATATGCAATCGGAATAAGTTTGATGCCAGACGGTTGTTGTGAACATTGTTAGTTAATTAAAATTTGCTCAATACTCTAGAAAACACTAGCCATCCACCCATGTACGAGTGATTCATTGTTAGTAGTAGAGAGATTATATAACTGTCGATGAAAATAGTAATGCTTGCCGAGTCCATAATTGACACAAGCATTTCAAATTTCTTTGTAGACCTTGTATACTGCTTTATTTTAACTAGAAAACGTGGTTGCTGTATTCTTAAAGTCACATGGTTACTTTGGAGTTCAAGTATGAAATGTCTATGGCAAGAAAATAGCACTGCTACACTCCTCAGGATGGATGAATTTGAGCCCAAAGTCCTCTTTAGAGTCCACAATAAAAAGACTTCATCAATTGAACTGACCAGTTCAAGAGGGTTTTTTTATCCCCAAATAACTGCTATTTGTAAAGACACCTATAACCTACCTGACCTTGCACCATTAGTGACATTCAGCCTCCTAAACACTTGAAAAGAAGTGTCAAGTCAAAGAGAATAAATGGTTGGTAAGTGCAGCCATTGTGCTCACATTTGCTAACCTTGAACTCCCAGGTGTATGCACCTACTATTTTAATAGAGTCTCATCCAGGGTGCCACTTTCCTGTCAATGGCTTGCTTGTTAGGCAGAGAACTGCTACAATTACTGTAAGATGCTATCAGACTGTGTGACTTCAGATTGGCAGGTGAGCCAGAAGCCACTTTTCAGTGGTTCATAAAGGTCAAATATTCCTCTTTTTAAAAAATTATTTTGGGGCCAGCCAGTGGCATAGTGGGTAAGGCAGCTATATCCCACATGGTCCACTGCACAGTTCAAATCCCAGATCTGGCAGCTTGAAAAACACAGGGTATGTGGGCCTGCCTGTCCAAAATCCCAAGAAGATAATGGAGGAAAAGGGACTCCGTGTGGTCATTCCTTCTACTGGGCACTTTCTTGTTTGCCCACTCTCTTTTCCTCTTTCTGTTCTGGTGAGCACACATACCCTGTTGCAAATTGAAATAAATAAATAAATAAATAAATAAATAAATAAATAATAAATAAATAAATAAATAAATAAATAAATAAAACCTGTCCTTACTAAGAAGCCTTCATTGTTTCTTTTTCATTTGTTATTTATTTAGTTTGAATAATTTTTGAGCTTCCAAATCCAAGGTGGAAGGAAGTCTACAAATTAGATCTGATTGTCTATAAGGACACATGACATAGTTAACCTATCATCTCTAATAATAAGGGTGATTGACTCTAGAAAAAATAGATTCGTTTTTCTACCCTTGTGTTTCCTCAATATAATATGATGCTGGTTGTTACTTGGTGTGTGTTAGTACTTACTCCTTAACTTGATCCAGGATTATCACGTTTTGCAGATACTTTCGAGTGAATGATACTAATTCTGCATGTTTTAGATGTCAAAGCAGGTCAGCTTGAGGTTTAGAAAGACCGCTGCCATCATGAAGTCAAGGAAGGTCTCTAACGAGAACGATCTGACCAAGTGCTGAGTCGTGGGGAGGCCTGTGTGAGGAGTGGTCAGATAATCAGGAGAGGGTATCTGAAGTGAAACAGGAATCAGGATTATGACACAGGGGAAGCAATGACTCTGATGATAGTGAGGAATGATTTGTACCTGCTTGTTTCTCATATCTGTAAATATTGAGAATGCGTTGTGCTTTTTGAGACAGTTTTGTGATGCTTGCTGACTGTCTACCCGTGACCTGGTTGCAGAAATAAACTGTCTTGCTCTCCAGCTTCTGCCTCTCATTTCATTGACCCCAACTAGAAGCATCCAGACTTAGTTTGCCAGTACTATGGTGCAATATGGTGAATTTTTTAATGTGTATATTCAGTGACTTAAGTGAATTTATAACATATTATCTAACCCAAGAATTAATAGCCTCCTTTTGACCAGAAACAGCAAATTATTTTGATATCTTTCAAAGATTTATTATAATAATTTGAATCTTCCATGAAACAGATAGTAAGATTTAAAAGTACAGGAGATTTACTGGGGTTTACTATAGTTTGAATATGTTCCCCAGAATTCATGTGTTGAGTCATTGTAATGGGATTAAGAGGATACAAATTCGATCAAATTATGGTCAGGAGAGTGGGAAAGCAGGGTCTTTGGGAAGAGATTAGGACTAAGGTCATTAGGCTGGGTCCCCATGGTTAAAGTTCTGGTAAGTGTGTAAGGAGAGGGCACGAGACTAGAACAGACACTCAGGGACAGCCTCTCTGCTCTGCTTCGACCCTTGTGATATGATCGGGGCTCTGCACAATACCCATCAGATATGCCCCCAGCACCTCTATGAGTAGGTACCATAAGTTGAACTCTCTTTTCCTTTCCCTCTTTGTCCTGTTTTCCAGATACCAGCTGCAGGGCACAGTTGGTACGCACAAACATCTAATGACCGTTACCTTCACCTGACGAGCTTGGCCCAGGCTGGGGCTGATCCAGAGATATGCTTCCCCTCCCATGTTAATGTCACAAGATTAGGGGCATTAAACCCTCAACATGGTCTGCTGATTCTGTTCATTGATACGCTAACTTCTTATTGTAACCTTTAAGCAATGTATGTATAAACCAGACCCCTCTCTTGGTAACAGGAAATCTGCATTGATCTTTGATTGGTTTATGAGAGCTTCGTTCTTTCCTTATATAACCTAAGCCTGTGTTCCCTGATGGTATGGACATTCTCAGCTGAGCTTCAGCAAGCATCCTTCCCTGCCTGAGTGAGCAGTAAGCTCTTCTTCCTCTGCCGGACCTTGAGCTGTGTTCTTTGGGATGGGCAAACATGTCAGGCAAGTCCTTGCAGATTTGGGGCTCCCCTGCACAACTTCCAACCCATGAGCTGAATGAACCTCTATTTTCATAAATTTCCCAGTTTGGGGTATTTTCTGTTATTAGCAGCAGAACAGACTAAAACAGATTAGCTATAAAAGACAGAGGAAAAATCCCAAACAGGCAGGAAACCCCTTCAAAAACCAGTAAAGATCTGGGACCAGCAGTTAGTGTAATGGCTATGTTGTTAGACTCCCACATAGTTGACTGTGGTTCATGTCCCGGACCCGGTAGCTTAAAGCTCACGCCAGGCATGTGTGCATGCGTGCCCAAGATCCCAAGAGGAGAATGGAAGAGAAGGGATTGCAGCGTGGCCATTCCCTCTGGGGGGTGATTTCTCGCTTTCTGTCTCTCTGTCTCTCTCTATCTGTCTGGTGAGCGCATGCGCCCTATAGCAAAAACCTCTCCAAAAATAAATAAATAAATAACAGTAAAGATCTGACAACAATGGGAGAAGGGAGGGAGAAAGGAAGATCAGGAAAGAGGATCCTCACAGTGGAGTGTAGCTTGGATAAACTTTTCTCTATGCCAATGAGATTCTCCAGCATATGACGTTCTCCTTGGGATTAGGAGATGGCAAAATGGTTACATTGCTGGACTCTCAGTCAGTCAATCATTTTTCGAGTCCTGGATGGAGTAAGCCACTGTCCAGGACTTGAACAGTGGTGTTCGAACAAGGGCATGAGTATACATGGTGCCCCAAATCCTGAGAGAATGGAGAATGGACTGTGGAACGGCTGTCCTGCCTGGGGGGTGATTTTTCTTTTTCTCTCTGTTTTTCTCTGTCTCTCTGGCAAAAGCATGTGTCCTACAGCCAGAAAATAATAATAGTAATAATAAACCCACAAAAAACAAATTCTTACACAGGAGTCTCACTTGGGCAGAATGACCAGACTCTTTTGTTCTATGTACCCATGTATATTAGTGGTAGGCAGGATAATGCCACCTCCTATAACCACATCCTAATTCCCGGAAGTCATAAACTTGTCATGTTACTAAGTAGGGGAATGTTAACATTGCTGATAGAAGATTTGTAACCTGTAAGATCAGGTAACCTAAACGTAGGGAGATTATCCTGGAGTACTGAGTTCTTACAATGCAATCACAATTGTCTTTAAAAGTAGAGGCTCTTGAAGAAAGAGACACACCTGGTACTCTTGAGTAATCAAATACTGTCCACAGGTCAGAACATGAAAATCCTATAAGCTTTGCACAAAGTTAATTACTAGAGTTTTAAATAGCAGGTTAATATTAATATACATTGTCTTTTCTATGTGAGCCTTCGCAAACACAAGCAAAATGATTCTTATGGGGAGTCCCTATTTTGAACATGTACTTAAAGTATCCTGGAATGCAGAGATCTGGACCTGAAGAACCTAGGATTTTACACACTGAAATTCAGCTCCCCCATCCTACAGTAATTCTCCCTGTAGGAAACTCACTCCCTGCCAGCTCCTTTTGAGCAGCACTAAGCTTGTTAATGAGCTGGCATTTCTCTTCAATTTGATAGCCTGCCCTTCTGCAAGCCACTTCTCTCTTTTCCCATAAGCAAGCTTCTCAGACACTGGATAAAGCTAAACAAAACCAGGAAGGCTGAACAAAGCCCCTCTGACACAGATAAATATCCCTCGCTTCAGTTTTTCATTGGCAATCCATTTTTTGGGACTTACTCCCCACTTGGGGGAGCTCTGATCTCTCTTCCCTCTCTTCACAAACTCTCCACTTCGCTATTCCTTCTCTGTGTTCACATCTCTAATTCCTCATGAGCATAAGATAAAGAATTGGGTTTGCTACTGTTCCTGCATGGATGTTGAAACTATGCACCCCAACTTCCTGCATTACATGTTCCTGCATCCACAGGAGAGGATTTTTCTCCTTATCTGCCATATAAAGACAGAAGAAAACAGTAAGCCAGACTCAGACTCTTCACAGTCACTGGCTCTGCCAACACCACCGCCATCTTGGACTTCCAGCCACCAGAGCCGGGAGGTATAAGTGTTGTTTAAAACACCTAGACTGTGTTTCAATTGGCACAGCAGCCTGGGATACAGTAGTTATCACTCATTTACAAAGTATACAAAACATAGGGCAATGTAAAACCATCACTAAGATTCTTCCACTGACTTTAGAAAGGGTGCACAAAAGTATAAGGTCTTAGAACTTACATTATAAATAGTCGGAACTAGTACTGTAGTATAGCAATGAAGAGAACTAGATTCCCATATGACCAACTATAGTTTGAATCCTGGCCCAGGTGGCTTGATAAAACACATCAAGTACAGGTGCATGCATGGCCAAAATCCCGATGAGGAGGGGGAATAAAGAAAAAGAATTGTGGTGATACCTTGCCCTTTGGAGGAGTGCTCATACTTTTTCTCTGTGAGAACTTGTGTTCCCTGCAAGAAAAATAAATCAAAATATTTCAATTAAGGTAAATCTTGTAGTTAATTTTGTGGCTATATGGAAAAACATACTGCTTAGTCTGCATTATTTCATTTCTTTAATTTTCTCCTATAACATTTCAAACCCCAAGTTCTCTGAAATAAATGTAGGGATAAGTATAATAAGTTAGTGAAAGTATAACTGGGTTTCAAGTCTATCTCCAGTATTCCATTTTTCTCCCCAAATTTTTATTATAAAAACCTTCAAATGTATAGAAAAATCAAAATAATCATATATATAAGCATATATATACATATGTGTGTATACGTATATATAAAATGTGACTACATGCATTTTTTCTCAATTTTTGCAAAGATAAAGACTCTCAGCATGATTTTTTTTTTTTTTTAACACAGAGTCCTTTATATCTCAATCCTCATTCCTCCGCCTCCTAAGTAGCTAGGCTCACAGGCACATACTACTATGCCCATATTTTTAGGATGGCCCAGAACTGAACCCAGACCTTCCATGTGGCCTCAGCCTTCCAATCAGTGTACGCTACTGGAGCTGGTCTTCCCAGTACAATTGTGACTGCCATGTTTAACATCTACGGTACAACCTCACTACATATGAGCACAGCTGAATGTTTGTCACAGCTTTACTCTGTCTGTTTTTCTTTTTTTGGAGAGGCGTTTGCTATAGGGCACATGCACTTGCCAGAAAGAAAGACAGGGAGACGGAAAGTAAGAAATCACCCCCCCCCCCCCAGGGGGGATGGCCATGCCACAATCTCTTCTCCTCCATTTCCTCCTGGGCACGCACACACACACACACACACACACACACACACACACAGCGTGAGAGTTTAAGCCACTGGGTCCAGGGTTCGAACTGTAGTCAACTACATGGGAGTCCAGCAACATAGCTATTACACCAACTGCTGGTCCCCTGTCTCAGCTGTTTTAAGTAAAGGAGATTGGCAGTGATAATATGGGCAGGCTTATCCAATCAGCTAAAGGCCTTAAGAACAAAACTTGAGGTCTTCCAGAAAAAGAAATTCTGCCTTAAAACTGCAGTTGAGTTCAGCTTGTGGTGGTGCATAGGTAGTGCCACCAGTTAGGAGGTTGTAATCCATATGGGAGGTCCAGGTTCGGTTCCTGGGATAATTGGCAGGTTGAGGCCAGAGTACTGCAACACACACAGGGAGACCCTGGCAGACCCTGTCACCTCGCTCTGTCTCTATTTCTTTCCCTCTCTCTGCCTCTTTCTTTTCCTCTCTCTGCCTCTTTCTTTTCCTCTCTCTGCCTCTTCCTTTCTCTCTCTCTCAAAGTAAGCTAATGAACAAAACTCCCCACAGTTAGTTCAGTTTCTATTAGTCTCCAACCTGTGGACTTGATCTATAGATTTTCAACTTGGCAACTTCCACAACTGCATGAGCTGATTTTTAAAATATTTTTTAAATTATTATTCATACATTAAATCGCTATACATCATTTAGATTGTGAAGAGACTTTACCCAGCATGATATACACCTCAGTCCAGCCCAGTTGAGACCACAATACACATCCTCATCAACAGATAATAAACCTTATCTGTGTCCCACAGGTGTCTTACTCTCCATTTTCCCCCCAAATTTCCTACGCTCTTCCCCTCTCACACTCTCTTTCCACTTTGTCTCTAGTGTCATTACAATTTTTAATATTTTTATGTTCTCCATCTTTCAGTCTCTACCATAGAGTGCAGTTGGTATATGTTAAGTGGAGAAATGCAATGTCTCTTTCATAGCCTGACGTGCTTCACTCACCAACAAATCTTGCATATTTGCACAATTTCTATCAAATTCCAGGGCCTCGTTTTTTGGTTGTTTTTTGTTTGTTTGTTTTTAATGGCTGCATAGTATTCCATGGAGTATATGTGCCACAATTTTTCAATCCATTCATCTGTTTGTGGACATTTGGGTTGGTTCCGTGTCTTAGCAATCGTGAATAAGGCCGCAATGAATACAGATGTGCAAATGCTTTTCCGACTGAGTGTTCTCCTGTCCTTTCGGTAGATACCCAGGAGTGGAATTGCTGGATCATACGATATTTCTATTTGAAAGTCATTGAGGAACTCCATATCATTCTCCACAGTGGCTGGACCAATTTACATTCCCACCAGCAGTGGAGTTTTCCCCTTTCATGACATACCCTCAAGCACTTATCATTATTTGTTTTATTAATCTTCGCCATTCTGACTGGGGTTAGGTGGTATCTCATTGTGGATCTACATCTCCCTTAAAATGAGGGATGTTGGGAACCAGCAGTTAGCGTAATGGCTATGTCGCTGGACTCCCACGTAGTTGACCGCGGTTCGCGTCTCGGACCCAGTGGCTTACAACTCACGCCGGGCGCGTGTGCGTGCGTGCCCAAGATCCCCAGAGGAGAATGGAGGAGAAGGGATTGCGGCGTGACCATCCCCCCTGGGGGGTGATTTCTCGCTTTCTGTCTCTATGTCTCTCTCTGTCTGGCGAGCGCACGCGCCCTATAGCGAAAAAAAACCTCTCCAAAAAAAAAAAAATGAGGGATGTTGAGCATTTTTCCATATGCTTTTTGGTATTTATGTCATTTTCAATGTTGTTAATACCTTAAAGAAGATCTATATCTTTATCTCTATTTTTCTTGGGCCTTACAAACATCTATAATCATTTCTTACAATACAGACTTGCTGTCAAAGAATTCTCTTACTGCTTTTTTTATCTGCAAATTTCATGTTTCATTTCACCTTTCTTCTTAAAGGGTATCTTCATTTGGGAGAGACCGTTGTGTGTAATGCTATGTTAAGCACTTTAACACCCTTCCACAGACTTCTGGTATCCATATTTTCTAATGAGAAATGCACATTTATTTAATACATTCCCTCTATGTCACATGCCATATTTCTTACTCGAATTTCGAGATATTCCTGTTGTCTTTGATTTTTAGCAGTTTGCCTGTGATAAATCTAGGCATGATTTTCTTCGTATGTGTTCTCATCGCTTGTGGTCTTCTAGGATCTGTCAGTGTATATCTTTCCCCATATTAGGAAAAGTTTGAGCTGTACTGTCTCAAATATACATCGTGTTTTCCCGTTCTCCTCTGGCACTCCAATTACAGATATGTCAGAACTTCCGATACTGTCTCACAGATCTCTGAGGTTCTCTCCATTATTTTAAATCTTCTTTATTCCCTGCAGAGAAAATGGCAAGGCATTTTCAGGAGAAGGAATAATATGTGATAAATTTGACAGAGAAGCACAAATGAAGATCATGTAGCTAGGACATAGAAAATAAATAATCCCTCCTGCCTGATACAGAGGCTGCAGGAGGAAGGGGCCAGAGACGAGGCAGATGAGATAGGAAAGGCCAGATCACTAAGGATCTTAATGATCTTAATGCCACAATACATTTTTTTTTAATATGAGCCATTGAATATTTATAAGCAATGGAGTTTCAATTCACTTTCATGAATCCCAAATCATTTTTTAACCCCTTTGCTCCAAGATTTTCCAGAGTTCTTTTTGCCTGGGTCTTTTCTTTTCTCTCTTTTCTTCTCTTTTTTCTTTTCTTTTCTTTTCTTTTCTTTTCTTTTCTTTTCTTTTCTTTTCTTTTCTTTTCTTTTCTTTTCCTTTCTTTCATTGTGTAAAAGTCTTCATGACATTTGCTAAACCTTTGTACACATGTTCATTAATTTACAAAATGACACTGAAAATCATCCCTGCAACACTTCAGATTATAGTTTCATAATTCTTTTTACTATTTGGCACTTATTGTTTTTATTAGGTGAATTTCTTCTTAATTCTATGATACTCAATTTGAAATGCAGTATCCTTAAATTTCAATTTATTTCTTTTTTCTTTTTTCTAATGATTTACTTTATTTTATTCAGTCATTCATTTATTTTTTTTAATTTGACCAGAGAGAAACAGAGGGTGAGAGGGAAAGAGAGAGGAATTGAGAAAGCAAGCAACCAGATTCAGGACTTGAAACCTGATTGGCCATGTGGGAGTGTCCAGCACCTTAACCACCACACATCCTGTAACTACACATCCTCACTCGAGCATGTGCTGTGCCTTTAAATGTCAGGTATACAGATGTTTAAAGCTCAAGATTATTGCTGAGGACAGGAGTATAGGTGGTAATTTACAACCAAAGGTAATCTAATCTAAAATCTCATAGGGACAATGGCATTTTCAGAGATAAAAATCAGCTGTGTACATCAAAGTCCTAAAATTTGAGTTAGTGTTTTGAAGTAGGGTTAAAATACCAGGCAGGTGGGCCAGCAGGTGGCATGGTGATTGGGGTGTTCGACTCCCACATGGCCAACTGTGGTTCAAGTCACAGATCCAGTGGTTTGAAATTCATGCTGAGCAGGTGTGCATGTGTGCCTAAAATCCCTAAAGCAGAATGGAAAAGGGATTCCGGCATGCACGCACCCTAAAGCAAAAACTTCTACAAAAAAGAAAAAGAAAAAAGTACTTTGTCAGAGGATCAGACTACTGACATAAAATTAATATTTGTCCCATCATACAACATTAAACCGTGTTTTCTTGAAAGTCATGAAATATACTTGTTACAGAGACAGTGAAGGCGGAAGATGAAGGAGTTCTGACTGTAATCCTGGAAGCAAACGGCAGGTCTTTGCAATCAACATTTACATGACCTGATGCACAAGGGGACTTCAAAAAATTGTGAAAAAATGGAGTTGAAGTACAAGCTTATTTGGTAAAAGAACAACTTTGAAATCTTTAATAACACCACACATTTTCCATGAACTTTTTGTGGACCCCTGCCCTCTAAATTCCTTAATTTTTGAGCTATCGTGTGGGGCTGATTACTATAGTTATCTCAGAGTTATGAGAGAAACAGGAATGAGCATAGTGCTTCCCATGTAGTCAATATTTAATGAATGTACTTGCTAAACTCAAGGCCTGTATCATTATTTCAGCTTACCAAGAAAAATGTACTGAGTGAGAAGTTTGTAAGAATTGAGATTCAGCACCCCATTGTATAGTACATTGATTGTCCACTCTCGAATATACTCATGTTCTGTACGCAGAAAAATTTAGAGAACTAGACCAGGTATATTTGCTTACTGAGCGTCTAATATCGACTTATTTTACCATTTCACAGCGGTATAGAAAGACTGTAGTCGACAATATTATTGTCATTCATCCCTGATTTTCTACATATTCTCAAATTCAAGCTTATACTTTTTCTTAGAATAGAAAATAATTTTTAAAAATAATTATAGAATATAAGAATTATATAATCGTATTAATAGATTTCTTTAAAAATATTTTTGTATTAGTAATTCTATAATTGGGACCAACAGATAGCATAATGGTAATGTCTCCAACTCCCACATAGTCTACTGCAGTTTGAGTCCCAGACCTGGCAACTTAAAACTCAAGCTGAGTCGGGCGTGTGTGCGTGCATGCCCAAGATCCCAAGAAGAGAATGGAGGAGAAGGGACTGTGGTGTGACCATCCCCCCAGGGGGTGATTTCTCGCTTTTTGTTTCTCTATTTCTGGCGAGCGCATGCACCCTATAGAAAAAAAACCTCTCTCAAAAAACAAACTCATGCTGGGTGCATGTGCATTCATGCTCAAAAGCCTGAGAGGAAAATAGAGGAGAAGGAATGAATTGCAGCATGGCCACCCCCTAGACGGTGTTTTCTCACTTTCTGTCTCTCTTTCTCTGTCTCTCTGGTGAACACAGGTGCCCTATAGCAAAAGTCTCTTAAAAAAAAATTCTGTAACTAAAATGTACACCTTCTTAAGGCAATTACCCAAATGTCCTCATATAAAATAGGTTCCAAAATGTATGCCAATTAAATTAACACCGTGTTATGTTCGTACAAGGAACATGGAGAAAAATGTGGCGTTACCTAGCAGGTTAGAGACGCATGCCTATTCCAAACATCTGTCATTATTCTGATGGAAACACCCAGGTTTCTCTCCGAGGAAATGTCTCCACTTGTAATGGCCTAGATGTCGTCTGATCGAATCAACACCATTTTCCAAGCATGGACAGGGATTTAATTTGAGCCACCTAGAGTTAGGACTAGTAGTTCTGGTCTAATTATTAAGATGAAATTGTTCTCGTTTAACAAAGCAAAGAGATGATAAAGCAAAAACCTGAAACTAACAGAGACAGATGCAGCTATACTGTGGAGATGGTCTGAGAACAAAGTCAGTATAATGTAAAGCAGTGCCAAGAGAGATCCTATCCTGGGCATGCCCTTCGGGTCCCGTAGGCCAGCTATTCTTCCAGGTGAATTAGCACAAGGCTTCATAGGCACATGAGTCAATACTCATTTATGATTTGAAATTTGGATTCTGTCATTTGTAATCAAGAGTTCTGATCAATACAGAGGCCAGATAAACCAGACTAAGATAATATGTTTAACCTTATTTATGATATTAACCTAAATTTATAATCCTCCTTAATAGTTATTTATCAAATGCTCATTAATCTTTATTATGCCACACATAAGTGTTAGCAATAAAAAGGTGAGTAAACTATTTTTATAATTTGTTTATAATTTTGGAAGGTTATTACAAATCAGTATATGATGTGAATTACATTTTAAAAGGATTATTCTGCTCTTATAATAAACAAGAATTAGATATAAATATATCAACTGATTTTCCTGTTGCATGGAAAAGATATTAGTGAAGAGTGGAAAGAGGTCAACCAGATGGGCAAACCGTGTTAAGTTCTAATACTGAATGTTCTATATCATTTTATTAGTCTCTCATAAGTAAAATATTGTTAATAAATATTATATTTATGAAGAATAATCTATTTTAATTTAAATTTATTTTATATGCTTAATATTGATTTTAATCAATTTATACCAATTGATTGTTTTGTAAGTCTTCTGTATTCTGCTACATGTTCTACAGGCAGATATAATTTGTCTCCTATAAATTCATTAAATAAATTACATTTTTTTGTGTTGTTTTTTAAAAATTGTTTGCCAGAGAGCGCTTGTGCTCAGTGAAGAGAAACAGAGATAGGGGAAAGGTAGAAATCACCCTCTAGGAGGGATGGCCATGCCACAATCCCTGCCCCTCTATTCTCTTCTCAGGATTTTGGGCACACACACAAATGTGCCCAGCATGTTTTTTGAGCACCACGGTTGAAACTCACACTTGGTCGTGTGGGATTCAGCACCTTAACCACCACACCACCTGGTGGGCCCAGCTTACGGGGCTTATTTTTATTTTTTATTTAATGGTGCTCAATTTATGTTTGTTAAATAAATAAATAAATATGAGGGAAGTAATGATGTATTCAAGACAACTACAATATGCAGATGTTGTGAAAATTACAACTAATGAACAAATTCAAATGATTTAGAGATAATAGGTAAACCATCAGGAAAAAAATGTGAGTTGGCTTCTGGAAACGGGAGGCTGCCCTAGACAGTGAATAAAGTTCTAAACAGAAATTTCCAAGTTCTCTGCAGAGAAGCAGTAAGAGAGCAGTGAAAACAGAGAATGTTGCTTTTGTACAGAAACTGAGAAAAATCAAGAAACTGACAGGACAGAACTTTGATTAAATAAGTTCATCTTAGACTCTATATGCAGGTACAGTGTTTACTTAGTAAAAAATTATAAAATATCCTCTATAGCCAGTTCTGAACATTAAATATCACATAAGAGATATAAAAATTATGATAAAGAACTGCACGTTATATATTTATATTTTTTAATTTATAGATGAAAAAAATGGATATTTGGAGAGTTAAAGAATTTGCCCTAAATTATAAGAGGTGAATGAAGAATCTCGATCCACATCAAGTAGATTCCAAATCATAGGAATTTTTACTACTCATTGTCCACAGTGAGATCTCATCTACAAAATATTTATTATTCCCAAATGCATGGCAGACTGTTTATTATGGTGGCCATGCATTATCAAAGGTTCTGCTAAACTTTTCAGTAAAGAAAGAGATTTAATCTTATCTAATTACATCTTCTCAAATTTGCCAGATCATGGACACCAATTCTTTCTGCACCAATCTACATCCAACAGTGACAATCTATGGCCTGCATTGGCATCTTCAGGAAACAGAATTTTCTATTCTGGCATAAGTATTTTATAAGGGAATTATTGGGGCCAGTCTTTTTGGGTAATAAGCATTCAGTTTTATAGAGAGAAAGAAAAATGAGATCTCAAAGAATGCTGAGTAATTCTGATTTGAGAATTGATTTTTCAGAATAGAACAAAACATGCTTAGCTGTGTCTTCTATTCTGGATGGTATAAGATAAAATAGCTTGAGGAGCACGTCTCGCCATCCCCAACATCCCTGAAAATGGCAGCATTTTTTTCTTGTAGAACAGTCCATATGGTAATTGGAGCAGTTTTCACAGTGACTTTTCTTCAGATCTGAATATCTGCCGGAGACCATTCTGATACACACAGTTCTTCTTGTATGTTTTCCTCCTAAAGTTTATAAAATTCACAGAGTGAATTTGTGGTGACCGTACTTTTATTAACAGTAAGAGTTTATGTAATGTGTCCGTGTGTGTGTGTGTGTGTGTGTGTGTGTGTGTGTGTGTTTATCTATCTATTTCTCATGATGGCCCAGAGCTATGTGAATGCATGAGAACTGAAGCCTAAAAAGTTTCTTTGATTTGGAAGGGAATCTACTCAGTGCTCTAAAAGAGAATTCACTTGAATGACCTCATTTGCAGGTGGAAAATCTCAGATGTGGAGAGTTGAAGGACTTCTCCAGAGTTAGAGAATGAATTACTCACCTTTTTCTGGGTCTGCATACTGATAATTAAAACCTTAATAGATTTTTTTTAATTAGATTTTCTTTAATTTATTTAATCATCCTGAAAATACCAAGAAGTAGGTACTATTACTTATCCCATTTTAAAGATGATCAAATTTGGGCTAGCCAAAAATGTAAAATGTAAGCATTTTGCCTCTACACATTTTAGAGTCATTAAAAGAAAGAAAAACAATGTTTTTAGATGTAAAACTAAAGATTATTATTATTATTTTTTATTTTTTATTATCATCATATTCTTCTTTATATTACATTGAATTACATATAACTTTACAGTGTATTACATTGCTTTTTCAAAAGGGAATGCCATGCATGCCAGTCAGTACAGAGACATTAATCTCCCCACTTTAACATTCAATATCTTTTCTATGTTTTCCCCAATCATTATTATTATTATTCTAATTATTTTTTAAAACAGTCAATTGCTATTTCTCATTTTGCTTATTTAACTAAATATTTACTTAGAATTACTACTTATGGAACCAGCAGTTGGCATAATGGCTATGTTGCTGGACTCCCATGTAGTGAACTGTGGTTCGATTCCCAGACCCAGTAGCTTAAACTCACGCTGGGCGCGTGTGCGTGCGTGTCCAAGATACCGAGAGGAGAATGGAGGAGAAGGAATTGCAGCATGGCCATCTGCCCTGGGGGGTGATTTCTTGGTTTCTGTTTCTGTCTCTGTCTTTCTGGTGAGCACACGTGTTCAATACCAAAAACCTCTCCAATAAATAAATAGATAGATACTACTTATATATGTATATAATCATGTGTATGTATTTGTTGTGTATGTATTTAGTGTGATCTAAAGCTGTCAAACTAAAAGGTCCTAACATAGTGTCACACAATATTAAGACTTAAAAAAAAAAAGCATAAGAGATGATCTGGTTCCAACATAGGTCTCTCTCTAAAACATTGACTCTCTTCATTGACCTAACAAAAATTTTTCCATTTTAATTTCAAATTAAAACCCATTAAAACACAATTTTAAATGTATTCATTCATTAACCCATTCGTGCATTACATCTATACTATGATAAGCATGTTTTCTTGACTCTACAATCACTGAACAAAACAGATAGTAATCTCTGGACTTGTAAAGCTATATTCTGTAGAAGAAAGATCTCCATATAAAATAATGGCAAACATATGGAAATTACAGTGAAAGGAAGAGTGAAAATACAGTTGAAAATATATTTAATACAGAGGTAGAGCATTGACGGGATGGGGAGGTGTGCTGTTATCTGTTGAAGATATTTTGATCAACGGGTCTGGGGAGAAATGTTCACATATTGAAATGGTCTCATTGTAAGCCAAACAATATGATTGAAAGTATATACAAAAAAAAATAATAATAAATAATGTGAAAAAAAAAGAAATAAAAGTATTTAGCTGGGTAAAAAAAAATATTTAATGTAAAACGATTTTAAATATTTATCAATCCATAGTGAGATTATGTAATTCTATGTAATAAGACACTGGATTACAAGCACAAAAGAAACTCAGTCACTTTAAATAAGAAAGATCACCTTCCGTTGATTACTTAGAAATCATCTTAATGGGCTTTCAAGAATACTTTGACCTCAGCAGTCCTAAGTCCTATAAGCCCGATATTCTAATTGCAGTGAGACCTCAAGCTGGTGACCTTCCACTGGTGCTGGTTGAGAACTAACGCCATGGCCTTGGGAGGACACGCAGAACTAACCTGATCATCAATCATATAAAATCTCTTGAAATTGATCCTGAGAGAGGATGCTGTGCAAAATACACCAGTGTTCGTTGCAAACACCAAGCAAGCAACCTCTTTATTTACCTTTCTCCTTGACAGAGCACTTGTCCCCTAGGTTTTTCTTACAACTGAAGTCATAAAAAGAGGCTCGCAGCACACGTCACTCCTCAGTGAACTTTCTGTCACCGCTCAATGCAGTGACAGCTGCCTCTGCCCGGGAGCTTTCTATCATCTTATCTGTTTCATTTAGTTTCTGTTTTGCACTGAAGCTATTTTTTTCATTTTTAAAAGCTTATTTATTTTTTCCATAAGTGAAAGAGACTAAGAAAGAGAGGGCGAGACAACATCACGCACAGATTCCTGTTGCCTTGGTCCACCCTAGCCTTCAGTCAGCCCCGGATCATGGGCGCACACAGGCCCAGTGCACTGAGGGAGGTCTCCCCAGTAAAACCTGGAAACTTCCCAAGAAGGTCAGCTCTACAGAGCATCTTGTTTACTACTGTGCCACTGTCTGGCCCCTGTTTTTTGCCTTTTTTTGTGTGTGTGTGGCTTCCTTGTTATTTGTTCCCTTCCTTCATCAAGCTCAGATTTAGCTCATCTATGTCTAACTCATTAAAACCCCAGATTTTAATAAAACGCCCAGCCTGGAAAGGGGCTGGCACAATATAGAGGCTCACTACACAATTCATTGACTGAATAATGACCACCTCTAATTATCCATGATGTAAAAAAATCAGAATAAGTTTATTATCTCTTCAAACCAGGAAACATCGTTTAGCTGACTTATTGGTTCAAGATTAAACAGAATTAAATGAATGCTTGGTACAGGAATAAAGTCTCATCTAGTGGCTAAGTGAGCTGATGCAGGCTTTGATCTGGCTTTGTCAGACTGAACACGTGTGTGGGAGGAATTTACATAAATCCCTTCTGCCTAAGTTTCCTTCTCAGGGGGCAGTGCTTCCCTCATTGTTCCAAGTTGAAGTCTTGGCAGCCATTTTAGTGCACACATTTCAGGCAACTATTGATAGAATCTGTGTCAGGGGGCGTGGGAATTGTTCTAAGCTTCTGCCTCAAATAAACTTCATTCACTTCACTTACTATGCCTTCGACTTACTTTTTAAGTTGATACTTGCTTACTTCCTTTGTTAGAGCCTTTTTTTTTTTTTTTTTTTGGTTTTGGTTTTGCATGTGTGCATCCACTGGAGAGAGACAGAGAGAGAAAGTGAGAGAGGATGTGAGTGAGGGAGGATGGCCATGCCACAATCTCTTCTCCATTCTCCTCTTGGGACTTTGGGTATTCAAGTATGTGCATGTGATTTTTCAATTCATTGGGTCTAGGATTCAAACCACATTGCTGGCCAAAAAAAAAAAAAAAAAAAAAAAAAAATTAAAAAATAAAAACACTAAAATTGTTGTGTATGATGCTCTAATAGTGAATGCATGTTATTATACATTTCTCAAAACTCATAGAATTAATACTACTAAAAATGGGCCCTAAAATGAAACTATACACTGGAGTGTTCAAAGATGATAGCAAGTGAACTCCTCTGCCATGGGATGTTGATGGTTAAAAGGCTGTTCATGTGCAGGGGAGTGGGCATTTGAGAATTCTCTACTTTCCACTTAATGTTGCTATAAATGTAAAACTGCTCTAGAAAATAAAATCAATCAATAATAATAATAAAGTAGACTTACATCTGTAAATAAATGAGAGTTTACCAAAATATTGGTAAATATTAAATTATGTCCTTGAGAAATTACTTTTAAGTAACTGAACCACAATGATAAAGATAACCTCTGGGTACACAGCCAGAAGTGACCTATGGGCTGATCCAGTTACATAGTGGCTAAGAGAGTCAGAGTCCACTTGGCCAACACGATTGAATTCTGGCCCTGGGAGCCTTGAAAACCTGCTGAGAGCATGTGCATGCTTGCCCCAAATCACAATAGTATGGAGAAATAGAGTAGACGAGATTGCAGCAGGCTCTCATTCCACTGGTGCTTTCGCTCTCACTCGCTTTCTCTCACTCTCTCTTGTTCTCTTTCTCTCTGTCCCTGAAGAGCACGTGCATCCTTCGGCAATTTAAAAAAAAGTCACCTATACCTAGAGAAAACATGTTATGTCAGTATTTCCCCCAGCATATAGAGTATACATGAAAATAATTGAAATTGATTCAGTACAATGATGTGTGTGTGTGTGTGTGTGTGTGTATGTGTGTTGTGTGTGTGTGTGAAAAATATATTAGAGCATCATTCTCCTTTGCATTACATTTAAAGAAATCAATAATAATGAGCCAGCAGGTGGCATTGTGGTTAAGGCAGTTGGATTCTACATGGCCAACTCTGCAGTTAGTCCCAGAACTGGTGGCTAGAAAAACTCCAGGCACAAGTGCATGGGTGCCCAAAACCCGAAGAAGAGACTGGAAGAGAAAGGACTCTGGCATGGCCATGTCTCCTGACGGGTGATTTCTCATTTTCTCTCTCTTTCCCTCTCTCTTTGTCTCCCTCCAGCAAGAACTGGCACCCTATAAAATAATAAATAAATAAATAAATAAATAAATAAATAAATAAATAAAACTAAAAAGAAATTTAAAAAGATAATTAAAAGAAAGTAATAATATCCATTACTTTGAACTGAAAGCCTTCCTTAAGTTTGTAGGTATGATTCTCTCTGCCATAAACCAATGTAATATAGATTTGATCATCTCTCTCATCCTGTTTCTAATTAGTCCTGCTGTGGGATAGATGGCATGACCATTTTTATTTAGAATGCCTTAATTAATGACTTGATTTTGCCAGTATGGAGTGTTGAATTACATTACCTCTTCTCTAAAATATTTTTTCAATCGTAAAATTAGGGTAAACACCCTGGCTTTTTAAGTTTTAAGATAATTAAATGAGAAAATGCCTTTAAGTGTTTAGACCATGCTAGATCCTCGGTAAGTATTAGTTTCACACTCATTTCCTAAACCTTTCTGCTCAAGAGGTATGTTAATTTTCCCAGACTCACTAAGATACCATGAAAGAAGCTGGAAGAGAAGAAATAAAGTTGTTTGAAGGCAAGTCATCAAACAACACTTGACAATAATTTAATCTTCTCAATTTGAAGAAACATTATAAAGTTTCATTTTTCCATGTTTAACAATCACAACTCATGGAAATATTTCTGCATATTATCATAGATGATATAACATGGATGAATCTTTGAAATATTTAATATGGCACTGGTGTGATTTATTTTCCCTATGGAAGATTTTTAGAGAGCATGATAGATACTGTGCCCTGTTGACCTGGCCCTGCCAGCTCCCACCCAGCAGTGCACGTACACTTCAAATGCTGTTTACCTGATGGACCCAGCTACAGAGTCAGATGGAAAGTCTACAGAGACACGAGGTCCCCCTCCAGCTGGCTTAAGGGCATTCATCTTCCCTGCAGAACCACTGGAACAACTTTTTTTTTTTTTAATAATTATTTTATTTTATTTATTCATTCATTCATTTTTTAAATTTGACCAGAGAGAGACAGACGTTGAGAATGAGAGAGAGAGGAAGCGAGAAAGCAAGCCACCAGATTCAGGATTTGAACCCTGGTCAGCCATGTGGGAGTGTCCAGCGCCTTAACCACCACGCCACCTGCTGGTCCCTGGAACAACTTTTTACATGGTGTTTCATGCTCCCTTGAAATACATTCTTATCCTCTTGAAGTCTATTTCTGATTATGTCATTGGTATAGTGCTTAAAAATTTTTAATATTGTCGCTCTCAGGATAAAATATAGTCTCCTTACTCTGTGATAGAAATTCATCTGTGAATGGGCACTCACCCATCTTGCTTCACCTCTTACCTCTTAACTTCTCCCTTCTCCATTCACGTACAGTCACATTGAGCCATTAGAAGTCCACTACATGTTGTTTCTTCAGTCCTTATATTTCTGTATTATTATTATGTTCTTTCTTTCCCCAGCACACATTTCAGGCTGATCCATGGTAGAGTTCTAGCCTATCATCTGTATGCTTCTTCTTTGTATCCTTGGTATAGCTGGGTCCCCGTATTTCTTCAGAATACCCAGTCCACCACACTCTATGATGCCAAGGGCATGTGAGAAGGTCTATATGGGAAGAGCCTCTGTTTCCGTTTGAGCTTTCTTTGCGCACTCCAGGTGTGCACATGTGTGTGTGATCCAGGCTGGCTGAGTCTGCAGATCCATTGGGAGTATTACCCCCAACTCTGATTCCCTCTCTTGTGAAAGCTATCAATAAAAATAAACTTTTAAAAATAGCATTATAAAGCAATGTAAACAACCTGGTTTTTCTACACATTAACTATGTGACTTGGGATAAATACTTGCACTCTAAGTCTTGGTTCTTAACTAGGAAACAGAAATAATAACTACTGTAAAGGGCTGTACTGAGATTAAAATGTGTATGTGTGTGTATATAAGGTATCAAATAGCAAATTGTATACATATGTGTATATCTTTCCATGTATAGCATAATATAGAATAGCTATGTATATATACATATATTATTTATAAGATATGTTATTCAATAAGCTTTGTCAACTATTAAAAAAAAACAGCAGTGGGGACAGCAGGTGGCATAATGGTTAAGATGCTGGATTCCCAAATGGTGGTTTGAGTCCTGGACCTGGTGACTTGAAAATCATGCTGGGTGTGTGTGTGTATGTGCCCAAAATCCCAGGAAGAGAACAGAGGAGAAGGGGTTGCTGTGTGGCCATATGTGTTGTAGGGGTGATTTCTCACTTTCATTCTCTGTGTCTTTCTCTGTCTCTCTCCTGTGAGTGCACAAATCCAATAGCAAAACCTAAAAAACAAAACAAAAAAACAAAAGCAGCATAAAATAAAAAATCTCTTGCATGAAACTTCGTGCTTGTGTCTTAATGTTTTCAAACATAAGGTAACCAAAGACCTAGACTCTAATTTTTATTTCTCCAGTTTCCACTTAATTCTTTTTATTCTGTAAGAACTGCATTGATAGGGGTCGGCAGGTGGCGTGGTGGCTAGGGGCACTGGACTCCCACATGGCTGACCACGATTCAGGTCCCAGGCATAGTGGCTTGCCTTCTTGCTTTCTCTCTCTCTCTCCCTCCCCCTCTGGTAAAATTAAAATAAGTAAGTAGATAAATAAAGTTAAATAAAATAAATTTTTAAAATAAAAGAACTACATCGGCTTACAGTACTCTTAGACATTCACAGATTTCTGCTTTCTGCATCCCCAAATAATTTCTATTCCAATTTTATGTTTTACCATATTATCCGAGGATTAGCCATCAGGTAATTACAGGGAAAAAATGAAGAGAGAAAAAAATAGCAATTCAGAGAGACAATTGGAGTAAGAAGTTTCCCTTGTAGAAACATTCCAGAAGTAAAAGTGCATAAAGAGACACAAAAGAATTATTTTGGATAGCAGGAAAAAAAGGTGAGAAAATTACTAAATTTAACTGGTGTCTACCTGAACAATAGACTTGACCTAACTACTACTGAATGTTGGAAATACTTTTCTGCTCTTCTTTCTAAAGGAATAAGATAACACCATGGGAAAGTTACAGTGCTGGTCCCCTAGAAATGCTCCATTCCCTCCCTACTAATTGTGATGTATTTTAGACTAGCTTACAAAAATATCAACAAAAGATTGTTTACAAAATTACCTGCTGTGCCAAATGAAATAAAGGAGATTGAAAAAGCAGAAAAATAATCTTTTAAGGTTAAGATTTTCACAACATTCATACTAAAATATAAGGCTTTAAAAAATAAATTTTCTGTCAATGTCATGTCTATATGTGAATGCAATCACATGGCTGAAATGATTAGTCATAACATTTTGACATCATGTTTTGTGACATCTAACATGTTGGTTTGAGAATAGTACCTTGGCACTTTCTCATAAGTAGTATAAAAGAGAAATTGTTTTGAAGATCTTGTAAATATATCACATGTAAATTAGATTTGCCCCATCTAACATTATTTGCTGCTTCTTTATTTCTATGCTTGTGCCCCTCTTAGCTTTTATTTATATGAAAGTCAGCTTTTTAAAGTTCAGAATAAGTGATGAGCATAGCCTAGTCCTCATAAGAGAAATTTACTTTTTTTGATATGTGGATCAACTTTTCCTTGTCAGAATAGGAGCTCCATTTGAGAAAAAAAAAATATGAACTGTTTTGTTAACAGGTATATTCCCTTTTCCCAGAAGAGTTCAGGTACACAGTATGTGCTCAATCAATAATTTGTAATTGCATTAATACATACTTTAAAAATGATAGGACTTCAAATATCTGAAATGTGATGGGACTGCAAAAGGTTCATCGAAAAATGGAGTTGAAATACAAGTTTGTTTCTTTGTAAAAATTTTTGAAATGCCTAAGTAGTTTTTTTTTTCCCAACATGCATTTTTCTATAAACCTTTTGAAGACTCTTTGTAGAACCCCGTGGAAATGTATGACTAATAAAGGAGACTGAAAAAGAGAAGAAATTTGGGGCTAGCTGATATGTGGTGGCTAAGGTGGCTGTATCCTATATGAATGGCTGCACAGTTCAAGTCCCAGGCTTGGGGCCAGCTGTCTCTTCCTCTCTCTCTGGCAAATACATACACCCTACGGTAAAATCCTATTAAAAATAAAAATAAAAAAATAAAACCAAGTGCCAGGTCTGACAGCTTGAAAACACCCCAATCCATGTACATGGGTACATGCTCAAGAGGACTGGAGGGAGAACAAAGCAAGAGGGGTTATGGTGTCCCTGTCCTCCATGAAGGATGTTTTCTCAGTCTCTCTCTTCCTCTCCCCTTTTCTGGTGAGTGTGCATTCTCCATAACAAACTTTAAAAAAGTAAAAAAGTAAAAAGAAAGAAATATTAGACAAATTGGCATCTGGGTATAAACAACTTTGAAAGTACTTTGTCTCTAAAATTGAAAGACACAATAAAGTTGGACTCACAAGTTCTCCTGATAATTTAGAGAAAGTTGATGAGTCTCTGAGTAACATCCGTTTCCAAGACGACACTGGGTCATGAACGTCACCCAGAAGACGGGAGGCAGATTTATCTTCGAAAACATGTCTCTTTTGCCCTAAGCAGATACTTTTAAAGATGGGCTGACAGGGACAGGCAGACTTATTTGTGAATTTTCCGAAGTAATCTTATTAAAATAATTTTATAGCTTTGATTGGCATTAATTCCATTTACCATTGGCTGCTTCTGAAGTGTAAAACAATTTGTCCCTGATTTTTTTAATTCTTTGTAAGTTATTATATATGTATGTAGAAGAAATTTAGTCCTAACTTAATTAATCCTCTTCACCTGTGTTCTGAGAAATGTCTTTAAGATTCTGCTTAATTGACTTACTCAGAGCTTGGATTTGGAAACGCTGTCATTTGTCATAATAAAAAAAAAGTCACTAGACAAGAAGGAAATGTTGCCCCAATAATGAAACAAGAGATTTATTAGTGATATCTTTTAGGGCTACAGCAAGCAGTGAAGGATGCCTTTCCAAGATCATGCTTGGTGTTGTGATTTATGTTTCTGGACATCTTTCCTCAATCTGTACACGTCATGACAAGCCCTCGTGTATCTGGTATCGGTCAAATTTGTAGCATCAAATACCTGTGATAATGCCTGTGATATAATATGTGGTCAATATTGTTTGTTGCCAAATCAGTGTATAATGTCAGCATTGGCACTAGAAAGTGATGGGGTAGTTATTTATGGATGGGTGAGAACATTTTTGTAATCAGGGAGTGTTGTTTAATGGAGGATGGGGAGGACATGCACGTGCGTGTGATATTGTACAAGTTAGCTAAAAACTTCTGGTCTGCCACGCGCAACACAAGAAAAGAACACTTAATTCATACTTGTGTAAGTGAGTAAGATGAATAAAACTTTCCCAGAGATGGCATTAAAGTGAATTGTTGAGGGGCCAGCACATGGCATGGCGGAAAAGGCTCTGGACTCCAACTTAGATGACCACAGTTTGAATCCAGACACAGTGGCTTCAAAGTCATGGCATTCCCTTGAGGCTTGATTTCTCACTTTCCCTCACTGTCTCTGTCTTAGCATATACGCCCTATGGCAAAAACCTTAAATAAAAAAGTTAATTGTTAAAGAAAATAAAATATTTAGCCAATTATTGGAGGAGAAATAAGTATGTTAGAACAAGAAACACAATGTATACAAGAATTCCCCAAATGATATATACTTGAGTTTAGCAGAGTGAGCAGAAACTTGCTTCACTATATGCATTTATCCCTTTATTCCTCTCTCTTTTTATGTTCCTTTTGCCTTGACTCTAACAGTAGTGCCAACACCATCCTCAAGATATAATTTCTGGGACCAGCAGTTAGCGTAATGGCTGTGTCGCTGGACTCCCAAGTAGTCGACCGCGGTTCGAGTCCCGGACCCAGTGGCTTAAACTCACGACAGGCGCGTGTGCGTGCATGCCCAAGATCCCGAGAGGAGAATGGAGGAGAAGGGATTGCGGTGTGGCCATCCTCCCTGGGGGGTGATTTCTCACTGTCTGTCTCTGGCTGGCTGGCGAGCGCACACACCCTATAGCAAAAACCTCTAAAAAAAAAAAAGACAAAAAATATATTTCTTCCAAAGGAATATAAACTTAGTTACTATAAGAACAACAATACTATGTTGTTGTAGTATATAGTGTAGTAACATAAATGGCATGAAAGTAAGATCCTCTCAGTAGAATGTGTAAAAATAGGGGTTCTACGTAGAGGACACAACACACTAATTTTACCTACATCTTGTTAATATTGTTTATCTTTCATCATTTGACAAGGAGGTTATCTGGAATATACTCTTTTTCTCAGATTATCTGTTGCCATATTTTCAACAAGGGTATTGGTCTGAAAGTGTGAGCAAGATTTTTTGTGCAATGATACACTAAAAAGCTTCATGTCTATTTAATATGCTCAATTAAAATGGATAGTTAAGAGCCCAGCTGTGTGGTACAGGCAGTAGGGGCATGGCTGCACAGTGCCTGAGAGGTGGAAAGGTTCTGGGTTCATCTTTCAGGGCTACCTGAACACGACAGGTGTGTCTATAAGTCTGGTTAAGATCCTAGCTGGCTGCAAGGCTGGGGGAAGGGTTGTAGCATGCAGACTTGTCTGAGATGCCTCTCTGTCTCTGAAAATAAATGAATGAATGAATAAAACGAAAGTGATAGTTAAATTGTATCCCGTTTTAAATCCAGGACTAACTCTTCTAGATTTATAATTTGGAAATACTATTAAAAGTTACCTTATTTCTTTATCTAATTATTTATTGTTAAAACATAAACTATCTATTATAAAATTTATGAAATGTTCTAATGTTTTACAGGATAGTACCAATAGGATGTAATTTTAGTCATGAATCATTTAATGTGAAACTAAGGCAGATTGGTTTTTGAAATTTATATTATATTTATAGATTTCTCATTTATATTAATAAATTTATGAGTTAGGGAAAAAGCTTAAATGATAATTAATGTATTTCCATTTTTGGTTTTATACCACTTTGTTTTCCTTTTATTTCTTTTTATTTTTCTTTTTTAATTTTTAAAGTTTATATTTAATCACTGTTCATCTTTACAGAGTACAAAATATCTTTTCCCAGCATGAATGTAGTGAATATAAGTCAAGTCAAAGATATTACCATAAACATGATCACCAACAGATAACTTTTTATTTTCGTGTCTGCTAATTTTTTTTTCCCCCAGCTCTCCTCCTTTCTACCTCCTGTCACCTACCCCCTCTTATACTGTCTCTGGTATCTACATTGACCTTTCTGATCTTATACCTTCTAATATTTCAGTTTTTTTTTTTTTTTATGATTTTGAGCTTAGCCATTCTGACTGTGGTTAAGTGGCATCTCATACTTGCTTTATTTGCATTTTCTTTATGATAAGAAATGCTGAGTATTTTTTCATATGTTTTTTGGCTATTCATATGTCTTCCTTGGAGAGTTGTCTGTTCAGCTTGTTAGCCTATTTTTAAATTAGATCGTTTATTTTTTTATGGGTAAACTGCTTGAATTCTCTACATATTCTGGTTGTCAGTCCCTTATCTGAGGCATAGTTCACAAACACATTCTCCCATTCTGAGGGCTTTCTCGTCATCTAATTACTGTGTCTTTGCTCTGCAGAAGCTTTTTAACCTGACGTAGCCCCACTTGTCTATTTTGGGAATTACTATGGTACTTTGAGGGTCTTATTACATGAACACTATGAAATACTACTCAGCCATAGTAAACAATGAGACCCTGCACTGTAACGTAAAGAAGATAAATATGGATGATTTAATGCTAACTACTTTGTTTTCTAATCTTTCATTTTAACTTTTTATCTAGTTGTCTACTTGAACTCTGTGTTCCAAGAGTATTTCCAAGAGCTTTAATTATTAATAAAGTGTTCTGCAATCAAGTACATTTGAGAAATGTCACATCATGTGTCCCTCTTGGAAATTTAGAGAGCATGTTTGTATAATGAAGTCTCTGAGAAGTCCTGTAGTGAATTTCCCTGTTTATGTTTGTTTTATCAGTGTTTACAATCTCAGTCTGCCACATCCCCATATTGTTCCTGCTGCCGCTGGTGCTGTTTTTGCCCATATTACTTATTAGCACCTCAAGGAATAAATATTTAGAAATGTAGTATTATTTACTGCATAGTTTTTGTTTGTTTGTTTTTTATTTTTCACAAGGATGGCTGAGCATATGTGTAAATAGATACCTATTATAAACAGGCTTATTGCTCACCCACAAGTTCTCAAAGGATTGTAAGCTTTGGACCAGCAGTTAGCGGAATGGCTATGTTGCTGGACTCCCAAGTAGTCTACTGTGGTTCAAGACCCTGGACCTGGTGGCTTAAAACTCACACCGGGTGCGTGTGCGTGCGTGCCCAAGATCCTGAGAAGAGAATGGAGGAGAAGGGATTGCGGCATGGCCATCCCCCCTGGGGGGTGATTTCTTGCTTTCTATCTCTCTGTCTCTCTCTGTCTGTCTGGTGAGTGCACGCTCCCAATAGCAAAAACCTCCCCCCCCCCCAAAAAAAAAGGATTGTAAGCTTTCATTTTTCATATTTTTTATTTAAAATGGCCGTTTGAATAAGAAATTTAAAGTATAGATTAAATCTCTAGGGCACATGCATTATAAGGAAAATTTGGAGAAAGAGAATTCTGTATTATTATAGTGAATGACAATTTCATTTTTCTTTTTGTTCATGCCAGAAACCTTGGAGCCATTATTGATGTCTCTTTTTCTGTCATTTACTAAAGTCACTTTTTCAGAATTTGTTTTAAATCCAACACATAAATACATTCAGAATCCAGGACTATCAAACGTTTTTACACATTCACTATTTTGACCCATGTCAAAGCTCTGTTCACCTTTTACTTACATTATTGTAATAACTTTTGGATTCATTATCTCATCACCCTGCTTTTCCCTAACAAGTTCAATATATCCTCAGCCAGATTTACCAAGAGATTCTGGGAAAATATGGGTCATGTCACTCCTTGCTCAATACCCTCTAATGACTTGTCTTTTCTCTGAATTAGGCAAAAAGTTCTGAAAGTGAGTTCTATACTACACAAAC
Source organism: Tupaia tana (assembly GCA_026018925.1). Classification (NCBI taxonomy): domain Eukaryota; kingdom Metazoa; phylum Chordata; class Mammalia; order Scandentia; family Tupaiidae; genus Tupaia; species Tupaia tana. The sequence goes on along the minus strand of JAKSZU010000012.1, from coordinate 8,230,102 downwards.
ATTTGTGTAGGAAAAAATTTCCTCTTTCTTACAGTAACATTAACAGCCCTTATATTCAATTAATTTATTTATTTTTATTTTACATTAATCTGACAAGTAAAAAGTATGTAAATACCATAAATAACAATATTGGGTACAATATGATATTTTGATGCATGTAGTCAATGTGACATAATCAAATAACTATAATTATCATTTCTATCACTTCAAATATTTGCTGTTTTGTGTGTTAGGAACATTCAAAATAATTTTTGCTAGCTTTTGTGAAATATGCAATAAATTGCTTTTTTTGGGGGGGTGTTAGCCATAGGGTGTATGTGTTCACTGGAGACAGAGACAGGGAGGGTGGTCATACTTCAGTTCTTTCTCTTCCATTCTCCTCCTGGATTTTGGGTACACACACATGTTCCTCATGATTTTGAAGCCTCTGGGTTTGGGGAAGTCCAGCGTCTTAACCACTATGCCACCTGCTGGCCCCATAATTTTTTATATTTAATCACCCTGCAGTGTTGTAGCACTGTAGAATTTATTCTTTTCAGATCTAGCTGTAATTTTGTTGTATCTATTAAGCAAACTCATAGATGTAGAGAACATCTTATTGAAGAAAGACCATTTAGAAACATTTTTAAAAATTGTTTAAAGCAAGCATTAGTACAGTTTTTCGGGGGTGGGGATGAACAAACATGATTTATTTTCCTGTCATCAAATTAATACTTTAGCATTAAAAAATGAGAGTAGTCAGCAATAAAAAAAATGGTTATCAGCAATGAAAAGACACTTTGATTAATATATATGAAGAGTGGTCCCAAAAGAGATGCCTAGAGCAGACAGAAACATGAGTTGTTTTTCATGTCCTTGAACTTTACTAATTGTTACATATTTAATTCTCATAGGAAATATAGGACAGAAAGCATTGTAACAGACTACCCAGGCTTTCATGATGGCCTTCTTAGGAGAGCTGCTCTTTCTGTGTAATTATCTCCTGTCTCCTTAATGTAACCACTGAGTCTTCTAAGGGAGCAATGCATTTTTAGATGAGTTTTCTCCTTTGCACTTTTCAAGATATGTCAGAAATGTCATCAATCAAAACAGAGATTATGTCGTGATGGGACAGGACTTTTATTTTCTTTCAACACTCTTCCTATTGTCAGCTAGCAATAAAGTGTTATTTCAGCAACATATGGCAAAAATTCCCCAAGCACATTCAGTGATAGTACAAAGCTATCAATCAGGAGTCTAAATAGCTTTCCTTTTATTGTTATTAAAATTTCCAAAGGCTCTAATATATAATGATAACTTTGATCTTCATAGTGATTTCATAATCTAGAATGCAGATATAAAGCCATCCAGAAATCACAAATAGCAACCAGAAACTCAAGATTATGTTCTTATTCAGTAATCTAGACTTTTAAGTGGCAGAACCAATTTTTTTAAAATTTTCTTTATTATTTTATTTTCTCTTATTTAATGGTCTTTATTATTTTATTAATTTGACCAAAGAGAGAGAGAGAGAGAGAGAGAAACCCACCAGGTTTGAGACTCAAACCACCGTTGTCCATGTGAGAGTCCAGCTACTTAACCACCATGCCACTTGCCAGAAGAACCAAATTTAAACATTGAGAATCCCTGGAGCACCTATGTGAAGTATAGTAAAATCAACATCAGTTTTTTTTTTTTAAGCAAGTTTTTATAATCAATGTAAGTTTTTTTTAGGATTTGAAACATAGATTTTAGAGCGAAATGTCCCTGGATTTAACTCTTATCTCCACCAGTTAGTAGACATGGTTTGAATTAATTTGATATTTTTTAAGAATTATTTTACTTAATTAATTAATTAATTTAAATTTGACTAGAGAGGGATAAAATGAGAGAGATAGAAAGAGAGAGAGAGAAATTGCGAAAGCAAACTGCCAGGTCCGAGACTCAAACCGTTGTCAGCCATGTGGAAATCTAGCACCCTTAACCACCATGACACCTACCGCCATTTCAGTGCCGGCACTGAAATGCCACCTGCCAGCATTGAAATGCCACCTGCCAGCCCTGAATTAATTTACTTTTTATTTTCATGTGTCCTCTACATTTGGGATAATAATATCTTTTAGAAGGAATGTTGTCATTACAACAAAATGATGTAATGCCACTAAAATAATTTGGCATATTATTTAATACAAATAATTTAATCACTGCATTGATGATAATTGTTTAAGAAGTCCTAGTATTCTTCTCAAAATAGTATGTTTTACTTAATAAGCATCAGAAATTTTAGAAAATTCTTGCTAACAATAATTGATTAGTGCTATATAGGAAATTTAGTAATTTCTGGCCTCATGGCATAATGGTTAAGGGAGTCAGATCCCACATGGCTGAAATTAGGGTTTGAGTTCCAGCCCAAGCAGTTTGAAAAACATGCTGGGGCACATGAAAATCATTATCAAATTTACAATAGAATGAAAGACTCATATACACACTATGCCACAGTAAAAAGGCATCATAACTTTGGTTGTTTAAAGAACTCCAATTTATGTCCGCCTTTTAGGAGGCCCACCAGAAAGCTTTATAAACATTTACTGACTTTAGTATAAAAACCAACTTGTGAAACTAGGAGAGGAGAAATAAACTATAAACAATATATTTGTTTCATTGTTCAATATTCAGATAATACTTTAAAGAACCCCAATAAGTTAAGTATTATAAATAAACTAAAAAACACACTTACATAACAGGTATGAAGTGATGTCTCATTGTGGTTCTGCATTTTCTGCATTTCCCTGCATCTTTTCTTTTTTCAGAGAGAGATTTTTTTGCTATAGGGAGCGTGTGCTTGCTGGGGCAACAGAGAGAGACAGAAAGCAAGAAATCACCCTCCCAGGAGGTATAGCCATGTAGCAATCATTTCTCTTCCATTATCCTCTCAGGATTTTGGGCACACATGCATGTGCCCGGGTTGAGTTTGAAGACTCTGGGTCCAAGGTTGAAACCACATCTGGCCACATGGGAGTCCCATACATAGCAATTATTTCATCTGCTGGCTCCTGAGAATCTTTTCATCTACTCACTGGGCATGTGTATGCTTTCTTTGGAGATATTATGCAAGCTCCATAACCATTTCTACAATTTGTTAACTCTTAATTTAAAGCAATTCCTTTAAATTAAAACTAATATTAACTACTTAAATAAATGGTTTGTAAATATTTTCTCCCATTCTGTGAGCTGTCTTTTCACATTGCCTTTTCACTCCATTATTTCTCTTGCTCTGCAGAAGCTTTTTAGTTTCATATAGTTCCATTTGTCTATTTTTCATTTTGTTCCTTGTGTTTTTTGGGGTCATATACAGGATGTCATTGACAAAACCAATGTCATGAAAGTTTTCTCTTAGTTTTTTTTCTTCTAGAGATTTTATAGTTTCAAGGCTTATATTTAAATCTTTACATTTTGGTTTTATTTTTGTGTATGATATAAAATATATTCTGATTTCATCTTTTGCATGTAGATATCCACTCTTCCCAACAAAATTTGTTGAAGACTATTTCTTGCCATTCTGCATTCTGGACAGCCTGTCAAAGACCAGTTGGCTATATGTATGCAGGTTTATTTCTGAATCTCTATCTTGTTCTGCAGGTCTATATATCTGTTTTTATACCAGTACCACACTGTTTCATAAAAGATGGCAAGCACTAACAAATACGTGGAGAAATAGTAATCTTTGTACATTATTGGAAACATAAAAAGGTGCAGCTACTATTGAAAATAATATAGAGATTTCTTTAAAAATTTAAAATATAATTACCATCTGATCCAACAATCCCACTTCAGGAGATATAGATAGATAAATATGAAATAATTGAGATAAGAATCTCAAGGAAATATATGCACCCTTATATTCTTTGCAGCCTCATTCACACCATCCCAGATATGGAAAAAAAAAAAAACTATTAGTAAATGAATATGTAAAGAAAATATGTTATATGCATAAAATAAAATATGATTCAGCCTTAAACAGAAGAAAATACTGCCAAATATGACAGGATGAGTGAACTTGGAGAACATTATGTTCAGTGAAATGAACTAGTCACTGAAGTACAAATACTGCATGACTCCACTAGTTCGAGACATCTAAAATAGTAATTCATAAAGGCTGAAAGTAAAATAGTGGTTGTCAGGAGCTGAGGGAAAGGGAGTAGTCAACATTTTCCAGAGCTGTAGAACCAACAAGATATGTAGATAGATGTATCAGAGAGAATTTATTAGAGGAAATGGCTCACACAATTATGACAACTAGATCCCATGACAGGCCATCCGCAGGATGGAGACCCTGTGATGTGTGGCTCAGTTCAAAGCCCTTTCTCCTTCACCTCAGAGACACCTGGCCAACTTAATTTAAGAACTTTCTTAGCAATAAATCATCAGTTCTTATTTTTATCTGTACTGAAATGATTTAAAAACTGTTAAATCTGTATTCTTTATTAAGTATTGTAAGACTTTGTATTTCATTTTGAATATCATTATCTGTGATTTTACCCTATATACTATTTGTGATTAAATCAAGACATTTAAACACGAGTACAGAGAAGCATGTTGACTAGAAAATATAAGGAGACTTAAAGTTTGTGGGAAAAGGGAATAAAAGTATAAGTGCATTTTGGTGCAAAATATGGTTGATATCTATGTATAGGTTTTTTTTCATAATAGGCATTTCCCATGAGTTTTTTTTTTTTTTTCTTATAAGAAAGATTTTTGCTATAGGGCACATGTACTTACTAGAGAGAGACAGAGAGATAGAGAACAAGAAATGCCCCCCACCCCATAGAGGATGGCCACTCTGCAATCCCTTCTCCATTCTCCTTTCAGGATTTTGGGCACACACACACATATGACCGGTATGAGTTTCAAGCTGCCAGGTCCAGGACTTAAACTGCATTTGGCTATTTGGGATTTCAATGACATAACCATTACACCATCTGCTGGTCCCCTCCTGTGAGTTTTTTGAAGATCCCTTGTATTTATGGCTAATTATGTCTGCAAGTTTCTGAGTTATTCTTGATAACATATCTTTGAGATTTAGTCTTTGGATTAAGAAAATGATATAAAAATTTGATATGTTGGGACCATCAGTTAGCGTAATGGCTATGTCGCTGGACTCCCATGTAGTCGACTGCGGTTCGAGTCCCAGACCCGGTGGCTTAAACTCACGCCGGGTGTGTGTGCATGCGTGCCCAAGATCCCGAGAGGAGAATGGAGGAGAAGGGATTGTGGCATGACCATCCCCCGTGGGGGGTGATTTCTCGCTTTCTATCTCTCTGTCTCTCTCTGTCTTTCTGGCGAGCGCATGCACTCTATTGCAAAAACCTCTCAAAAAAAAATTGATATGTTGTGTCCTGTGGATTGGAAAAGAATGGTATTATTTCATTTAAACTGGAAACACCAGTTTAGGAAAATCAGTGCTATAGCTAGGAATAGACATGGAATATAAAAGATATCCCAGAGTTGATCAGAACTTAGTTATTAGATCCAAAATAGTCACGAAACTTTTCAAGAATTGATTTCCAGTGTCACCCTGGAGGAAGGAGAAAGGGCAGAAAACAGCAGTTAGCAAAGTGGTGTCAGTGTATGGCAAGCTATCATTCTTCCTCTCACCGTGGCAGAACAAAACTAGACACAGAAATGATTATGTTTTAATGTCCAAAGATAAAGGTAGCCCTGTCCTCTGGCTCACCACTGAAATAGTAAATACTTCCGAATCGTTTCTGTCAGGTGTTGTTGAAAGGATGAAGTTATTTACAAAAATAAGAAAAGAAAAAAGTACAATGCACCAAAAAGCAGGATATAAATAGAATGATCTTCAGATCAAAGAAAAGAATCCTATATTCTTTAAATTTTTAAAATCTAATATAAAAATAATAATGTAGTCAAATACATGTTCAGTGCAGCATTGTTTGCATGGTGAATCGTGAGAGGCAATCAAAATGACCATTAATATGAAAATGGTTAAACAAATTAGAATACCCTCATACTATCGGATGCTATTCAGCCATTAAGAACAAGTATTTAGGGGGCCGGCGGGTGGCATAAGCTTATGACACTGATTGTCGCACTGCCAATCATAGACTGAGTTCTGGCCCTGGTAGCTTGAAAATCATGCAGGAATGTGTGTGTATGCCCAAACCCCCAGGAGGAGAACAGAGGAGAAGGGATTGTGGCCATTGCCCTTGGAGTAGGGGGTGATTTCTCATTTTCCCTCTCACTGTCTCTGTCTCTCTCTCTCTAATGAATACAAACATCCTATGGCAAAAGCCTCTTAAATAAAAAAGAAAGGAAAGGAAAAGAAAGGAAATCTGAGCATACTATTATTGATATGTATTTTCTGCAAACTTTTTGAAGACTATGTAAATATATATGTAAATTATGTGTATATATATATATATATATATATATATATATATGAGTGTGTGTGTGTGTGTGTAAAATTAAATTCCAATAACCAAGTGATAATCTCTATGAATGCCAAAAGGAAAAACATGGAAATCTACCAAGGAGATGGAAAGTAATTACTGACCTATTGATATGTAACTTGAGATTTATTCTTTCACTTAATCAACCTTCAGTTTGATAAAGGGATAAAGAAAATGCCATCGTCTGATAAGTGATGCTGTTTCAAATGTTTTAGAAAACTGAGAACACAAGGCAACCATTATACAAGTAGATATAAGTAAAAGGTGACTTGGTAAGTTTAGAAATCAATGCTCTCCTGCCATGTTTATATAACAAATAACATGCAAAACAGAAGAGAAAGGGCACATGTGGAGAAAACCAAACTTCAACACAAAAACAAAAGACATTGTTTTAAGGTCAGAAGCAGGAGAACTTTAGGGAACATGTCGGCTATGCTCAGCCTGGACGTCAGCCTTGACTGTCAGGACAAGAAGAAGCTTATACAGGGTGAAGCTAGAGCCACACTTGTGGTTGAAGGGAAGACTATGTCAGAACATTCATACTTGTAAAAGTACCTCCTCCTCCTCCGTCCCCCAAAATGTGCTCCTGGAACAACTCACACCTGTGATGAATACACAGTGGGTAGCTCCTCGCTGTGACAATGGCTTCCTGTTGTTGAATGTGACTTTTTTTTTTTTCTTTTTTTGGAGAGGTTTTTGCTATAGGGCGCGTGCGCTCGCCAGACAGACAGAGAGAGACAGAGAGATAGAAAGCAGGAAATCACCCCCCCAGGGGGGATGGCCACGCCGCAATCCCTTCTCCTCCATTCTCCTCTCGGGATCTTGGGCACACATGCACACGCGCCCGGCGTGAGTTTAAGCCGCCGGGTCTGGGACTCGAACCGTGGTCGACTACGTGGGAGTCCAGCGACATAGCCATTACGCTAACTGCTGGTCCCGAATGTGACTTTGATGGTCACAAGAAGAGCCGGGAAACTCCAACAGGAGTCCAGGTTTCTTACTGGAGACCTGGGATTACAGTGAGTGACACACCCCACTTCACAGGCGGAATGAAAGAGAAACAGAAAGTGTCAAACAGAAGCTAAAACTCCCCCCACAGAACAAGACTTTAAACTCATCCTCCAAAACATGAGAATTTGACACTTAAGAAAGTTAGTAAATAGGACAAAAATCAGACCACAGACTGGCTATAAGGAAAATCAGCTTTATGGAGCAGTTTAACAGGATTTCAAAATTATATTCAGGAAACTCAAAGAAACAAATTAAACAATTTCATTTAAAACAGAGGATGATAAATATGAAATATTTTGGACTGAAAAAAATCTAAGTCATATTAAAACAATTGTGAAATCTGGGGAAAAAATATGGCTACTGAAATAATACAAAATAAAACTACACAGGCAATAAATTTTGCCTAGATAAGGTTGGAAGGTAAATCACATTGTTGAGGAAAAACTGAAAAACATTGTTAATAAATACACACATTGGGAACCAGCAGTTAGCGTAATGGCTATGTCGCTGGACTCCCACGTAGTCGACCGCGGTTCGCGTCTCAGACCCGGTGGCTTACAACTCACGCCGGGCGCGTGTGCGTGCGTGCCCAAGATCCCGAGAGGAGAATGGAGGAGAAGGGATTGCGGCGTGACCATCCCCCCTGGGGGGTGATTTCTCGCTTTCTGTCTCTATGTCTCTCTCTCTGTCTGTCTGGCGAGCGCACGCGCCCTATAGCAAAAAACCTCTCCAAAAAAAATAAAATAAAATAAAATAAATAAATAAATAAATACACACATTCACAAACACATGTCTGTAGTCCCCTTTGCTGTCTGGAGAGAACTTGTTATTAATGTCCTATCTATGGCTTTTGGTGAATGATACTTGAATCCTGACAGTTCCCCAATCAACATAATGTACAAAATCATTATCAGGATTAACATTTTGTCTTGGAAGAACAAGGAAAATACCGAGACTCTTCTTGTCTCCCTGAAATATGCTTTCAATAGAGAAAACAAAGGGAATTTTCAAATGATCCTGGTAAAATAAAGAGAAACCACAAATATGAGAGAAAATGTATTTCTTTATTTTTATTTATTTATTTGTTTTATTTTTTATTTTTGGAGAGGTTTTTGCTATAGGATGCGTGCGCTCGCCAGACAGACAGAGAGAGACACAGAAAGCAAGAAATCACCCCCCAGGGGGCATGGCCACACTGCAATCCCTTCTCCTTCATTCTCCTCTCGGGATCTTGGGCACGCACGCACACGCGCCTGGCGTGAGTTTAAGCCATCGGGTCTGGGACTTGAACCGCGGTCGACTATGTGGGAGTCCAGTGACATAGCCATTATGCTAACTGCTGGTCCCGAGAAAATGTATTTCTGAAACTGTTAGTAGTTAGGCGTTATAGGTTATTTTGAACTAGAATGATATCCTTCAGAAATAAATTAAGACGTAATTGTTCGTAACAGTCAATATTTAGCAAGCTTCAATTAATTTAAAACTGATAATCCAGGTGTTAATGTATGCCTCTAAGAAGTAAAATGATGCTTTGACATACCCTGTTTGCCGAATAGCAGTGGTTGAATGTAACATTATAATTTAAATAGGTGACATTAATACATCTTAAGCAGCTAACAAATTTTTACTGTGAATGTGAAAATCTGTAGTATATATTTTATATTCTGGGCCTGAGAAAAAGAAATTCTATTTTTCCAGATATTTAAAAAAATACTTTGGTCTCTAAGTTGAGAGAAGAGGAATACATCTTTTTTCAGTCTCAGCTTTCAGTCACTGTTTTCCCTCATCGAGTAGGTCTGGGTGACAATATCTATGGCAGTAATTCTAATGAAATTACTAACCTTTCATAATTATTTCACATCATATTTACTTTTCATAGTTTCTCTTCTAGGGAAAGGATGCTTTTTAATGCATAGTTATTTACATTGCCTGCCCAGGGGCTGAATTATCTGGTGAAAACTGCAGTCTCCTTGCACTAAAAACTCATTAATGATCAAATCAATGGATATATACATTTTGTTCATAGGTATTCAGCTCAATTGTTTATGAGTTTTAATGTAGACCTAAAGGGCTTGACCTCATTATCGTTTCTCAAGAAAGAGGAATCTGAGAAGATCAGATAGGTGAAAGAGAAGAGCCTGGGTTTAGCAGCAGCTAGCCAGACCTTAAATCTCAGTTTGCACCTTAGCAGGTGAGTCGCAATATGGGAAGAAAATCAGTTGTTAGAGGGCCAGCTTGGCATGGTGGAGACTGGACTGCCTTATGTCCTACTGCAGTTCCAGTCCGAGACCTGGTGGCTTGAGAATGATGCCAGGTGTGCTCAAAATCCCAGGAGGAAAATGGAGGAGAAGGGATTGAGGCATGGCCATGACCCCTGGAGGTTGATTTCTCAATTTCTCTTCATCTATCTCTCTCTGGTGCTCTCTCTCTCTCCAGTGAGCACACATGCCCTATAGCAAAAACCTTACCACCCTCAAAAAAAAAAAAAAAAAAAAATCAGCTGTTTGAGCCTCAGATTTATAATCCACAAAAAAATTGACAAAGCTATTTGCCTTTCAGAGAAGATATGAGCATTAAATAAAATAAGGTATTAAACCACTGTATACTTGGGTTCAGCAGTTAGCATAATGGCTATGTCGCTGGACTCCCACATAGTCAACCACGGTTCGTGTCCCGGACTCGGTGGCTTAAAACTCACGCCGGGCGCGTATGCATGCGTGCCCAAGATCCAGAGAGGAGAATGGAGGAGAAGGGATTGTGGCGTGGCCATCCCCTCTGGGCAGTGATTTCTCGCTTTCTGTCTCTCTGTCTCTCTCTGTTTGTCTGTTGAGCGTACGTGGCCTATAGCAAAAACCTCTAAAAAAAAAAAACCACTGTATACTGCATATTTATCAGTTAACCATTAACACAATAATGTACATTGCATATCCAGAAAACCTCAGCAGTATACGATGACAAATATCTATGTTTATTCAGAGGTCTGTGTGTCTGCTTAACAGGTCTTCTCATTTGACTACACCTCGCTCCCAGGTTGCAGCCCACAAGAGACTGCACAGTCTCAGATGTCGTTTGCTAGAATGACTTGATGCTGCTCCATGTGGCCTTCCAATCCAGCATGCTAGCTGGTACATGATCTCACAGTGATGGTGATGTTGCTATAAGTGAAAGTACACGAGACTACATGAGCCCTAGGCCTGGAACCAGCACAGAGTTATTCCTGCTCCTCTCTATCAGTTAATGTAAGAAAAAGAACCAGATGAGAATATAACTGTGGCAAAATAGACTCTGATTCTTCTTAGGAGGGTTTACAAAGTATGTTGAAAGAAACAGATACAGAGAGGATTCAGGTCCATATTTGCAATTAATATACTCCCCTAAAGGAAAAATCTCGCCTAAAGGAAGCAATCAATTAACAGTCATTCTATTCTTTCTATGTAAACACTGTGCATAAATTAACTGTGTGATATCTTATAAAGGGAAATAGTAAATACATAACTGAATTCAGAACCTAGAGTAATTAACTTTCTGAAGTGTAGACGAGATAATGTGATTTCCACCCAATGCCTTCAAAGACTTGCCTTCATCTGAAACAGACGGTACTCCTCCAGTCTTGCCATTCATCTCTCTCCACAGTCCCTCATGAAGCACTGTGAACTCATCACTGGGTTCTGTGCATGTCTTCTTTCTTTTCCCAGTCCATGCTTTCTTATTTACCAGATACCTTCACCCATGCTCACTTTCAGGTCAGGAATCTAACTAGTTGGATGCTCGATCATATCTCATGTTTTTTTTCCAGATCTTGGAATGTTTCTTTCAACATCCTCCACTAGATCATGTGTGCCTACAGGGGAATTTTCACATTCATCTCTTTAGCCTCACTGCCTACAATGCAGAATAACTACTTGTAGAATATCTGAATATGTATTTGATGAAGGGAGAAATGTGTGTTCCACATAATTATGCTCTGCAGTGAATAGTATCCCATATATTTAGTTCCAGTTTTCAACTTACCAGGACAGAGCACTGTGCTAAGGCTGAGAATATAATAAGGATAGAAGAAGCAGATTCTATTGCCAAGAAGATTGATGTTTCAGTGGAAGGGAAAAAAAATAGACGGACAGATAAATATAATCCAGTATCAGGTTGCTGGAAAAGTCATGACATGTTTTTTTCATGGAAGAACATAGAAAAAAATAAGTCATCACTTTTCTGACAATCCAATACTATGTTTTTCATAGTAAATTCTCATTTGATAATCAACCTAGAATGGTTCAATATTCAGAATGCTTTCTCCAGCAGAAAATAATAGTAGATCTGGACTGTAACTATTGTAAACACTGAAATAAATGGGAAATCTATTGAGAAATAGCTGAATTTCCTTTGAAAACTAAATAGTAGAAAACAGTTATTACAAACACCTGCAGTATATCAGGTACTCAGTTATGCTTTGGGAATAGACATTACTACCATCTCAAGATGAGTTTTATATTCTAGTTAGAGTGGTAGATTTTTAAGCTAATCATTTCTTTTAAAAAATTCAAAAAGTTTATTGAGTTTTTTATATAGAGAGATATTTTTGCTATAGGGTGCATATGCTCACTGGAGAGACAGAGAAACAGAAAGTGAAAAATTATCTTCCCTCCCCACCGAGGGCATGGCCATGCCATAATCCCTTCTCCATTCTCCTCTTGGGATTTTGAGCATGTACACACATGCACACTGCCTGAGTTTTAAGCCATCAGGTCCAGGACTTTAAATGCAGTTGATTACATGGGAATCAATTGATGTAAACATTTTGCCATCTGCTGGTCCCCTATTGATTTGTTGAGAGAGAGAAACACCTTCGAGAGAGTCTTTTCATATCCTTGCCCCTACTGCAGCTCTCCAGTAAGTCTCCAGTAGTTAGGACCATGAGTAAGCACTTGCACACGTACCCAACATGTTTCAAGCTCACTGGTGACAAAAATCATGGCCAGCCATGTGGCTTCAGCATTGTAGGTGAGTGCTCTACTGCCTGCATCATTGGCTGGGTCAGTTTTAGGTCTTCTGCTTAACTCTTTCATTTTTTTTTTTGAGTTGATTTTGTATATTATGTAAGATAAGGATACAATTTTATTATTTTGTATATGGATATATATTTTCCCAAACAACATTTATAGAAAAGACTATTTTTTTCTCACTGTAAATGAGTATTTTTAGCACATTTGTCAAAAATGAACAGACCATAGATGTATAGGTTCATTTCTCTGTTCTCTCTTCTGTTCTATTGGTCAGTGTGTCTATTTTTATGCCAGTCACATGCTGTTTCAAATAGTATTGCTTTGTAATATAGTTCAAAATAAGAAAGCATGGTGCCTTTACTTTTGTTCTTTGTATTCATGACGGTCATGGCTATTCAGGGTTTTTGAAGTTCTGTATGAACTTTAAAATTCTTTTTTTGGGGGCCAGCAGGTGGCATGGTGGCTAAGGCACTGGACACTCCCACATGGCTGACCATGGTTCGAGTCCCGGACCTGGTGGCTTGCTTTCTCAATTTCCTTCTCTCTATGCGTCTGTCTTTCTCTGGTCAAATGAAAATAAATAAATAAATGAATAAATAAATAAATAAATAAAAGTAAATAAATAACTCTAAAAAAAGGAGAATATTTAAAAAATTCTTTTTTTCTTTTTCTCTAGAAAACAGCATTGGCATTTTAATAGTGATTGCATTGAATCTGTAGATTGCTTTGGGTAGTATGGACATTTTCACCATATTAATCCTTCCAATCCGTGAAAACAGGATATATTTTCATTTTATCCAACAATAATTTATTTATTCTCTTCTTCACACAACCTTAGAGTATATATTATATTTAGACTTTTATTTATTAAAACCTAGGCGCCTCACATGCTTATGCTACATAATGTTGAAATGCACTACAATGTGTCCATTATAATTAATCATTTGTTCTATATACCTATTGGTTTATTTAATGACTAGTTTTAGAGGTTAGCATTCTCAGATAATGGAGGTTACTCTTTTGCTTTTAAGAAAATAATAATTCAGGAAGTAAAATGAGAAAAAATTTATAATTTAAATGGACAAACCCAAACTTATAATTCATGGAATGTAAAATTCATAAATTCCATTAAAATTTGCATGATTGTACTTTTTAAAAACTTACTGAGGCAGACTCTTAACAGGAATAGCATCTAGTATTGTCATTACTCTAGTTATTATTTATTGAAAAAATGTTATTTTAATACCAAGAAGATAAGGAAATAATTTCGTATTAAAAGATAGTGTCCTAAGTGGAATAAATTAGCCTATGAAGAAGTTCTATTAAATATTTTATTAGTTTAGGACCAGCTGATGGTGTAATGATTATGTTGCTGTATGCCCACGTAGTCGACAGTTTGTATCCCAGACCCAGTGGCTTAAAATTCAAGCTGAGCACACTTGTGTGTACCCAAGATCCCAAGAAAAGAATGGAGGAGAAGTGATTGAGGCATGGCCATCCCCCCTGGGGGTGATTTCTTGTTTTCTGTCTCTCTGTCTCCCCAGAGAGTGCACATGCCCTGTAGCAAAAAATTTTCAAAAAAAAAATTGTGTGTGTGTGTGTGTGTGTGTGTGTGTGTATATATATATATATATATATATATATATATATATATTATATGTCCTTTTTAATGGTGAAAACTCTATGACTGTCAGAAGGCAATTCATAACACTGCATTTAGACACAGTAACTTAGAAATATTTAAGTTTCTTTAAAAAAATCTATATTCATGGGGGCGTGGTGGCGCCTGCCCTATGGCAAAAATAATCTATATTCTTATCCCTATTGTTGGAAGGTTATGACTAAAGAACTTGAACAAAAACACTTTGAAGAAACTCCAAGGAACAGCTGAAATATCAGTTGAGTTTAAATCTATGCAAAGAGAGATCTTTACTCAGAAGGGAAATATTCTTATGTTTATTCTCATAACAAATACTGGGTAAGAACTGGTGACTGGTGCACTAAAGATTAAAAGCAGTCAATTAGAAAGATCTACCCAGGGGTGTGCTCTGCAGATGCACTGGCAACATGGAAAGCTGAGGAATGACAACAAGGGAAAAAAAGAAAAAATGCTGTAAAATATGACAGGAGTGCTCAGGAAGCTAGATGTTCACTGCCATTTAATGTGGATGTCCAAGGCCAGATATTCAAATCAGTTCTGAATGAACTGCTGAGTTATGCAATAATTGATTTACTTGCAATTTGATTTAAAATGTATTGGATAACAATATCTTATTAAATTGTAAATTTTAGAATAAATCAGGCCAGCTGCTTGGCCGCATCCTTAGGTCGTCAGATCCCACAAGGCTTAAATCCTGGCTCTGGTGGCTTGGAAAATGTGCCGGGTGTGTGTGCACGCATGCCCAAAATCCCAGCAAGATGGAGAAATGGAGTGCAGGTCAGGGATTTTGTGGAATACCCTTTAATTAGGACATAACAATTTAACTTGACCCCTTAATTAGGATGTAGCAATCGAATTTTGACATTGAACAAGTCCTATAGAAAAGAATTAAACTAATCTCTTTTATGTAATGTAAAAATTATTTATACATGCAAAAGTTAAATAAACCTGTTTAACATTTAGAAAGTGCAGTATGGATATTATGACTGCACAAATCAGTGTTGGGGATCAGGAAGCACATCCGTGCCCACAAGTACTTGGTATTTTCACGTTTCCTGCTGACACAATGAACATCGCCATCTATGTTAAAAATAATAAGGCAGCTTATTATTGGAATGATTTTTTTTTCTGCAGTATTATTCTGGCTGTCCGTAAGCCCAGAGACGGCAAGTTGGTCGGCAGGTAGGTGATGCACAGTCAGAGAAATGACAGTAATGGCTCTGGTGCTGACATTGGTAGCTCACATTTAATAGTCATCCTGCAAGCCAAGAATTGTCCCAGAGATCAAATTAATGTAAAAAGACAGAAATCCTAGGTTCAGAATCTCATTTTATTGAATCACTTTAGAATCTCTTGGCTCCTCTTTTTGACAGAATTGGCAGGGCTGGTCCTACAGCAGAAGTAAAAACCCACCAGCTTGGGTTTTTGCTTTCAAATGCAGCCCTTCCACCCACAAACACAGGTTACCTGGGTTGTCTCCTGTGCGTCACTGTCCCTGGGTATATCAAGATAAAGAGCAGATGTGTTTATGGAAAGGGAAAACATTTACTGGTTTCTAAGAAATAGCAATTCCTGCACATCCTGATTCCATATATATGGACATGCAGATGAATTACACAAGAGGTATCTATGGCCAGCAGGTGGCGTGGTAGTTTGGGTGCTGGACTTCCACATGGCCAACTACAGTTCAAGTCCTGGACCTGGTATCTTGAAAATCACACCAGGTGCATTTGCATGTGTTCCCAGAATCTTAAGAGGAGAATGGAGGAGAAGGGATTGCAGTGTGACCATTCTCCCTGAGGAGTGACTTCTCTCTTTCCTTTTTACCATCTCTTCTGGCTCTCTAGCAAGTGCACACAGTCTATGGCAATATCTTAAAAACAAAAATGATATTTCTGGGGAAGTGAAGTGTGTGAAATGCTCTCATATTAAAATTATGACTAGCGATTCATTGAGAATATTTTCACATCTAAAACTAGGATTGGTCTCAGCAATGGACAGTGATTTGAGAATTATAGTATTTTTTTTTTTAACACAGCCTTAAAATCTGCAAACTGCAATTATTGGATAAAGTGAAAACGCTCTGAATATATGATTACATCACTGTATATTTATAGTGGAATCAACGGGCAAGTCTAGATACCCCAAAGTATACCTGGATTTTGAAAAAGTGAATGAATTTCTTATATTAAGTGGACATAAGTGGAATTTTCTTCTGGCTCACGTAGACCTGGCAGTAAAGGTTCTTAATCACAGGGCTGGCTCAGAGCACAGCAGCTGAGGACTATGCGGAAGAAGCCAGATCCCACGTTCCTGCCAGTTTGAATTCTGGCCCCATGACTTAAAAAAGTATACTGGGTGCAGGTGCACAGGTGCCCGGGATCCTGAAAGGTTGAAGGAATGGGGGAAATGGAATTGCTGTGACTAGACCCTAGGTTTGGTTCTCTCTCTCTTTCTCTGGTGTGCACACATGGCCTATGGCACATTAAGAAAAAAAGATGTATAATCATAGAAATACTTCGTGCTTATTCCCTCAGTATGGCCAACTATTTTACTCACTATTTATTTATTTATATGACTGTAGCAACCTATTTTTATGTAATTGTTTTTTCCTACCTAAAGTGAAGAATCAGTAACTGTAATCTTCAAAATATAAATACAAAAAAAAAGTACATCTGTCAGTCGGTTAGAAATTGGAATTGCCCGTAGAATTTGGGATTGTGTAATAATCTCCCGTAACTCACTTGTGGCTGTGTCAGTGTTCACCAATCTCATCTGCTGACCATGGAATGTGTATTAAATGCATGAACTCTTATGTGGGCCTTCTTCACAAATGGTCTGCTACAGAGCAAACATACCTCCACATCTTGACTTTCTGATAGCTTTTTCCCACTTCTTTTTCATTTTTTATTTGATTCAAAATTTTTCTACTTTCCATTACATCATTTTCATCTAACTGACTTGTTCCCAACCTTCTTCTTCTCTGTTGCAGGATGGCTAAGTCTGAAGTCCTGTTTTTTTCCCAGCTGTGTCCAAGTGCAGGGAAGTGGGGAGTCACTGTCTTTCATGGCTTTTTTTTTTTTTTTTTTTTGGTCTAGGAGAAAATACTATGCAGTAATTTTCTCTCCAGAGTTTCTGTTACATTTCATTGTTCAGAACTGTACTGTATAGAGAACCAGCAGTTAGCGTAATGGCTATGTCTCTGGACTCCCACGTAGTCGACCACGGTTCGCGTCCCGGACCTGGTGGCTTAAAACTCACGCTGGGCGCGTGTGCGTGCGTGCCCAAGATCCCGAGAGGAGAATGGAGGAGAAGGGATTGCGGCGTGACCATCCCCCCTGGGGGGTGATTTCTCGCTTTCTGTCTCTATGTCTCTCTCTGTCTGTCTGGCGAGCGCACGCGCCCTATAGCGAAAAACCTCTCCAAAAAAAAAAAAAAAAAAACTCACGCCGGGCGTGTGTGCGTGCGTGCCCAAGATCCCAAGAGGAGAATGGAGGAGAAGGGGTTGCGGTGTGGCCATCCCCCCTGGGGGGTGATTCTCGCTTTCTGTCTCTATGTCTCTCTCTGTCTGGCGAGCGCACACGCCCTATAGCGAAAACCTCTCAAAAAAAAGAAAAAAAAAAAGAACTGGATTGTATAATCATGAATTTTAATAACTTCACTTTCTCAATTTGCATTGTGAACGATGTGATTCTTGAGGAGGCAAATAATAGTGTTTGCTCCAGGCTGCTGCTAAAATGACGCTTCCTGAGGGAGAAGAACTTGTCTGATCTGTTTAGCTCCATCTTGCTAGTATCAAGGCTTTTAACAACCATTTGGTATATCAATGAATAATTGCCTGGAAGTAACTACCAGACCTTCTAAATTGTTACCTTACAAAAGTGGACCTCTTTCCAGCCAACTAAGTCTGGCTGTTTCTACTCATGGTCAACAAGCAGAAGATGGAGAAGAAGGGAGTTTATTTCTGTTACAGGTTACAGTACACCATGGTGTCCTACCGCAATTATCTTTCTAAATATTTAGAAATCATTTCAGGCTGAGACCAGCAGATGGTGTAATGGCTGTGTTGCTGGACTCCCATGTAGTTGACCACGGTTGGAGTCCTGGACCCAGTGGCTTAAACTCAAGCCAGGCGCATGTGCGTGCGTGCCTAAGATCCCGAGAGGAGAAGGGAGGAGAAGGGATTGCAGCATGACCATCCTCCCTGGGGGGTGATTTCTCGCTTTCTGTCTCTATGTCTCTCTCTGTCTGTCTGGCGAGTGCATGCACCCTATAGTGAAAACCTCTCCAAAAAAATAAAATAAAATAAAATAAAATAAAATAAAATAAAATAAAATAAAAATTTGACCAGAGAGGAACAGAGCAAGAGAGAAAGAGAGGGAAAGTGAGAATGCAAGCTGCCAGGGCTGAGACTCGAACAGTGGTTAGCCATGCGGAGTCCAGTGCCCTTAACCACCATATCGCCTGCCAGTCCCTCATTGTTTTGATATCTGCAGCAGATGATTAAGCTAGTAAAAATTTGGTAAAATATTTTTTAACCTTATTGTCTTGATTTTTATGCTCTGAAATACTATTGTATAATATTACCACTAATTCAAATTTTGAAAGACACAGCTATGATTTATCTTGATATCGACTCATATTATCTGGAGTAAACACTTTAAATATACAAATATATGCCTGCCTATTTTCTGATGTGTCAATTACAGATTTTCTAATGCTTTCTTTCTGAGCTTGGACTCACCCTGTATTTTTTTTTTTTTAAATCAATGGAGATATGGAATCAGCTTCTAAAAATCAGTGAATTGAGCCTTAACATAAAACATTTTCGTATGTGAGCTCTAAGTATAATTTCTATGTAGCTAGTCTTTGATTTCCAGGAATCTACTTTACCAGGCTTTGCTTACCATTGCCTTTTGAAGTCCTTTAATAATATTAGCTATATTTGTAGAAAGTTTGGAAGACAATGTGCTCTGAAAGAAAAGTAATTTCAGAGTACAGAACAAAAGTGGGAACTTGAAAGAACAAAGTAGGCCAAAGTTAAGTTTAGATTCAGTGTAAAATGTCTGTGTGCTGAGCAGGGTGAGGTAAGGCTGCAGGGCCTACTTCTCCGATGATTCATAACTGAATACCACATACTGGGTAACTTCTAAAGAACGGAAGTTTATTTAGCTCGTAGTTTTAGAGGTCCAAGGCCAAAAGGCTGCATCTGGTGAGAGTGTTCTTGTTTGTGGAGACGTTTTGCAGAATCCTGAGGCAGTGTAGGGCATCTCATGGCTAAGAAAGAGATAAGCGAGAGTGTCTGTGTCCATGTGTCCCTCTGTCCATGTCTCCTTTTTATAAAACACCCGTATTCAATCATGTGGAACCATCCTGAAGAATTTATCTAATCATAATCACTACCCAAAGACTCTACTTTTTAATATTATAGTCAGATGAAGTTTTCTTCCTCTTAACTATCTTCACAATTACAACCAATTTCCAACACATAAATTTGGGAGGACACGCTTAAGCCACAGCACCTACCAATATTGCCCTTCTTGCCTTAGGTTGCCACAGGCATACATTCCATTAGGAGCAGCATATCACGAACACTTACTGTCTAGAACTAAATAGTGTTCACAACTGGAACACGTGCAGCAGCAGTGAAGCTGTTAATAGATCTCAGAAGGAGAATATGTGCTTGAAGACATTCACTGTGCCACATTGATATCTTGGTAGACACAGAGACCAACTGACAAAATATTCTTTTAGCACCTAAATTCTACCTTTGCAATCATATTTTAAACCTTTAAGTATTTTTTTTTAATCCTGAGTAACCCGTCCAACATTAAGAAAATTAATCTTTGATTTAAAATTTTAAATTGAGAATGTATGCCAATTTTTGAAAAGTTACATTCAGTCACTTTGGAAGTATGAATTAAAGACTCGTTACAAACACAAAAGCCTTTTCTTACTAAGTGAAATAGAGATAAATTGCAGTGCGGATATTTGTTTTAAACCTCAAATTTTATCACTTAACAAAATGAACAGTGACACTGAAAAGAGCATATAACAATTTTACTCATTAAGCAATTTGTAAAGTACTTTACTTCTATGTGCCTTATATTACTATGGTGCCAATTATATCACAATGCTGCCAATTGCCATTTCAGAAAACAAGAGCATATTATTTTTCTCCTTTGAATAATTTATTTGACTGGAAACATATGAGGATTCATTGTGAAAACATATTTGTGGAATGCTTTGGTTCATTTCACTTCTTTGTTCTTAATGCACATAGGTGTTTCTCAATCTGCCATTAAAAAAAAAAAAAAAGAAAGAAAAGAAAAAGAAGCTGAGAAACTGTGAAAGTAATTAATCTAAATCCTAACTCAACAGACAATATTTAATAGAGCGAATTAAAAAGAGAGAGAAGTAAAAGGAAAAGAACATTTGAAAAATTCATAGCTTATTATTAAGGGGAATTTAAAATTCATAAAAACAGAGCCAAGTCTGCAGTTGTACTTTCTAGAGGTCTTGTACTACTATTGGCCAACATCTCCAGTTCTTTTTTTTTTTTAAACATGTTTTTATTTCATTTTCTTTTATACATTCAATTACATTATTTAGCTTACAAAGTGAAGTGAATATTTTAACATGTGAACATCTCTCCCTAGTCCAGTTGAGAAAACTATAAAATATCTTCAACCGATAATACCACATTTCTTTGTCCCAATAATGCTTTGCTTCTCTATTTTTCTTCTAAATGTCCTTTCTCAGACCCTCGTCTTTCACAACATCTCCAGGTCTTTACCTGGACTGTGACAGGGGAGATGGCTTTGAAGAGAAACAGCTTATGTCATTGGAAGATCTGAGTCAAGGAAAATTTGGTATTGCAATATAGGCCCTTTATTCCAGAAGTTTCCAAAAACTTGGGCTTTCCAAACTGGAAGAACTCTCAAAGGTACTCTGGTTCAGCTACTTGCATGGGGTAGTTATTTTCCCAACAGTACCCAGAGATATCCTTCAGCTGTTGCTGGTAAATATAGGTTAGTAACTGGGGAACTTTACACCCAATTGAACCATTTTCTCCTGACCAGTTCTGCCTTTGGAAAAATCCTTATCTCCTAATTTTATGGAATACAGGTCTATACATTCATGAATGAAGTAACCGTGATTTATCCCTGCAGTATCTTTCATTGGCTCCTTTTCCTATTTCACTTCTCTTTGCCCTTCTCCCTGCTTTGTTTCCTTTGATTTCTTCTTTCCTTGTCAGTCCTCTGTCTCCACCTATGTAATCTATTCTCAATGCTCAGTTTCTCAGATCTCCTTGTGAAGGAGAAGCTAAGTGAACGGTGCACTGCATTCCATTCCAAGGAGTGTTTGTGTCTTCTGTGAAGAAAATAATTACATTCTGGCTAATAATAGAATAAAAGGTAAACGAGAAAAGAGGTGAGCAATTGAGTATGTACGGAGGCCATGAAGATCATGTCAATGTGCTGAACTTACTCCCCTCACTCAGTTGCAGTTAAAAGACAAAGCCAGTCTTAAATTACCACCACCAATATTTTTCTTTTCTCACAAGGAATCTCATTATCTCTTCATTACCCCATTTTACAATGTGTGCATTTTTCTCCTTGTCCACTGCACATCAACAACTAAATATATTAAAATTACTATGGGGCCAGCCAGTGTCACAGTGGTTGACGTGCCTGGATCCCTCATGGCCAACTGCATGGTTCAAGTTCCACACCTGAGGGCTGGAAAAGCATATTGAGCATGTGTGTTTGCATTCCCAAAATCCCAAAAAAAGGGAGAAGGAGAAGGGATTGTGGCATGACCATTCCCATGGGGCTCCCTTCTTACTTTCCCTATCTTCCTCTCCCTCTCTCTCTGCCTGTCTCTCTCTAGCGAGTACACGTACCCTCTGGCAAAATGGGGAACAAATGCTAAAGGTGCAAATAGTAGTCGTGGATATATTTTTGATGTGTAAAAACCTCTCACTTTGTATGTTGTTAAACAATTTTGTGATATCTGTCATTCCTGCCTTCATCTAAGTGATGCATGTACCACAGTAAGAAACACCACGGAGGGGCCAGGGCTGTGTTACATGCTAAAAAAGGACAGGGAAAAAGTATATTAAGAAAAATTATTTTATAACTTTAAGCATAGTATCTTTTTGATTTACTTATTCAGAAGTTCTTACATATATACCTTTTTTATGAATATTTTGTCAATTCTTGCCTTTTGGGGAATGGAACATGGTGTTTTTTTTTAAGTCAGTTGTTCTTGATTCTACTAACCTCTTGATTATTTGGAAAATGAGATAGTCAAAGTTATACAACTGTTTGCACATCACTTTTAAAAAATTATTTTATTTATTAATTTATTTTAATTTGTCCAGAGAAGGACAGGGGCGGGGGCGGGGACGGAGAGAGAGAGAAGAAAGCCACCAGGTCTGGGACTGGAACCGTGGTCTGCTATGTGGGAGTCCAGCGACCTCAACTATCATGCCACCTACCAGCCCCATGGACATCACTTTCTTTATCTGTTAATTATTGGACTGATATATGCTCTTTAGTTTCATTTGACAGGCTTCATGAGAGTCAATGAATATGTTTTAAAAATATTTTATTTCTCATAGGCAAGACACTAAAGTAAGCCATGTATTTGAGGTTCATTTTCTTTCTTCACTATTAGTGGATTGCTGAGTATTTTTCAAAATAGTTCTTTCTCAATAAATTGTTGGACTACTTTATCCAAGTCTAAAATTAATATTTTGTTCCTATTTCTTGACATATGTTGCAACTTCCTAACTCAGGACTTTGTACTTTTAAATCTCTGATGTATGACAAACTATATCCCAGGTCATTTTACC
This sequence comes from Tupaia tana, assembly GCA_026018925.1. Lineage (NCBI taxonomy): Eukaryota > Metazoa > Chordata > Mammalia > Scandentia > Tupaiidae > Tupaia > Tupaia tana. The sequence goes on along the minus strand of JAKSZU010000012.1, from coordinate 8,207,122 downwards.
CCCAATTACAGAGTTGTTTTGTAAACTGGCAGAAAGTAGTTCACTCATTTTACCTGAGTAAAAGTCTTATTTAAATGTGATAGATGCTAGTGTGCACAAGGCTTTCAAAATCCAATGTCTTCATAGCCTTTCTGAAATGAGATTATCACTAGAATATTTAGTACAAAAATGTTATGTCTGTTTATTAAAGAAGATAAATGGATACTGAGCACAAGAACTAAATGCAATTCATTAACTTAATTATAGCTGATTTGATTTTTGATTGCCGTCTGGAGAAAGTTAACTGAAAAGTTACATTTTTCTTATCATCTGCTAATAGCATGATTTTTAGAGAACAACAGATGGAAGCTCTATTTTTGATGATCTATGTAAGGAGGTTTTTCTATAATATTTTGTTTCTTTTTGAGGTCCATTTTAAGCAAATTTTGTATGCTGATGTGCTGATCATCTAGATGCTATATGTGTAAAATTTTCAAAATAAATGGGAAAGGGATGCTGTTGGGAATCAGTACAACTTAAGGGAATAGTGTCAGGGAGTCGAAATATTTGAGGAGTATAAGAAACATATCAAAGTAAAATTCAACTTTGAATTTATAAAATGAAAGAGTCTTTGACAATCATTATAAAAAAGTAAAGCTGGTTAGCTGGATCTTTGTCATTTGCTTTAAAAAATAATTATAATGAACACCAATGTCTTTGGTACATTCTTTCCTGTGTGGGATCAAAAACAAAATTAAAAAAGTGAAAGAGTCAATCAACTGTAGGAAATAGGGGGAGTGGTAACTGAGGAAGACATAATGGTATGAACAGGTGAACAGGGGCAGTAAAGAAAACTGAGAGCTTGCATTCAATAAATAAGATGAGATGAAAGAGGTGACCCAGGAGTCATTGAATTATGTTGAAGAATCTTGGGCACCAGTCTAAGGACCTCATGCTCTACTATTCATCAGTAGTAGCTGTTTTCAAATTTAATTAAAATTTGAGGTGGATGGAGCACCTTTAGTGAGATTTGTATGCCCATACCTACATCTATTGCAAAGCTCTGATTTGGGAGCAATGATGTTGAAGGCAACAAGGATCGATTATTCCTCTTAAAGCTGCGCAGGGACATGCTGAGTCCTTTGCAACCTGGGGAACATATTTCAGCAGGAATTGCCAGCTGCCACTGGCAAGAAGCATATTTCTCAGAATAGACTCCCATTGCCAGTTTCAGAGATTGAGAAACATATTCAGATGTCAAAATACATCCCTTCCACATCTTTCTCCTGCTGTTTTCATAACAGAAAACCCCAAAAGCAATGACACAGATGATCATACTCATCTAATTCTGGAATGCAGAAACGAAAGATGAAAGATATTTCAGTAATGATTCTTTGTGCATTGATGATGATATAAAGTTAAAATAAACATTTAATTACAACATTTCTACATTCTTACAGCATCTGTTTTGCTCCAAACCTTATCACCTCCCTGAATCATGGCAGGAGAGTGTCACCCAATTCTCTCCTCCTGTTTTCTTTTCCACCTTATCTTACAATATTGTAGCAGAATAATTTTCTGTCCAAGAAATGCACCCTTTTTCTCTCTTCTCAAATCCTTCATAGTTAATCGGCACTTACAAGATTAAACCCAGTCTCTATAGCCTGGTTTACAAAACTCTCCATAAATCATCCCCATGCTACCTTATTACACTTAACAGCAGTCAAATATTAGTACATACAAATTCTGTATTGTGTGTAATTCTTCCTTTAGTACTTTTGCATCCTAAATTCAGATCTTCATATAAGAAGTGAGCTTGCAGGACAGATATCAGACTAGCTATCAAGTACATTTCAGTCTAATATTCATGAAATTCTCAAAGCATGGCAGAGAGATGGGCTCCAGAGCTGTCTCTAGAAAAAATGTCTTTTGTCCCTCAATCAGTCATGCTTATCATAAGGAGGAGAAGAATGTTAGTTATTATGTAGAGAATTATTTTAAAAGAAGGAATAAGGAGAAGTCAGAACTTCAATATCTTCGTTGCAAAGAGAAAAAAAGATGAATGGATTTTAGATTTTTTTTTGGGGGGGGGGAGGTTCTCGCTATAGGGCGCGTGCGCTTGCCAGAAAGACAGAGAGAGACAGAGAGACAGAAAGCGAGAAGTCACCCCCCAGGGGGAGTGGTCATGCCACAATTCCTTCTCCTCCATTCTCCTCTCAGGGTCTTGGGCACGCATGCACACGCGCCCGGCGTGAGTTTTAAGTCACCGGGTCCAGGACACGAACCGCGGTCGACTACATGGAAGTTCTGCGACATAGCCATTACGCTAACTGCTGGTTCCCAGATTTTACATTTTTAACTCACCAACTCACAGAAACTTTCCTCGCTATCTTACTGAGAAGGAGGAAGTACATCCAGAACTGCATCTTCAGTACTGTTCTCACCTGGAAAAGGGAGGAGGTTGCACTTCCATATAAGACCCTAAGAATACTAATGTATAAAGAAATTTAGTTTTTGGGACCAGCAGTTGGTGTGGTGGTTAAGGTGCTGGACACTCCCACATGGCCAACCGCAGTTCGAGTACGGGACCTGATGGCTTGCTTTCTCACTTTCCCTCTCTCTCTCTGTGTATCTCTCTCTGGTCAAATTAAAATAAATGAATGAATAAATAAAATTAAATAAATAATTATTTAAAAAATCTAGTTTTTAATTTTTCATTTATAAACGTCAGTTATAGATGTATTATTACTAGCTGCACTAGCACATTTGTTTTTCTTTTAATTGCACACGATTTTTTAAAGAATTATTTATTTATTATTATTATTATTTAATTGGACCAGAGAGAGAGAAAGCAAGAAAGCCAACTGCCAGGTCCAGGACTCTAACCGAGGTCAGCCTGGTGGTAGTTCAGTACTTTAACCAATACGCCACCTGCATCCACAATTTTGAAGATGTTGGTTTATACTGAGTTTTTGTCTTTCTCTATGCAACATGGAATTTGAATTATAGGATAGCTGGTTAAAATACTTAGTTGTTCACCATGAATACAGTCTATTGAATGAAACTACATGGTAAGATTTCTCTAAAGCCAGTGGTTTTCAGTACTGTCTGTGCACCAAAATTCATGTGGAGACAGAAAATATTCTGATGTTCTGGTTGAGTTTTCAGATATTTTCAACAGAGTTTGCTTTAGGCTTGAGCCTCCATGTATTTTCCTCGGATTCGGTAGGTGACTCTTCTTATGGCCTCATTATAGTGAATATTTATTTAAGTAAATACATATGAACACATGAACATCACCACACTTATTTTGAAAGCATTTGAAAAAATATACAATTAAAAGAAGCCAAGTTTCTCTCATCTTTTGTCTGAGATGCCCTTAACACAAGGTTTTCTTATTATATAGGTGTCTGCCTTTACCTGAATCCTAGCTTTCAATTGGCCTTAATAACATCGAGTTGGTGGGTGGATAGCTGCGTTAAATGTACCAGCAGATGGAAAAGCAGTGGATGACAAATGGCCAGGAAATGTGTGGGTATGCAGTTACATGGGTGCACATATAAAACCTCGGAGATATGTAAATAAGTGGAAGATGAAGGATTAATGAGTGGCGTGATAAGTAGCTGGATTTAGTAAGCAGAAAAACTAGTCAAGGATTAATAAATGAAATAAGGATTAATAAAGGAAAAGGAAGAGTAAGCTTTCAAGAATCTTTACAATGTCTAATCTGCAAAATTGGCATAAATTTAAAAGAAAAAACACTCTAGTTTTCTCATGTTCAATAGGACAACTTCACCTTGAAAAGATTCATCCATTCATTTCTGGTCATAGATCAAGACATCAAAACAAAAACAAACAAACAGAAAAAAAAAAACAAAAAACCATGTGCCATGTGAGCTGCAAAAGATGAAATAAATGTCAGCAGCCGTGAGACTGGCTGGACACGCATTGGACCCTCACTGACAGCTGTAGCTTCGGAGCGTGTCACCTCTCTAATTGTAAGGAACGAGCGGTAACAGATAAGCCCGTCGGTGGAAATCAAGCAGTCCTTTCTGAAGTCTGTAGGGAAGCAGTAAGCCTGAGAAATGGGAATATAATTATAAAGAGCCATTTGTACTGAAGCCAAAATTACAGTTCTAAACTGTAGAAGATTATTCCAAGGGCAAAAAGAACACTTTGTTGTGTGAGCTCCTTAGTCATGAAAGAACACACAGGTTGTTATCAGGCTTCCCAGAGAGTGTGATAAGTCAGAGCAAGGCTATTGTGAATTAGGTGTGTTTAAAGTTCTACCTACCAAGACAAACCAACTGAGAGGCCTTGTCCAAACACTCAGAGAGAATATGTTTAGATCCTATAAGGCAAAGGTGTTCACTATTTATTTCATTTTTTAAGTACTTAAAAAGTAATTTTAAAGCAATTCAGTGAATGAAATCTATTGTTCTGACATATTTCCCATTTTAATTTTTCTTTCTTTAGTTGACTGCCTTTTTCAGTCGTTTGTCTATTTTATTTAATTTTGTAAAACAACTCTGTTAAGTATAACTTACTGTAATAATGTCAGTTTTTTTAAGAATACTGCTTTGTGAGATTTGACAAATGCCTAAATATAAATAAACATAAACACAACCAGATTGCACAGTATTTCTATCAGCCCAGAGCTCACCATGTTCGGATTCTATCACTACAGTTTGGTCTTCTCTGTTCTAGAATATTCATGAGTGGATTCATTAAATATAATCTTTTTTGGTGTATCTAATGTGTTTCACTCACAGTCTTATTTCTGACATTCCACTAGTTTTGCTGTGTATCTCAACAGGTTGTTGCAATGCTGAGTTTGTGATTACATGACATTTTGTACACAAGGAACAATTTAGGTTTCTATTCACTCTCTCCCAGGGTTTTTACCAAGTTAGTTAAATTCCTACATTGGTTTAAAAAATGTTTTAGGTTTATGAATTGTGTTCTACCTACAGGATCAGTGTGGATTCTCAATTCAGTACTGGCACTACCTGTCAAATAGACAAAATGAAAATATCACTCCATTTTGTAATGCAGGGTGATGAACTCTAAGAGGTAACATCACTTTTAGGCTTATGTACTTGGAAACAGAGCCAGAAGCAGAGCTCATACTTTTTTACTCCTTCTCAAAGTCTGTTTCTATAAGATCAAAGGGTACAAAATTTCGGTTATACGGGAAGAATAAATTTTAGTTATTTATTGTACTATGAGGTGTCTAGACTTTATAATAACACGTTGTGTGTTTCAAAGCTGCTGGAACAGATTTGCTTGACATTCTCACCAAAAATGCATGATATGTTGGTGAGATGTTGAATACGTTAATTTGCTTGATTAAATCTTTCTGTGATGTACACATAGATTGAAATATCATGTTGCACACACAAATCATTACTTGTTAATTAAAAATAAATAGAAAATTAAAAAGAAAGAAAAATGTTAAAAAAGACGATATAACATAAACAACATATGTTTTTAGAGTAATAGTATAGTTTCTTCATATTGATATTTCCTTGTCCAATCAGTGGGATATATTAAACAAATATTTAACTCTATTAATTTGTTAAAATATTTATGCTAATTAATTAGTCTTTCTTATGACTTAGTAGTCTTATATCAGATTCAACATCCCTCTCTGCCCTAATTTATACCCCTAAGAAATTTGTGTGTATACCCTTTTCTGAGTTATTAAATCCTGGCATATTTTCCTTTCCTAAAACTGCTTTTAATATGAATATTTAAACTAAACTATGATTGAAAATTAAGCTACAATAAAATGTACATGAAAATACAGATAATATTTTTTTTTTAATTTGAAAGTTACCTGTTCAATACTTAAAAAGTGAATCCTTAGGGGGATCAGTAGATGATGTAATGGTTACGTCACTGAACTCCCACGTAGTCAATTGCGGTTCTAGTCCCAGAGTCAGTGGCGTAAAATTCACACCGGGTGTGTGTGTGTCATATCCAGAATCCTAAGAGGAGAATGGATAAGAGTTTGCGGCATGGCCATCCCCCCTAGGTGGAAATTTCTCACTTTCTGTCTCTATGTTTCTCTCTGGTGAGCACACACTCCCTGTAGCAAAAATTCCTCTCTAAAAAGAAAAAGAGAGCGAGATGAAGCAGTAGAGGGAAAACGAGGATCGACTTTAGGAACATGAATTCTTGGGTTCGGACCTACTCCGTGTGCAGTAGTAATATGCTTCTTGAGAAAATCCAGATCTCACATAGTGATCTTGGTTTTAATGCCTGGTCAGCCTGAAAGCTGCTGGTCCCATGTGAAAATGCTCAGGATCTGGCTGGTGAACTGGGAGGGGATTTCAGCATGACTAGAACCCATGGAGAGTATTCATCTCTCTCTCTCTCCCTCCCTTTCTCTCTCTCTCTCTCTCTCTCTCTCTCACATACACACACACACACACACGCACCTAAGTCTTCTATCATGGGTAAAGAAGACTTGGGTTATGGTTGTATTTTATAACTTGCCATATGTATAGCTTTTTTAGACTCTGTGACCTCATGGAGAATATGAAAATTGGAGTACTTACATTGTAGTGTTTTAAAAGTAACTATATTTATGAATTGCTTAAAATACTACTTGCAAATAGTAAACACTACATATGTGTTTCTTCAAAATATCGAGTGCCAAGGCTAGAATTTGGCACAGCAGTTAAGGTACTGGATTCCCGCATGGCTGACCAGTGGCTTGAAAATTACGCTGGGTATGTGTGTATACATGCCCCAAATCTCAGTGAATGAAGAAGGGATTGCAGTGTGGCCATCTCTCTGGGGGGATGATTTTCACTTTCCCTCTTTCTCTTTTTCTGATGACTGATTGTACATACACTATGACAGAAAATCTCATGTTCACAGAAGAACCATCATGTTAGACATTAAATTACGAGCTTATGTTTGAAAGTTCTTTGACCCATCTCCATCAGGTGCCTCCCATCTCTGAGGCTCCAGATATTATAAAGAGTTTTAAATTATATTTTGATTGTCAAATCCTGTATAAATTGATTCCATTTGTAAATTCAGTGGATAAGAAATCATTCACATTGCTCAACAGGCCAGAAAAAGGTGTGAAAATTCCAAGAGGGAGTCTGCAAGTGGTGTAGAGGGTAAGGTATGTTTGATTCCCAGACTGGGGGCTTGACAATCATGTTGGGCACATGTGTGTGTATATGAAAAAAAAAAAAAAAATTTAAGAGTTGGCTGGCTTTGTAGCCTCGTGGTTAAAGGAGTTGAACCAACATGAGTGGCCAGGGCACGTGTTCGCGTATGCCCCAAATCCCAATGGGATAAAGACAAGGAGGAGAAGTGATCGCAATGTGAATATACCCCATTGGAGGGTGCATTTTTTTCCTCTCTCTATTTCTATCCGTCTCTCTGTCCCTCCCTGGCAAGCCCACATACCCTCTGGCAATAAAAATACATACATAAAAATAATTCAAATAAAATGCATCTTTAGAATGATAGAGAATTGGAAAAATTAATATGCATTAGTTTAATTACCTGATGAGCTCCAGACAATTTTTTTTGGCTAAATGAAAAAATTCTTAGGGCTATTTGGACCAACCATTGAGTGTAGCTATTGTACTTTAGCAGGGACACACTCAAAATTGACTCCATCCAGCTTACAAATGGCAGGAGAATTTGCTCAAATGGAGGGGAGCTTTACATTCAATCAGACTCAACGAGATAAAAGTGCCTATCGGCAATGTTCACCAGTGACTTAATAATCCTGACACCTATAAAATTTTGTTATGTATTTTATCCACTAGCTCCTCAATATGGCTGTTCATAATATTAATAAGCCATCGATTTCTGTGCAGATAGAAGAAAGTGTAGCCACTGTCTGTCAGGTCAATTATGTGATGAGTTATAATGGCTCCAACAGGGCATTCTGTGGTCTACTACACAGTGAATTCAAGCTCTCTCATGTGCTCAACCAGGTACAGTGTCCTTACTTGTAAAAACTCAGGATTTAACACACAAGTTAGGGAATTATCTGTCTAAGTGACTTGGAAGAAGATACAAAACTTTATTTCTTAATAGAGTATCTGCCATCAGCCTCAGGATCATTTACTTGTCCCTTAGTCATCAATAGCTATTATAAATATTTTTAAAACAAAGGTAAATTATACTCTGATCAAGCATAATATCTAGTGAGAGATAATAGTAAATAATGACACAAGTATATATCACTGGACTCCCATGTACTCGACTAGGGTTCAAGTCCCAGACCTGCTGGCTTAAAACTCACACCCAGTGTGTGTGTATGCATGCCCACAATCCCGAGAGGAGAAAGAAGGAGAAGGGATTGTGGTGTGGCTATCCCTCTGGGTGGTGATTTCTTGCTTTCTGTCTCTCTGTCCTTCTCTCTCTCTCTTCAGCAAGTGCATGCACCCAATAGCCAAAAATTCTCTTAAAACACAAACACACACAGGTAAAGAGATACATGGAAATGGTGACAGAAATGACTACGATTTAACTAAATGTGCCAGGATAGCACTAAGAATGCTTAAAGTATTAAAATGCTTTGATAACACTTACAAATAGTCATTACTTGGGTAACCCTGGCTGTGTTCTTTAAATCCCCCTGAATTAACTTGGATTCAACATCTTTCTTTCAACAGGAAATCCCAAGATCCTACTCAAGAGCAAGTCATGTATCAAGTCCTATTTGTAGAGGCCACTTTTACACAATTTGCTATATAGTTAAATATACTCCTCGCTAAAATGCATGGAGGAAAAATATAAAGCTCATATAATAGGCTATATGATGCAATTCATAAGTTGGAATAATATTGGGGTAATCAGAGATGGGATCTTTGAGAAAATAAAATTTTAACTAAAATCTAAAGAATGAGTAAGAGCTAGCCAGGTAAACATTTCTCACTTTTCCGGTAAGTTGAATGTTGGGTAAATTCAACTTAACAGCAAAGTGATGTATAATGATTCAATGTATACAATAAAAATAAATAATTTTTAAATAATAGATTTAAAAATTTTCAAAAAGAATGGAGATTGTGGCAGCAGCACAGGTAAGAGACTTCTAGCCATAAGGCACATAACCATGTGAAGATTTTAATATGTGAAAGGGACTTGGAACAATGAATCAAAAAGGACCAAAGTGACTTTATCATAAATGATTATTACCTAGAGTAAAACACACAGAGAAATATCAGTGTGGTTGTGATCTTGGCATAGTCTAAATTTAACTTGGTTATTGTGAAAATGCAATACAAAATTCAATTTTTTCATGATCAACTGATGCATAGCTTTGCTGATGAATGTTTAGTATACATAGCCAGCCTATAAGTCAGTGGAGAAGAGAATAACTTCTTTGAAGCAGGTAGAGTAGCTAAGAGTAGGGACACCAGGTAAGTCAAAACTCTCTTCTGAAAATATATTCTGGTAATAAAGGTAGAGTTCTTGAGACTTGAAATAGTATCAAAATACCTTTTGGTGTGCTGCTATGAAGACATACTGGTGAATGCAAAAATATTTTAAAGTTTATAGACTAGACTTTCAGCACATTTTTTATTGTGTTATTTCTTTCATAGCTGAAGAAAGAATGATACTAAATAAAGATGTGAAGAAAGAAAGAAAAGGGGAAAAAAAAAAAAAAAAAAAAAAAAAAAAAAAAAAAAAAAAAAAAAAAAAAAAACAACCCAGGAAATAAAGTATGTCTGTTTAAAGGAGTAATAACATATAAAATGACTTCAATTTGGGGCCAGCCTGTGGTAACAGTGTCTGGATTCCACATAGGCAACACGTGGATCATATCCCAAACTCATTGACCTAAAAACCATGCCACATGCATGTGTGTGTATGTCTAAAATCCCCAAAGGAGGGAGAGATGAAGGAGAAGGGACTGCAGCATGATCATGTCCCATGGAAAAGGATTTCTCTTTTTCTTTCTCTCTCCAGCAAGCATCCACACTCTCTAGCATTTTTTTTTTTTTGGTAATGCCTTCAATTTAATAGTTTTTTAATGAATATCTGTTGAAAGATTGAATAAAGTAGAAAAAATAAATGTAAAGGAATTCTATTTATTATCTGTTTTATTTTGATGGTGAATACATTTGAGAACAGTATTATATTCTTGTGATGGGACTGATACTCATTGCTAAGCACTATTTCCTTGTGTACATTCACTACACTTTATATCTGCACCCATTGATGGGTATCTGTGTTATCCATAGTATCGAAAGCATCTATGAACATTGTATAGACCTTTGTATGGACATATATTTCCTTTTCTCTTAGTAGTAAAATGACTGTTTCCCAAAGTGGGCATACCATTTTATATTCCCATCAAAATACAAGCTACCTAGTTTCCCTACATCCTTACCAGCATTTAATCTTGCCACTGTTTGCAATTTTAGTCATTTTCATAAGTATGCAGTGATATTGAATTGTGGTCTTAATTTGCATGTCTCTGCTTACTAATGATACTCAGCCTATTTTTAATATGATTATTTAGTATTCATGTATCTTGTTTAATGGTATGTTCAAATCTTTTGCCCACTCTTTCCACATTGGATTGTATGTTTCTCTGTTAACTCTACATATTTATCTATGTATTCTAATTAATAGTGATTTATCAGATGTCTGCTTTGCAATGACTTTTTTCTGATTTTGGTTTATATTTTCTTTCTCTTATCAGTGTCTTTTGAATAGCTGACATTTTTATTTTGATAAATAATGTGTTTTATTCTTTTGGGATTATGCTTTTGGTGTCATATTTAAGTTATCTTTGTCAATCCCAAAGAAAAATGTTTTCTGCTATATTTTCAACTTGAAGTATTATTATTTCAGGATTGATACTGAGTTTTCTTATTCATTCTATATTAATTTTTATATAAGATTTAGGGATCTAGCTTTTTTTGTTTTCTTTCTTTTTTTTTTTTTGCATCTTGATATAGATAGCCAGTCATCCAGTGCCACGTACAACATCATTTGTTTGCCACGTGTATTTCCTTTGTCCCATTCTTCTTAAAAAATGTAGTTAAGATGTGTGTGAGTTTTTCTCTGGGCTCTCTGTTCTGTTCCATTGATCTGTTTATACAAGCCAGTCTGAGCTTTAAGAAACACTACAGCTGAAATATCTTTCAGTCCTTAAAATAAATTGGTGTCTGATCAGGTGAAGATAGGTGGATATAGATGGTTAAAGAAGCTATAGGTATATTCCCAAACCAAAAATGTCAATAAATTCTTGTGTTTATTTATAGAGAATGGGAAAAAGAGACAAAGAAAAGACAAATAAGTATTAATAGATATTTAAAAAAAAAAAGACAAGGGACAGCAAGTAAAGTAGTGATTAAGGCACTGGACTACCAGATGGTGAAAGCAGTTTGAGTCCCAGATCTCATGGCTTGAAAGTCACTCTGGTCATGTGTCTGTCTCTCTCTCTCTCTCTCTCTCTCTCTCTCTCTCTCTGTGTGTGTGTGTGTGTGTGTGTGTGTGTGTGTGTGTATGCACCCAAAATGCCAGGAGGAGAATGGAAAAGGGATTGTGGTATGGCATCCCTCCAGAGAGTGATTTCTCACTTTTCCTCTCACTCTTTCTGTCTCTACATGCTCTATGATAAAACAAACAAACAAAAAAAGCAAAGATTAGGATAAAGATTTTTCTCAATAATTGCACTGACAGGGCAATTTTGATAAAGAGGGTTCTGAAATTTCCAAATACTACAAAAACATCAAAGTAAGTTGGGCCTGGGGCAGTTTATAGCTTTCTCAGTTCTTAAAAGACTTTGTTAAAGGCACTTAAATCTTTATAAAGGGGGAAAAATGTTAATTCATTACTCATATGTATTTTATTTCCAGTACTACACAAATCACAAAGTCGAGACTATTAGTCAAGGTAGTCTTAGAGTATGAGGCAGAGGGGTGTAAGCTAGTTGTTATAGTCTGGATGACAAACTTTGTTAACTGCATAAGTCTTTGGGATATTAGTTTACAGAATATACTATACATGTATTATGCAGAAATATATAAACAAATAAGTTGTTTTTTACTTATGCCTGCCTTGGAGATATTCAAACTAGTTTCAACTTGTCATAAAATACCAGCAAACCAAAATCAGCATAAGAGAACAGTCTTTATCCAGGATTTCAAGTGGTACAAGTACATTTTTAAGCTGATAATATTTACCCTGAAAATGCATAAGTCATCTAATTAACACTATATATTAAGTGTTTTGAAATTAAGTATAAAGTAGTATATGAAAAGTTCAAACTTCACAGTTATGACCTTCTTAGAACATTAGAATAGACACAAAGAGTTAGAGTAACTAATACAATTTCATTGTTAAAAATGAAATCAGAATTTTCTTTTAATTTTTCTAAAATTTTTTTGTATGTCTTTCAGTCAGTCCTTTTCCACCAGTTCAGTTCCAAACTCTGGCAAGGACTGATCTCACTTTTGTCCTTACAGTTTTGCCTTTTTCAGCAGATCATATAAATGGAATTGTACAATAATACCTTCTGTAATAGCTTATTTCACTTACCGGAATACTTTTAAGATTTGTCTATGCTTTTGCAAGTATACCAAATATATGTCTTATTGAAGTAATGTTAAGATAGTATTGCTAAGTCAGACACAAAAATCATGCATGTTTTATACGGAATATATAAATTACTTGTAGAATTTTCTAGAGAAGGAAAACCAACAGAAAAAATATATTCAAGGAAATGGCTCACAAATTGTAGAGGCTTGGTAAATGCAAAATATTCAGGGTAGATTGGCAGGCTGATATCCCAGGGAAAAGTTGCCATTTGAATCTAAAGGCAGTCTTCTGACACAATTTCTTCTTTCTCCAGAAACATCAGTCTCTGATCTCTCAAGATATTTAATTGATTGGTTGAGGTTTAGCCACATTATGAAGGGTAATCTGCTTTATTCAAAAATCCAATGATTTAAATGTTGATCTCATCAAAAACAAAACAAAACAAAAACAACAAAACAAAAACAACTTCACAGAAACATCCAGAAGAATGTTTGAACAAATACCTGGTGACTATGGTCCTGGAAAGTTGACACAAAGTTAACTATGTTAGTATCTCTATTGCACAAAAAGTTTTTTCTTTTTCTTTTTTTTTTTTTTTTTTTTTGGAGAGGTTTATGCTATAGGGCGCGTGCACTCGCCAGATAGACAGAGAGAGACAGAGAGACAGAAAGCGAGAAATCACCCCCCAGGGGGAGATGGCCACGCTGCTATCCCTTCTCTTCCATTCTCCTCTGCAGATCTTGGGCACTCATGCACACACGCCCAGCGTGAGTTTAAGCCACCAGGTCCAGGACTCAAACGGCGGTCAACTACATGGGAGTCCAGCAACATAGACATTACGCTAATTGTTGGTCCCACAAAAAGTTATTTCTTAACCTACGTAATGTGGTGTTGTAAAATAGAGCAGTCAATTAAAAATTAAAACTAGCGCTGCATAAGTACTCAACAAACACTTGGTCTACTTCCTAATTTCAGTTTTTTTTTTTTTTTTCTGACATCCATAAGAATTATTCTTACCCTCTTGAAGTCAATAAATTCCACAGATCTTCTTAAAGAAGTTTATTCTAAATAAATAGTGTGATAAGAAGTTTCTGATATTCATCCTTTATGATGTGTATGCTCCTTTATTTTATCTTTTATACATAATGTTTGTGGTGACAGAACTCTCAAACATTTTCAAACTCTTGTACAATTTCTAAATCTGTGGTTAAAAATCCAGGTGCCCATCAGACCTATGAACAACTTCATAGGTAAGGGAAATACAGGAATTGTTGAAAAGTCCTGATAAAATTTTTTTTATTTTTATTTTTTGGAGAGGTTTTCACTATCAGGCGCATGTGCTCGCCAGACAGACAGAGAGAGACATAGAGACAGAAAGTGAGAAATCACTCCCAGGGAGGATGACCATGCCGCAATCCCTTCTCCTCCATTCTCCTCTCTGGATCTTGGGCACGCACACGCGCCCGGCGTGAGTTTTAAGCCACTGGGTCCGGGACGTGAACCGTGGTCGACTATGTGGGAGTCCAGCGACATAGCCATTACGCTAACTGCTGGTTCCCCTGATAAGATTTTTGAGACAAGGAACAAGATAATAAACAAAAGGATCAAGCAAATGTCTGGATGCTCAAATGATTTGCCGTCTTTTCTTATCCAGTTTCTATGTACAGTATGGTTATAAAGCGTACCTTATTCCTCTCAGTCTATATACAAGTATTGTACTCCATTTTACTCCATTTTTCTTTAATATCAAGCTTCTATGAAATTATTTCAAGTCTGATGAAATTATTCCACCTCTGGTGATTAGTTTATTGTATTGGTTTGGCTATGCTATAGAATCCACTTATTCAGTCAAATACTAATCTAAGTGTTGCTGAAAGATATTTTGCAGATGTGGTTAACATCCACAAAAATTTGACCTATATATTGTTTCATCTTTTATATTTTAATTGGCAAATATTGTATATATTTACAATGTACAACATAACAAGTTAATGTTAAGGTTACCTTAATAGTATGTGTGTAACTGGTCCCATCAGTTAAAAAGTCTTTGGAACAAAACAAGGTTTCACTAGAGCAGAAATTCTGCTCAGGACAGTCTGTTAACCTGCCTTCCAATGTCAAATATTTATGCCCCCCAGTTTCATTTTATATTTTAAGAGATTGTTACCCAGGGTCAGCAGGTGGCAGGGTGGTTAAGACACTGGACTCCCACATGGCCAACCATGGTTTGAGTCCCAGACCTGGCAGTTTGCTTTCTCACTCTCTCTCTCTCTGTCTTTCTCTGGTGAGTGCACATGCCCTGTGGCAAATTAAAAATAATAATAATAAAATAAATTAATAATTCTTTTTAAAAAAGAGATCATGGCCCAATAAATGAAAGGCATAAAACTATTCTGAAAAATCCACTAAACTTAAAAATAACAGTCAAATGTATTTTCATTTCTTTGAATTTCTTCTGCACATCTTATGCAAACTTATGAGGAGGGAGCATATAATACCTGATAATTTGTTGATTCTCATTCCAAGCTCCTCTGGAATATCTAATCCCCAAAGACAATATATCAAACAGGGTTGATAATCACAGGAAATAATATTTTCATGCTCCAACAATTCACAAAATCTATTAATAACTTCCTTTAGGGTTCTGAAACATATTTCTGTATAAAGGAAAAGAGCAGATTATAAATATGAAAACTAATTTGGAGAGAAGTCATAGGTAGTAAGATTTAGAAGGTATGTAGTCTATATTTTGTAATTATAAATATAACAGGAATATTGTTTGCACACACATACTATACATATCTATTCTATATTAGTTTTTATACACACTATTCATACATATGTATTCTATACCATGTTAGACACATATATATGTATTCCATATATTTTGCAGAGAGAATAAAATTTAGAGGAGGAATGATGTAAGATAGCACTTCTCTGTATAGGGTAGATCTTTCTGGTGAATAATTTCTTAAGAAATCAGGTGGTGGAGCACTGATAATGCAACTGCACTCACAAGGTAAAGGTTTTGTTTTATGTCTGAGACTTTCCTAAGCACATCAGGCATGTGTGAGGGTGCCTGGGGTCAGGGCTAGCTGAGACTGGGAGTAAGTCACAGCATGAAGACCCTGTTGGGGGTCTCTTTCTTCCTTTTACTCTCTTCTCTTCTCTCTCTCTCTCTCGAAAAAAAAAAATATTTAAAAACAAACAAAAAAAATAATTTATTGAAAATGTCTACAGGACAATTGAAGATTAACCATAATCTCAGATAATCTCAGTAATAGATGGAAGTGTTTACCGCTGAGTCATCAATAATTCGTAAATAAGTACCAATGTTTACATTGATAGCATACAGCATGTAACGTCTGTATATAGTCAAAACAGCCCATTGTTTGGTAAATTCAAATCTGAAGATATTTTATCTCTCTCTGCATATGAGATGGAAATGTTTGTTACTTTGAAACCAATCAAAAAAACTCATGGATTAAAGTGGTCCTTCAAAGTAAATCTAATCCAAATTGTCTGCTTTACAGACAATTACTGTGTGAGGTCACACAGTAAGTGGTTTAGATCCTGTAACAACCTAGTTCTCACTCTGACAACAATTGTCACTACTGGAATAACTTTTTGAGAAATTTGGTGTAGATCTAAAGCATTACACTTGGCATTTTTATTTTTCCTTCTTATAATTCTTTCTAATGCTCAATTCTTTTGAAACTCTTTTGAAAGTCACAGATACTATCTAGAGAAAAATATATCCATCTTTATACACATATAATATCCACTTTAAGTCTACCCATAGACTCACACTATCAGTTTACAAAACGGAAGGGATATATAAGAAGTGTCCTCAATGACTCAAATTAATTATCTGCAAGTTATTTCAGATTCATCAACAACAAAGTAAATACCAAGAAAATTGGAGAACTCTCCTGGTAATATGTGGTCAATTAATTTAAGAAATTCTGGGCTGGACCACTGCTATATATAATTGTAGATCAGTCTTAGCTAAAATCTGTTATTGGAAAAGGAAATGGAGCAACCTTTTCCATCCTCACAACACATATTTTTAAAAAAGTTATCTGAAAAGAAAAAAGAAATTTGATATAAAAGATAGTTACAAAATATCGATTAGTTTATATATTCTTTATGTCTATGTCACTTAAATACACACTCCACTTTAATAAAAAGACCCCATTTATAAAAATTCCTATTGCATACAATTATTACATTTGAGAAAAATTCAAGCTGTCTGCTCTTTCTCCCAAAGGAGGCTTATATAATTTTAATCTATTAAAATGAAATTCATTTTGAATAGCACATTAACCAGATGTTATGCTAAGCTATTTCTGCATAATTTAGAAACTAAATTGGCTCCTTACACATATGTTAGTTATTCAAGCCAATTCTCTCAATGTTAATCACAAGATATTATCATTGACAGGACCAGGTGTTACATCAAAAAATCTAGAGGTCAAAGTTAATCTTGATTTCAAGGTTTTACTATACATGTGAACAAGTGTGTACTGGGATAGGAGGACTTACTAGTTTTTCACCTCCTTAAAAACATGGTGGAGTGGCAATTAAAGATCATTTATGTATATGTGCTGTATCTATCAACTATTACCCATAACATATTGGTCAATGTTACTGAACAGAATGTAAACCCGTAATAAATACTTATCCAGGAACTGAATCATACATAATAGCATTTCAGTCCTTCTTTTATTAACAACTAAGTAGCCCTATTTCACCAGCCTCTTTAGATAAATAATCTGAGCCCATTAAATGACTCAGTTTGAATGGTCTTCACAATTTTAATTGCTCATTTCTATTAGCTTTTTCAGAACATGCCCTTAAGTATGTCCACATATTATCGATCATTAATTATGTACCTGTATTCCTAAAGTGATCAGAGACACAAATTACATTGTCAGACTGCTGAAGTGTCAATAACTATTCAGCTGCTTTCCAGTCCCACGGTCTTAGTTTGTCACTGTTAATACCATACTAAGAGACAGGTGATAATAGCACCTACTTCATACGGTTTTTGTGAGGATGCCATTATTTAATATACAGTAAATACTTAAAACAATGTTGGGCATATATTAAATGCCCAATAACTGAGGGGAAGTATTAGTGTATGATTTGTCATTGTTGCTACACTATTATATTACAAATGTGCCCCTCAAATAGAAAAACATCAAAGAATCACTCTCTCACACACACAGCAAATAGAAACCAAAACACATACAGAAAGTGGAGAAGGTGGAAGAGGAGAGAAGAGGAGGACATAGTCTAATATTTTCTTCCATCAACTCATCTTGTTAACTCTAGGGTGAACGCAACCCAGCTGGGAGACCACAATCCATAGTTTCTAGAATTTTTAGTATCAGGCTGAAACACATTTTTGCATAGCTATTGGTCTCAAGTAATTGACAAGTGGTCTATTACCAATAATAAAAATAACAGCCCTTGGAGTATGGAAGTGTCTTCTACTATTTTCTGATCTTGCCGCACTTCTGTCAGTTACAAAACCTTTCCATATGTTTCTCTTACTCTCTGCCCCTTAGCTCTCCTAATCCTGCTGCTAATGAACAAAGGTCCTGATGAATGTGCCGTCAGTCGTGGTCTTATTATTTTTTTAGAGGTTTTTGCCATAGGGCTCATGGGCTAGCTAAGAGAGAGGAAGACAGAGACAGTGAGAGGAAAAGCGAGAAATCAAGCCACAGGGGAGACAGCCATGCCGCAATCCCTTTTCCATTCTCCTCCTGGGATCTTGGGCATCCACACTCACATTCCCAGTTTGATTTTCAAGTCACTGGGTCCTGAACTTGAACTACAGTTGGCCACATGGCAATCCAGTGATATAACCAGTATGCCATCTGCTGACCTCCCAAAAACTCTTTTAATCATAGGAGAATCCCATACTTCCTTACATTTTGCAGAAGCAATATGCTTGTAGTGAACCAAGGTTCTCTGGACTCTTCAGCTGCATGTTTGGAGTCAGATATCATTTATCTTCTGCATCTCACTTAAAAGAGTACACTTCCCAGTTGTCTCTCCAAGCAGAAGACAGTACGAAAGGAGTCCATGTGGACATCAATATTTTGATAATTAGCTTTTATTGCGATTGTATCACACACTCTCAGCCAGTCATTCCATAATGTTTTGTCACTGGGGAAGATAACTGAAAATTTAAGCCACCCATACCCTCAGTTTAGCCTAAAAGTATTAAAGATTGCACATTTTGTTTTTACCCATTTTTCCCATTGGTTGTTTACTTAAAGATATTTATTGAATATCTATTTTCCACTTAGTTACTGCTAATTGTTATGAATGCAGTGGGTGGGGAAGAACACATTCTAAGTCCTCACAGAATACACATTCTCTCTCTTACTTGAATTTCAGCCCATTCTCTAGGCTAGGTGAGAAAGAGTGAAACAGAGATAGAAACTGGGCTTTAAGGAAAGTTTGATGGTTTTCCTCCTTTATGTGTCTTGGGAAGAAAACCATTAAAATATTCTACCTTTATCTTTGGTTTAAGAAGAACCATGAAAGGACTATATTAGTTCTTGGAAGGACTGATTCTCATGTGGTGAATTATGATCTTGGTTTAAAAGAATTTTATTTTAGAACTTATTGTTTGGTATAGCTTCCTCTCATGTCTCTGGTATCTTTTCTTTCTTTTTTCTTTTTTTTTTTTTTTTTTTTTTTTTTTTTTTTTTTTTTTTTTTTTTTTTGCCATAGGGCACATGCGCAGCTCACCAGAGAGACAGAAAGCGAGAAATCACCACTCAGGGGTGATGGTCACGCCGCAATCCCTTCTCCTCCATTCTCCTCTTGGGATCTTGGGCATGCACGCACACGTGCCCAGCGTGAGTTAAGCTACCGGGTGCGGGACTCAAACTGCGGTCAACTACATGGGAGTTCAGCGACATAGCCATTACACTAACTGCTGGTCCCTCTGATATCTTTTCTATTCCTTGACAGGGAGGCTTGCAGAGAAGGCTGTATTGTATTTTATACTTAGCTGCAAGGATTTTGAACTAAATGTACAGTCTAGCCAAGGAAAACACTTGGAATATTATAAACACATGATCAGTTCATTTTCAACTGTCCACGCTTGCATCCTTATCCCCACATCTTCCATGCTGTGCTTCATATTATAAATTGGGTTTCTTATGGAGACTTTTTTTTATGTTTATATATTTATTTTTTGAGAGAGAGAGAAAAGAGGGTAGGGAGAGACAGGATCCTGTCTGAGTTTTGCCATATCACAATCCTCCCCCATGCCTTCAGCCATCACGGACCACGGGTGTAGACATGCCCAGTATGTTCAGATCAACCGAAGACTGGAACCATGGAACTTGCCATATGGATCCAGTAGCTACACAGTAGCACCCTGTGCCATGCCACCAGAGTTGGGGCTATCATGTTTTAAGATCTTATTTATTTTGGAAATTTTATTTTCAAGAGAAAGTAGGTTTTATGATTTTACAATCTATAAGCATCAGGTAAATTTATATCAGATTTTTGCATTTTTTAGTTCATTTGTTTGATTTAAAATGAATAAAACAACCCCAATGAAGTTATTTGGCCTTCAGGAGTCTTATATTGGCTTAACACCTTTAAGTCTTATCCCTCTAATAGGTGTTTTCATGACTTTAATGTAAGAATTAATGCCAACAGATAATTCTTTTAGAAATAGGATTAAGTATATGAAAATGCAGGTATTATTTAAATTCTAGTAGTCACCTTGACTTCATTTTTCTTTACTGTTCCAACTCCCAAGATCTCTTAGCTACTTTATGGAGGTCTCGCATAATTTAAATAATAAAAATCCTGGGAGCTGGTTCTTTACAGCTTTAAAGACACATCGCTCTTCATGTTAGACTCTAACACCTGCCGCATCACAAACATTCTAGAATGCCTACTGTGGGCTCTTTATATAACAACAGCAAGGAAGAGACCACAAGGAGGAATATTCATCTTTCCTTTTTATATACTTACTTTTTATCAGGTGTATAAAAGTTTTGCTAATTTCATTCTTGTAACACTTTTATGAGGAGGTTTCTCTCATTCTCCTCATTTTGCAAACATGGGATTTGAGGTTAGTAAGTGGCCCATGTTTTATAAAAAGAAGTATTAGGCCATTGGGAAAGTCATGTTATATTTTTTCTGATTTTCTAGGCAAATGTACGTCTTGACTTTCCCGACAACCCAATAGTAAAATCAGTAAACTCTAGATCACTCTTTTTGAAGTTCGTCTCTCACCACCTCAGCGCTGCTGACTTTCCATCGAATGGAATCAGAACAAACGGAAGTAGTGAGCACACCTCAGGAATTAGCATCCACAAAGAGAGAGAGGAATGGGAGAAGTTCGTGTGTAGTCATTGTGGGTAACGTGGGGAAGGCTGGATCTCAGCTGTATGATGAAACATGTGACATTCACAGAGAATTCCCATGTGCTCCACACCCTCTTTCCCCTATTCCTAATATCTTAATGTGTTATGTTTATCACAAAGAACAATCTTGACATGTAATTATTTTTAAAATCTACAAGTAATTTATGTCTTATTTTTTTAATAACATCTATCCTTTTTGATTCCAAGATGCCTAATTACTTTTTTTTATTATGTCTCCTTAGACTCAGATCTTTGAGAGTTTCTTGGATTAATTCTGATGATCTGAATAGTTTTCCAGAGTTCTAGAAAATTCCTCAACTGAGAGTGATTCATCTGATGCTTTCTCATTAGACTAGAATTAGATATTTGGGGAAAGAAGACAACAGAGGTAAAATGTCACCTTTGACAGCTCATATAAAGAGAATATATTGTCTACATGACTTCTCATTGAATTTGATCTGATGACTTTAGATACTGTTTTTCAAATTTCTCTACTGTGCCAAACACAAACTCTATAGTAACTCTTTTGTGTACTATTTCTGTCTGTACTTTTGGAAAAAGAACAAAAACAAAACGAATACTATGAACACTTAAAAAGAAAGTTATATTCTATCTCCTTGAAAGTAGAGTATCTATGCAAAAATTATTTGTAATTCTACTGCATGCTAGATGTGTTTATCATTTCCTGTTTATCCATGTTCTGGATAAACTTTACTTATATTTCATGGACTTGTGGATATTTATTTTATGTTTATGGTTATGAAACAAAATTTTTGTTGTTCAAATTGTTTCAGCTTCAGCAAATAGAAACTCCTTCAGTTTCAGTTAGATCGTACACACTTTTGACTTGACCCCCAAATAGTGACGTTTAGTCTTGGCTTGACCTTCTAGCACTTTCTTAGTTTGGGCATTACAAATTGCTTTTGTAAATTTCTTGCTCCAGTACAAGAAGCAGCCACTCCTCCAAAACTAGTTTTTTATTTACTCTTATTGAGTTATGGTATTAAAAGTCAATGTCTAGCCACTAGGGATGCTCATTGCTACTGTGGTGACATTGTTTCTAGACCTACTCAGCTAACAAAGGAAATAAATGTGTATTCACTGAATGATACATATACAGAAACTCATACTGATGTCTCCAACTCTAATCTATTTGCTATCTGCATTATTATATAATCTTTCCCTTTCTCATCTGTAGTTCTCACTTCAACAGTAAGAAACCTGACTTTTATTGTATTTTACCCATTTACTTAATCCTTCAATCCCATCATTACAATTTCTAACATATACCCAGGAAGGAAACAAGGTTGCCAAGCAGAGCACATAACTTCCATACAACAGTTCCTATTGCCTAAGCTTTACAGACATCATTTCCAAAATTACTGAGTTTAGAATCTTTTCTTCCCAGCCCTTCAATGACATTTCATGTATTGGTAAGGCTATTAAACTGCTATTTATTTGTTTAATCATTTATTCTATGAAAGAGACAGACAGAGAGAAGGGAGAAACAGGGCCTTCATGTCACAGTCCACTCCAAGCATCTATCCAGGATCTTGGGCATGCATGCAGGCATGGCAAGCACAGAAAGACCTCGGGGCTAAACTCAAGATCCTCCCACGTGGTGTGGCTCTAGTTCCGAGAACACTACACTACTGCTGAGCCCTGGGGCTGGCCTGCTTTTTGATATTCTCCAATCTGTCCAATGATTCCCCAATGTTTAAATGATTTTAACTGTATTTTTATTATAAATTTAGCTGCCATAACAATCACTGTACATATGGATAGGGTACAGTATGACTTTTCGTACATTAATGCAATGTGCAAAGATTACATTAGGGCAATAGATGTATCCACCATCTTAAAGATTTATTATAACTTTGTACTATAAACATGTAAAGTCCTTTCTTTTTTAATTTTTTTTATTTATTTACTTATTTTTTAAAAGGAATATTTTTTTTCATTTTTAAAGACATTCGATCACATTATTTAGCTTACAAAGTGATCATTTCAATATGTGAACATTTCTCCCCAGTCCAGTTGATCAAAATATAACAATACTACCTCCCTGTCTCAACAATGCTGTCTCCATATCCCTCCTCCAAATGTTTTTCCCCAGGCCCCACTCCTGTAAAGTCCTTTCTTCTAGATATTCTGAAATATGCATTGAATTATCATCAGCTACAGTTACTGTACTGTACTATATAGTACTGTAGAGCTCATTCCACTTATCTCTCTGTCTTGCATTTATTTATCTGTTATGTTGAAGTTCTCTTGGTTTTGGAGAAAGGATACTTTATTCTCACATCCTCTTATCTTTCTATTATAGCATCATGCAAAACAATTTCACCTCCCTAAAAAAGTCCATACTTCACTTTCTCAATCCTCCTTCTTACTCTCTTTTTTTCTCTCTCCCAGATCCCCTACGAACCATTTATCTAAAGTTTTGGTATTAATAGAGTGTAATATAATAAAATCATACAATATGTAGCCTTTTCAGACTAGTTTCTATCACATAGCAATATGCATTTAAGATTCATCCATGTAATTGCTTGCTAGCTATAAAAATAATGTCTAATTTAGCAAATTATTCTTTCATGAATCATGTTTTTAGTGTTGTATCTAATAATTCATCGTCCTACCCAAGGCCATATAGAATTTCTCTTTTGTTTTCTTCCAATTTTATTGTTTTCTTGGGGTAATTTTGTGTAGAAATATATGTCATGACTTTCCTGATACCCTAATATTTTGATTTAATTCATTTCCTTATGAATGTGCAAATGGTCTAACATTATCTGTTGATAAGACTCTTCTTTCTTTATTGGGTTGTCTTCGTTCCTTTATAAAGAATCAGCTGACCACAATTACATGAATTTGTTTGAGTTTCTGTTATGCTCCACATTTCTGTGTGTCTGCTGTTCACTATTATTATGCCACCTTGTCTGTGGCAGATGTACAAGCCACTTGAAATTGGTACCACATGTCTTCTGATTTTGCTTTTCAGGCATATCTCTTTTTTAATTTACATTTAATCATTGTATATTTTTACAGTGTACAATGTGGGTTCTCAAAGCATAAATGTGTTTAATGTCAAGCAAGTCAAAGATATCACCATACACAATAACTTTCCATTCACTTTCCATTCTTATGTCTGCTAGATGTTCTTTTGTGTGTGTGTGTGTGTGGGAGAAAGGGACTCAGGCATGTCTTTCAATGACGCACAAGTGATGTAGAACATCCGAGCACATTAGCACACTTCAGAGTGTCTGCTTACATTGATATTCTGACATCTCACTGGGCAATGTAGGTTTAGTATCAGGTTCTAGAGCACTAAGAAGAAAAATAGGCATGAACTCTTCATAACAAAAAAGTCATAATCATCCTCAAAAATATAGTTTCAGACAGACATGAACAATTGCTTCTATCATTGAAATAGACCATATTCTGGAACCAGCAGTTGGCGTAGTGACTATGTTGCTGGACTCTCATGCAGTCAACCGCGGTTCAAGTTCTGGACCCTGTGGCTTAAACTTACGCCAAGTGCATGTGCATGCATGCCAAAGATCCCAAGAGGAGAACGATGGGAAAGGGATTGTGACATGGCCATCCTCCCGAGGGGAGTGATTTCTCACTTTCTCTCTCTCTGTTTCTCTCTGTCTTGCTGGCAAGTGCATGTGCCCTATAGAAAAAACCTCTCGGAAAAAAAAAAAAAAAAGAAATAGATCAAATTCTGGTTATTTTTGCAGCTTAATTTTCTTCATAGCACTTACCACTATCTGAAATGATCCCTTTATATTTATTGATCTATGTGACTTTATGTTTTTCTATCTATAATATAAGCCTTATGAAGTGAGGGAATTTTGCTTTATAATCACATCTCTAGAGCACAAAAAAGGAGCTGTTGTATATTAAGACTTAAACAAATGTTTTGGAACAAATTCAATATATATATATATATATATATATATACACACACACACACACACACACACACACACACACACACAGTAGAACATAGTCTATTTCATTGATAGAAGCAATTGTTCATGTCTGTCTGAAACCATTCTGAGCACAGAAGGCTATACCATCTAGCTTAGGTGCATAGTAGGGTTTGCCATCTAGTTTAGATGCAATAATAGTAGGCATTATCAGCAAGCTTAGGTGCACAGCAGGCATTACCTTCTAGTTTAGGTGCACAGTGGGCTTTACTGTCTAGCTTGGGTGCACAGTGGGCTTTACCGTCTAGCTTAGATGCACAGTAGCCTTTACCGTCTAGTTTAAATGCACAATAGTCTTTACCGTCTAGCTTAGGTGCATAGCAGGCTTTATCATATAGGTTTGTGTAAGTATACTCCATGATACACAACTGTGAAGTCGCGTCTAACACATTTATCTGAATGTATTCCTTGCATAAGCAATACATGACTGTATCAAAGTTTTATTAGAGATAAAAATATTCCAATGCAAGGAGAAATTAAACGGGGTTCTGGATCATAGAAGTAAGAAAATATTTATTGCTCAAGGAGAGGTTCTTAACAAAATTGGTTGTTGTTAGACACTTAGAAGCTTTGTAAGAAGGACATTTTCTATTTTAAATTTAGCCTGGAGTGTTTCACATTGTCTATCAATGTCATGATTGAAATCTTTCTTCTAATGGAAGAACATAAAAGCTAAGATGTATCTGACTTTCTGTTAAAATGTATTTAAAGCTTCTGGAAATAGTATGGATGGACTACAGTATTCTTGTGTCATTAATTCAATCCCTCTTTCCTGGAATCACAGTTTACATTCTGAAGGGAAATTGCACGACTCTTCCGAACACCTTTTTTATTATCAAACTTCCCTTATATTTCAAATCATGTTAATCTAACTCAATTGTTAATTCCAGCCTATAAAATTGACTCTGTGCTTCTAGATGCAATGGCAAACAGCAGGTACATTTTATTCTTATTTCAAGAAGTGGAATCATATAATGTATTGCTTTGACAGTTCACTCTATAAAATTATCCTCCTGAAACCAGGAAGGATTTTAAATTCACTGAAAGACTGGGAGAGAAATGGAAGATAACAGTAACCCAGTTTTTAAAGACTATAGTAACTTGGAAAAAGTTGAGAGCAGGTTCTCTTCTGTATTAATGGGCCTGGTAATATGATTTTTTATAGTGCATGTGTATATATATATGAAATATTGACATAAAAATGACAGAAAAGGTTAAATAAAATATACTGATATTATGTTAAAAGCATATCATATTATTGATATCAGTCAATTATCTACCCTGGTTTCCAACATTGTCTCTTGATATGTATATTTGCTTTTTGTTTATATAACTTCTTACATTTCAATCCTAGGTACATATCATAAACTTCCAGAAGTCTTTTTCAATTTTGGATAGCTGAGATCTATCCCACCCCTGATAGATTTGGGGAGGTTTTCCTTAATGTCAGCATTTGTGAAAATTCTCAAAGATATTTTAAGGTGCGTCTAAGATTAATGAAATCTTTCTCTGAAACTCAGCACTACCCTAAGTAGGACGAAGGTGAAGTTCAGTGCTGTGGGTACTTGAATTATTAGAACCTCGTGTATACAGTATACAGTACAAATTCAATAAGCTCTTAAATGGACTACATCAATATGAAATATTTTTGGTTCTGATAGTTTTCCTGAAAGAGTGGCACTCTGGTTGTCTGTCTTAGGAATACCTAAAGTGTGACATAAATAACAAGGTATAGATGTGATCCTAATATTTAACACCACAACTCATGAGGCTAAGCTCAAGAAAGACTAAGAACCACCGCTGTAAATTCCTGGTCATGTGTTCCAGCCAGAACTTTTCATTAGCAAGGTTGTTTGTACTGAGATCCATGGAGGTGCCAAGGGGTCACAGATTACAGAGAGATTATTTTTACAAAGAGGAAAAATTAAAAATAAGTTAAACAATGGGACCAGCAGTTAGTGTAATGGCTATGTCACTGAACTCCCATGTAGCCGACTGTAGTTCAAGTCCCGGACCCGGTGACTTAAATTCACGCCAGATACGTGTGCATGCGTGCCCAAGATCCCGAGAGAAGAATGGAGCTGAAGGGATTGTGGCATGGCCATCTCCCCTAGGGGGTGATTTCTCACTTTCTGTCTCTCTGTCTCTCTCTGTCTTTCTGGCGAGCACACATTCCCTATAGCAAAACCTCTCCAAAAAAAAAAAAAAAAGTTAAACAAAATAATAGGTCTAATCCTCTCTGCTTTCTCATGTAGTCAGTGCAACTGACTGCACATAATTAGGTTCTATGTCATCATGAAGTTTTAAATCTTAATGAAGTTTTAAATCTTAAACTATTTCTTCCTCAAAAATATTTTAAAATCAGCTTCATTTTATCATCTTACTATGTTGAAATGTGAAACATACTGAAGGACCTCTTAACCTATTTTTTAAAAAGAAAAATTGATTTCTTCCAGTAGAGATACACACACAGAGAAAGAGAGCAAAAGAGAGAGGAAGAGAAGAGAGAGAGAGAGATACTCCCAAAAGAGTCCTCATGCCATGGTTCTACCTCTAGCTTCAGACTGTGTGGGTCTTGGATATGTGTGATCACCCAGCCTGTACAGAGAGATCCAAGATCATGAACCTGTGACCTTCCCATGTAGGTCCAATACTGCAGAGGTCTGCATTACTGCTGTACAGCACAGTTGGTACAAGATCTTCTTAATGTCCTCCATTGTCTAGACACTAGGCATTCAGTGTTTTTTTTTTTTTTTTTTTGGAGAGGTTTTTCGCTATAGGGCGCGTGCGCTCGCCAGACAGACAGAGAGAGACACAGAGACAGAAAGCGAGAAATCACCCCCCAGGGGGGATGGTCACGCCGCAATCCCTTCTCCTCCATTCTCCTCTCGGGATCTTGGGCATGCACGCACACGCGCCCGGCGTGAGTTGTAAGCCACCGGGTCCAAGACGTGAACCGCGGTCGACTACGTGGGAGTCCAGCGACATAGCCATTACGCTAACTGCTGGTTCCCGGCATTCAGTGTTTTAATAGTGACATTATTATTGTGTGAATATAGGCAAGATAACCATCTTCTTCAGTAAAGACTTATAAATAAACAGAAATCTCCTAAATTTAAGTGTAATTAGAAGGAAAGAATAATAACTTTAGATTAAAAAATGTCAGGGAGGCTTGATAAATAGTGGTCAAAGCTGATCTTCAAAGAGTGATAGTTTAGCTGGGAACTGAAGCCTGAGAAGAAGAAGAGCCAAGAATAGATTCCAAATAGGCAACAAGATATGAGAAGAGGACTGGGTGGGAGATTAAAATTCATAGGATCTCTGTGAAGAGGTGGTATGGTGAGTCTATCTGTGGATGACACAATTCTGAAAGCAAGAGTATAGACTGGGAGGATAACATCGTAAAGGTAAAAATTTTCAAAATCTGCTCATGTAAAGATTAAGAGGAAGAGGATAAACCTGAAGAGCAGAAAGATCTGAGGAGTCTGTCCTCACAATTCAAGAAAATGGTTCATAGGACACATGGTGAACCTAGCAAAGCTTGCAGATAAGCCAATTAAGATATGGACCAGTGGAGCCAGCCAGGTAGTGCAGAGGTTAATACAGCTGGATTCCACATAGTTGACTATGTGGCTCTCATGTCCTGGCCCCCTCAGCTTGAAAAGCACATCGATGTTTATTGCAGCACTATTCACAATTGCTAAGTCATGGAACCAACCCAAATGCCCCCATATGGAGCAATGGATTGAAAAACTGTGGCACATATACTGTATGAAATACTACTCAGACATAAAAAAACAACAGAACCCTGGCTTTTGACAGAAAGTGGAAGAATATGGAAGATGTACTGCTGAATGAGGCAAGCCAGGCAATGAAGGAGAGACATTGTATGTCCCCACTTAACATATACTGTTTGTCTGCATTCTATGTCTGAAACTGATTGACTAACAGTTGAACAAACACAAGAGATGGGTGTGAATGTCAGATGAGGTGTATGTGGAGGAGTGGGGCCCAACGAAAGACATTTGGAGAAGGGATACAGAGGTAGAGCATTGACGGGATGGGGAGGTGTGGTGTTATCGGTTGAAGATATTTTGATCAACGGGTCTGGGGAGAAATGTTCACATATCGAAATGGTCTCATTGTAAGCCAAACAATATGATTGAAATTATATACAAAAATAATAATAATAAATAATGTGAAAAAAATGTATTAAATATGAAAACTCCCCAGAATTAGGAAGGATCCTCAATGTTTAATATTCTCTTGTTAGGTTAACATTTGTCCCATCTACAGCTTTTAAAAATTTAAGAGCTCTAGTCATATTTAACTTTAGCGTTTGGATTTATTTTTTCTTGAGAAATTTCTATTAGGAAACAAAATCTGTTACAGAAATTCTCAATTTCTTGGATTTTATTTACTTATTTATTTATTTATTTTTGAAAGAGATTTTTGCTGTAGGGTGTATACACTCACTGGAGAGACAGAAAGACAGAAAATGAGAAATCACCACCCACCCCAGGGGGGATGGCCCCACTGCAATCCCCTCTCTTCTGTTCTCCTCTTGGGATCTTGGGCATGCATGTGCTGGTGTAAGTTTTAACCCACAGGGTCTGGGATTCAAACCACGGTTGACTATGTGGGAGTCCAGCGATGTAACTATTATGCCATTGGTGGTCCCTCTCTTGGATTTTAAGAATATCAAAGGGGCTGGCAGGTGGTGTGGTGGTTAAGACACTGGACTCCCACATGGCTGACCATGATTCAAGTCCTGGACCTGGAGGTTTGTTTCCTCTCTCTCTCTCTCTCTCGCTCTCTCTCCCCCCCTCCCTTCCCCTTCCTCCCCCCCCCCTCTTTCCCTCCCTCTCTCACTGTGGTGAGTGTATGTGCCCTGTTGCAAATTTAAAAATAATATAAATAATGATAAAATAAAATAAATAATTAAAAAAAAAAGAAAAGAAAAAAAAAAGAAAAGAAAAGAACACCCAATGAATGTGAGTGTATGCCCAAAATCCTGAGAGGAGAATAGAAAAGGGATTGTAACATAACCATTACCTTGGGTTGTGGGGTGTTTTCTCAATTTTTCTCTCTATCTTTAACTATTTATCTCTAGAGTGCATATGTTCTATAGAAAAAGAAAAGAAAGGAAAAAGAAAAAAAGAAGAAATAAAGGGAAAGGAAGAAAAAGAAAAAGAAAAAGAAAAAGAAAAAGAAAAAGAAAAAGAAAAAGAAAGAAAAAAAGAAAGAAAGCAAAAAGGAAGGAAGGAAGGAAGGAAGGAAGGAAGGAAGGAAGGAAGGAAGGAAAAGAAAGAAAGAGAAAGGAAAAAATGAGGAAAGAAGGAAGGAAGGAAGGAAGGAAGGAAGGAAGGAAGGAAGGAAGGAAGGAAGGAAGGAAGGAAGGAAAAGAGAAAAGAAAAGAAAAGAAAAGAAAAGAGAAGAGAAGAGAAGAGAAGAGAAGAGAAGAGAAGAGAAGAGAAGAGAAAAGAAAAGAAAAGAAAAGAAAAGAAAAGAAAAGAAAAGAAAAGAAAAGAAAAGAAAAGAAAAGAAAAGGAGAAAAGAAAAGAAAGATATGGACCAATGAAGGATATGAAATTCAACATCCTGGTCTTTGGTTACCTGTGTGAGAAACATTTATATGAACACTTTAGTCTACATTCATCTTTTTAAAAGATAAAATCTGCTCCATTAACAATGTTCAACCAGTTATATAAGTCAATATCATCTATATGTCCTGTTTTTAATTTGTTTTGTTTTGCTAGAGGGGGTGTGTGCTGGCTAGCGAGAGACAGAAAGAGAAAGCAAGAAAGCACCATCTATGAGGCATAGTCATGCTGCAGTCCCTTCCCCTCCATCTTTCATCCTTTCAGGATTTTGGGCATGCATGCACAAGCACCCGGTATGTTTCTCAAGTTGTTTGGAGCTAGTACCATCTGTATGTTTTACGTAAAAGTCTTCTACCCACTACAAAGAGTGACATGTTGTGATGTCAGGATTTAATAATTTTTTTTTTTGGAGAGGTTTTTGCTTTAGGGTGCATATACTTGCCAGAAAGACAAAGAGAGAAAGAGAGGTAGAAAGCGAGAAATCACACACACACACACCCCGGGGGGGATGGCCATGCCGCAATCCCTTCTCCTCTGTTCTCCTCTCAGGGCACACAAGCACATGCTCCTGGCATGAGTTTAAGCCACTGGGTCCGGGACTCGAACTGTGGTCAGCTACATGGGAGTTCAGCCACATAGCCATTATGCTAACTGCTAGTCCCATAATTTCTTGAAAGTGAATATTTTAAAAACATTGTAAACATTTATTCCTGAGTTATGTGGGATAATGGTACTAAATCATAAAACTTTTTTTTCACATTATTTTAGTAAACATATCTGACTTAAAATGTATTCTTTTAACCATTTTAAGTGTGTAATTTATAACATTAAGCACATTCAAATAGAATGTGTTTATTTTTCAAAACTTAAACTCTGCCTTTTAAACAGCACAATAATTAATAATTTTGAGTTGATTAGTAATTTACTTGATTTTTGAGATCATGCTAGCTTTTACCATAAATATTACACTTAACATTTACAAAAACATTAGGATTTTTTTTAATGCCAGAAGGCACATGAACCTGAGTGTATATGAGAGAGAGAGAGAAAGAGGGAGAGAAAACACCTTCCAATGGGATCTAGTCCCACAAAAACCCTTCTTCCTCTATTCCTCCATTCTATCAAGATATTGGACATATGCTCACACCAAGCATGTTTCTCAAGCCTTTGGGGGGGGGGATTTAAATCACACTTGACCATGGGAGATCCAATTCCCTCCATACTGTGCTTCACTATGCTATGAGACCAGCCTATCTTAGGATTTTTGTACTGTTAAAGGAACTGAAGCATACAGAATTTAAATTGCATTCCAAAGATTATGCAATAACATGCCACAACACTGTTATTTGCGTTCAGAATTCTCTACAAAGCCCACGTTCTTTCCTCTATGCACTAGCAAAGTGGAAGAGAATGAAAGAAAAATCAATAGTAGCAAATCCATCTGTATTACCTATAATTTTAACTACAGAGAAAGTAACAGCTATTTAGTTAAAAAAATAAAAATGTTAAGGTGTTAGGATTTAAAAGGTCAATATCTACACCTTGTTAATGTAATAATGATTTGAGTTATTTGCACACTACTTTTAAGACTAAGATTTGGGAGAATATATCATATATATACCTACTCCAAATAAGATATACAGTCTTATTTTCTCTCAGTTGTTCAGCCTGAGATCTCTCTTTACCCACAAATGGGGAAGTGCCTTCTGTCCTCCAGTGTACTCTGTGTTAGTCTGCTCTGGTTTCCATAAAAATGTACCACAGTCTCAGCAGCTTAAAAAATAGAAAAATATTTTCCCCACAGCTCTGGAGACTAGATGCCCAAGACCAATAGGATTATTCCTTCTGAAGGCTCCTGTCCTTGGCTCCTGTCTTATCCCTGTGTCGTTATAGTCTTCCCTCTGCACATCGGTGTCCTGATTGTTCACAAACACACTAGTCATACAGGTCTTGGGTCCACCTTTGTGACCTCACTATGTCTTAACTACTTCTTACAAATCTATCTCCAAATACAGTGACATTCTAAGATATTGGAAGTTAGGAATTCAACATACAGATTCGGGGAAGCATAATCCAGTTTATAACATACTTTAAGAGGTTGATAAATGGAATTTTTTGCTCAATTTACTAAGTATCTTTGCCTGGCTTTGTTATGTTTGAGACTGAAAAAAAAGTAGTTTCAAGAGAGAATACTTGTTCTTGTTAGAAAAAAAAAAAAAAAAAAAAAAAAAAAAAAAAAAAAAAACAATGCATGTCCTACCAGGATAATTTAAGGGAAGATACTTAAGTTATAGAAAGGTTGTATATCAAATACTATAGTCAATGCAAAATATCTCCTGCCTAAGAGTTTCCATTTTATCTACTGCTCCCTAGTTCATAATCTGTGGTCTTCAATAAGGCTTCTAAAATATTAATCCAGCCTGGCAGTGAACCATAAGCAAAGATTTTTGCATTGCAAAAACAAACAAACAAACAAAAACAACAACAAAAAAAAGTGAAAGAAGGGCTGCTTTTTCTTGTTTTAGAAAACAGAAATATCAGGTCTTAAGATATTAAATAATTACAAATCTGATTTCATCTTGAGCATCAAATATGTGCAAAGTATGAAAACAAATAATTCTGAGCAATTATTCATTATTATCACACATAATACACATAAAGGTCAGTATCTGTAAAGGACGTTTCTTGGCACCTTGGGCTGGAAGAGTACCATATCCCCAAGGTGACCTCCCATCAACCAGGACTCCCCTCCCAATGAAAAGATCAGCCATGACAGTAACACACTGGAAAAGTTTCTGTTAGTTCTTTGTGAAAACTGAGCACATTATTTTCAGCAAGGAGGATGCAAGAAATGACTTTTGTGAACACTTAGTAACATGATGATCTCAAAATATTTAGGAGAAAAACAAACAAAAACTTCAGGACTTCCACTTTCTGCCTTCCCAGGTAAGGGACTTAGAAGTCGTATCTCTCAAAGATGCTGAAGAATCTGAAAACTAATCACTTTTTTTAGACAAATCAGAATGGTGAGGTCGATGGACAGTCCGCCACTCGACAACTGGACAAGGCAGATACTGCAAATGAGGATCAGGTTCCCTGAAGCAAAGGCTGCTGGGGCCAGCAATGCAGAGGAACCACACAGTCACCCTGAACACCTGCTGGAGGCTGAGTGTGGACATGCTTCATTGTCAAAAACTCCTGGGTTGGGTGGGGGCACCATAAAGGAGATGCCCACAGTTTTATGGGTTTACCAGCATGAAACGCCCACCCTCATGCCTCTTAAAGATTCAGAAACAAATTCCCTGGTATTGCGCCAAAGACAGAGGCAAAGTTATCATTGAAAAAAAATATGTACACCCAGCTTAGATGAATACCAAATCACTAAGCATTTCCTTTTTGACATTCTAGAATATATAACAAGTCATAAGACTTCTTGGGTGTCTTGGAAGATTAAAAAGAAATATATCTCCTTTGAAATGGAAAATCTTTCATTATTCATAGCCACTGCATATTTCTCTTGAATTTATAGTTTCCTTACTATTCCAGTTTCCAGTTTTAGGTCAGGACTTGATCAATTACTTGGCCCAGTGCCACAATCTTTGACCTTCTCTCCTTTCTCCTAATCTCTTCTCTCTCTCCGGTCATTTCATCCACGTGGCTCGCTACCTACTCTGTAAATCAGCAGTCCAGACAACATAATTCCTCATGGAAACCACCATCACCTCCTCATCAATAACTAGATCAAGACTAAATACAGCTCCACTCTCTGGCCCCCACCTGCTCTTCTAACCTGTGAGTTTCTATTTTGGTCACATTTACTCTCTTTGTCATTCATACCAGACCACAAGGTAATGCTTTCAAGCTTACAGATCTCAGTTCACTTTGTTGTCTCAGCTTGGGACCCAAAATGGAGTGAATTAATTGTTAGAAAACATTCTATTGCAAAGCAAGTTCATTACACATCCCTTGTTGAATTTCAAATTCGACTCTCCAGGAGCTAGTTACTGTACTACCCTGACAGCCGAAGGAGGATTCCTTGTGAGCCTTACTTTATGCAAGTCTGCCTGTGTTTTTAATGTTTAGGAGCTAAGCCTTGTGGACGGAATTCTTATGGCATAAGCGTTTCTTAGCATTTATGTCTATTTGTTTTATTGTCTTGAAAATGTTTGTCTGACTGCATAGGTTCCTCAGAAAATGTGTTTTTCTTAGTTTTCAAAACCCAATAATAATTATTATTATTTAAAATAATTGGAGGAAGCAGCCCTGTAGTGTAGTGGTTAAGGGCTGTGCATTGGGAGCCAGACCCCATATGGCAAACTATGTTTTGAAATCTACCCAAGGGATTTGAAAAACATCACATGTTCTCCTGCATGCCCAAAATCCTACTGGGAAGTAAAACACAGAGGGAAAAGGATTTGACCACACCTTTGGTAGAGTGCTTTCTCTCTCTCTCATTCTCTTCCTCTGGTAAGCACATGCACCTTCTGGTAATAAAAAAATAATGATTTTTTTCTCTGAAAATTTACAATGCAAAAATATTATTCAAATCTCTATCCATGAATGAGGTCATTTAATACTTATTATGGAATATTTATATTATTATCCTTATTTTACAAATGAGATCATTAAAGCACAGGGAGAAGGCCTGTTGCTAAATATTGCAAAGCCAACCAAGTTTTGAAGTTTGGATTCCAATTTTGGCAATCGTGGCTTCAAATTCTCTGTATAATGAACTCATTCCCAATATACCTTTCTCATCTATGTTAGGAAGTGCAATGATGATCTCTTTTATCTTATTTTTTTAGAGAGAGAAGTGGTTATTTTTATATTCTCTCTTGTTAAACAGACGGAATTAAATCATGTATTAAATTGTTTTATTTGAAAATTATAGTTTAAAATTATATTAATAATATTATGACATAAGTTGGTACTGCTACCATTAACTAGAAATCGCCATGGATTTTACTAACAAGTTCTTCTCTTTGGATGTAAAATAGTGCGGTTTCATTTGACTATGTGAATCCCGTTTAGTACCTAGGACAGTTCTCACTAAGTGCTTTCAGTAGTGTCTGCTGAAATTTAAATATAAGTTTAAAAATACATATAAAGCTGTAAAGCTTTGCCTTCTCATAGCAGTCTGGAATTCTTTGGAAAATTTTTATCATTTGATGACGTCTTTGTCTACCTTCTAATAGCTATTTCAGGTTAATTTTTCTCATGTATATTATGATTTAATAACCAGCATATCCATTCCTTCCTCACTCATTCTTATTCTAATAGAAATTACAAGTGCTCTGGGACAGTCTCATTAAAGGGCATGTATGAGCCTCGACATGAAAAGATATTTTTATGATTTTTGCAATTTTTTGTACTGCTGTTAGTAATTACATTCAGAATCAATGTGATAAATTTTAGTTGACTGTTTCTTTGTGCCTAATAATAATCAGCCCACCTAATATGTGGTATCACACGCTTTCAAATCTTGGCTACCTCGCTACTGAAAAGCAAATTGAAATCTACATTTTTAGGATATTAATTATAATACTTCATACTCTGTTAGGACCTTTCATCCAAGGACTTCAAAAAGGCATAGAAGTGCAAATTAAACCTTTGTGGGATTTTATTTCCTTTTAGATATATGTGGAAAGGGATCATGATAGCATTACATATTATTAGCTATTAGAATCACCCAAGTGATCTTTAAAAAAAATGGACTATATGGCTATTTTATTCTATTCTCAACTTTGCGTATATATGACAGACTCACTATTAACTAAATGCATTATGCTTTTAGGAACCGCAATATACTATATTCCAATATTTTGAATTTATCAAAAGGAAAAACTATGAATTCATGAAATTTAAAAGCTAATTTATTAATAAGCATTTTGGTCACAGTTAATGCAATTTTTATTCCTATCACCCCCAGTATAACCTTCTTTTTTCCTATCTCCATTATTATTCTCACTATCAGCCTTTTGAAGACATTGCAATCTGCCTCAGGTTTTAATAGTTCACTCCATGTATTTCAAACAATATTTATTGCTTGGAAACTTGTGTTTTGTATCCCTTTTTAAAAAAAAAATTAAAACTTTGTTATAGAGCATGTGCATTTGCTGGGCAGAGACAGAGAAAGCACTGCCCCACCCCCACCCCCCATGGGGGATAATCACACCACAATCCCTTCTTGCCCATTTCTCCCTCCTTCGGACATTTTGGGCACACATGCATTCATGTTCAGTGTGTTTCTTAAGTGGCCAGTCTTGGATTGGAACTGCAGGATCAGTGAGATTCAGCCACCTAAACCCCAGCCTGGCCAGTGTTTTATCCTTCATCACTAAGTACTTAATGTTTGATGTGGACAATGCTCGCATTTTCTATTCTTGACCTGCCTAATGTACCCTGCCTTTCAAACTACCAGTAAGTACCCAATAGTTAAATTGAAGGGCCCTGGAGTTAAGTCTCTGCTTTTAACTAACAATAAATGAAATTAACATCTTTGAGTTTCGGATTTATCATGATTTATCAATAAGTATTGGATAATAGGATAAATAAATGGCATATGAAATAAATCATCTGAATGGCAGGTGGTTCCGTGCAGTTGGATTGCTAAGTGGACACCACCAGTGGCATCTTGGTTGAGACAGCTGGATCCCACGTTGCCAACTGTGTGGTTCCAGGTCCAGACCCGGGAGCTTGAGAAACACGCAAGGGGAATGTACCTGCAAGCCAAAACCACAAAAGGAGAAACAGAGAAGAGATTGGGGCATGACCATCCCCCCATGGGGAAGAAGGTGCTTTCTCACTTTTTTGTCTCTCTCTAGCCTGTACATGTACCTTCTAGCCCCTCCTCACCCCAAAAAAAAGAGAGAGAGAGAGAGAGAGAGAGAGAAAAAAATAAATTTTTTGGATGTCGTCCCTCTTTCTCTGACTCCCAGTTAAAAACTAGGTCCATTTCCTTATATGCACAGTATTCCCAGGAGAAAATACAACTAAAAACACAGATAGAGGGACCAGCAGATGGCTACATCATGGTTACGTCACTGGACTGTCACATAGTCAACTGCAGTTCAAGTCCTAGACCTGATGGCTTAAAGTCCGTGTGGGCAGGTGTGCATGTACATCCAAAATCCCCTAAGAGAACGGAGGAGAAAGGACTGTGGGGTGCCCATACCCCCAAGTGATTTCTTATTGCCTGTCTCTGACAGCACACATGCTCTATAGCAAACATATCTCTAAAAAACACACAAATGAACAAGCAAAGGTAGACATACTTTTTAAAATAACACGTGTCTATTTTAGATATGAATTATGTTGTCGAGTATTTTGAAATGGATCCTCCTCTTGGCTAGGCTGTGTTACTTTCTGAGCTGGGTTAGGTTCTCCCTTGTGGTTTGTCAGTGTAACCTTATGCCATAGAAGTTTCACAGTCTTTTTCCATTCAGGTTTTCTGGTTTGATTACCAGGTGGCATGGTGGTTGAAGCCCTGGACTCCCACATGGCTGACCATTGTTTGAGTCCCAGACCAGGCTGCTTGTATTCTCACTTTCCTTCTCTCTTCCTCTTTTTCTTTATCTCTTTTTGTGAGCATATGTGCCCTATAGCAAAATTAAAAATAATAATAAATAAAATTAAATAATTACTTAAAATAGAATATAGAATAGTGCTATAATGTTGACTGTGTAAAATATGAAAGAAGTATCAACAAGGAATTTGATAACCCAGAGAAATGAAAAGATACTCAAAGAGTGGATTAATTTTATCTTTAATTTCTTTTAAAGCAGTTATATTAATATATAATAAATATAAATTATACAAAGAAGTTGGGCTATACATTCTGTTTTGTGACTCTTCACCAAAAACAAAACATGCTAAAATACTCTCTTGCCTGTAATATGATCAATTCTCTTCTGTAACGTGGATTATTTGTAGCTCTTTCATTGTGAATGTCAGAAGAGATTTGTTTTCTAATATTATTGTTTAGTTCCTCAGCTCTCAGTAGCTGCCATTTTTCAGTCATATAATAAAAAGCAATGAATGCTAAATAAATTTTAGTTGATGCAAGAATAGTCAGGGCTGTCTTCAGGAGGACCAGACATCAGATCCAAGGCACTCTCTGCTTGACGAAGAGTCTAGAACTACTAAATAAGGGAAGGGATTTATTTCCATGAGGCTACCAATGGGGAGAGAACAGGCCAGAGTCCATAACCATCTCTGCTGTCCTAGATGAGATGCAAAACTCACACAGGGAAGGGGGTCAGTGTGGGAACATTTAGAAACCAAGGGCGAGCTGTTCATTGTCTTGGGGCAGGAAAAGAAGGCCTGGTCGTCCTCTGTAGGCAGGATCACATGGAGATCTCATACTGTCTGGGGGTCTATCACTGCTCGAGGGGAAGTTTTAGTCCTGTGCATGCAGGGCTGAGGGACCTTCTTTATTTTTCTGCAAGGGAATTAATAATAAACAATGATTAACAGGCAGCAAAAGCAACCTGGATTCAATCCAAACAACTCTTAGATCCTGAGGCAGAAGCAAAGATGTGCAGATGGGGCTTTGTAATACTTAGGATGGCAAAGTCTCAGTCACATGGTTGGGGTGGGTGGCATCTTTCCCCTCCCTACCTCCATAGCCCACTGGCTATAAAGACTCAGCAAGGTTATCTCTAACTTTCCCTGGTTAAGCATTCAGTCTCATCGACTATGAAGGAGGCAAAAGGCTAGGTTCTCTAAGACTCGTATCGAAGTAAAAGATGGAAGTTAAAGGCTGGTTTTTCTCAAGTCTGATCTTCATTGATCTGTGTTTTCTTGATTATGTTCCCGACCCTCATTTCCATGACTTTGCTCATTTCGTTTGATTCAACTGGAATGTTCGTCATTGCTCCCATCACCTTTCAAATTTCTTTCTACCCTTGAAAGTGCATAGAAGGAAGCTACTTTTCTTATTATTCCAAATAGATTTGCTCTGGGGTCCAGCTATGGTGGTGTGCTGCTGAAGACACTGCACTCCCTAGGCAAGGACTGCTCTGGAGACCTGAGTTCAATTCCCATTTCAGCCTAAAGGCCAGATATAGTAGCACACATGTGTAGTCCTGTGACTCATGAAGCTGAAGGAGGAGGATGGCAAACTGGAGCCTGGCCCGGGCACCACCGTGCAACCCTGTGTGAAAGTGAGCTGGGCAGGGCGGCTCTCCTACCTCCCAGCAAGGAGGCAAGGTTTGCTCTCAACCTTTTCAGCCTAAACAAGCCAACTCGTCTTCCCTCCCCCAATGTTTAACCTGCTTTCTCTTGAAGTCATATATGTAGATACCAGTCCGATTTTACAGTGTCTTTGAGGATGAGAGTAACACATTCCCCATTTTATATCCATCAACATCTCTTTTCGTGTTGGCTGTCTGTTAACTTAAAGATATCCCCAAACTTGGTTTTCAGACTGAAAAGTCTAGTTATTTTTCTAATTCAAGGGGAAAAAAAAAAAAAAAAAAAAAAAAAAAAAAACAGAATGAAAAATGGTATGTGAAGATCTGCAGAAGGAGGAAAAAAGCAGAAAAGAAAAATACTTTGTATACATATGCACATTTACTGTATAAGGCCAAACAGATAAGAATGAACTATTGAGAAACTATTTAGTAAAATGTGTGCTTTATTTTATATTAGCTTTGTACGTAACCTTGCTCTACAGTTCTCCAACCCTGGAGTCTCTAACCATTTGCCTGTCTTTTGACACCTGTCAGAGTTCTCCTCTAGTGCAATCTTATGTTGTACTCAAAGACTATAGTTGCTGGAACCAGCAGATCATATATATAATGGATACATCACTGAACTCCCACATAGTCAACCATGGTTTGAGACCCGGACCTGGTGACTTAAAATTCATGCTAGGCGTGTGTGTGTGTGTGTGTGTGTGTGTGTATGTGTGTGTGTGTGTAGGTTCCCAAGATCCCTAAAGGAGAATGGAGAAGGAGTTGTGGTGTGGCTAACCCCTCTGGGGGGTGATTTCTCACTTTCTGTCTCTTTGTCTCTCTTTCTCTGTCTCTCTGGCAAGCGTGCTGACCTTGTAGCAAAAATCTCACAAAAAAATTATAGTTGTACTTTGTCAAAATGTGCCTTACAACTTCTCCATTCAAAACTCTTCTAACTAAAATTTTCTAAAGATATCTCCTTTTTCCTTTAAATTGTAAGACATTTGAAAACATAAACTATATGAATTATTCTAACCCCTTTAGCACCTACAGAACACTGATAGAAAATAGTTAATATTTTTTAAACAGGACTACATAGATCTCAAGCTATAAGAAATGTATACCTCAAAAAATTTATAATTTGACTAGAGATGAGAGAAAAGAGGGAGTGTAGCCCCGAAGGGGAATGGCCATGACACAATCCCTTCTCCTCTATTCTCCTCTTGGGATTTTTGGCACGCACACACACGTGCCTGCAGTTGAGTTTTAAGCCACCGGGTCTGGTACCTGAACCGTGGTCAACTATGTGGGAGTCCAGTGATGTAACCATTATGCCATCTGCTGGTCCCTCTTCTCTTTGATCTATAAAATAGTTGCTCAGTTGTAGGAATTAAGAAATGATTGAGAAGATTAAAACTCAGATTTTAAGATGTTTTACAGGGTGAAGATTACTGACTGCCATCACACAGACCCCAGGCTGAAGGTGCCAGAAACCTGAAGATTGCTTCCTCCCAGAATAGAAATTAATTGTCTAAGGCCTTGCCAATCAAGAAGTCCCAAC
This sequence comes from Tupaia tana, assembly GCA_026018925.1. Classification (NCBI taxonomy): domain Eukaryota; kingdom Metazoa; phylum Chordata; class Mammalia; order Scandentia; family Tupaiidae; genus Tupaia; species Tupaia tana. The sequence goes on along the minus strand of JAKSZU010000012.1, from coordinate 8,165,866 downwards.
TGAGAACATGCCCTCCTGAACTAAGCACTGACCTGGTAAGTTTTCTGAGACCCCTACCCTTACTGTTCCCTTAAAAATGGATGTGGAACCTACATAGGGGGGAGACTGCATGAGTTGCCCCTGCTTCTAGCTTTGTGTAGCCATACAATCGTGCTTTCTTTCATCACATCTTGTGTTCAGTTTGTGGTGCATGGACAAGCAAACTTGATTTGAGTTCAGTAATGTGTTTTTCTCCTTTGAAATATTCTGGGGGAAACGCTTAATTTTCAGTTTAAGTTTCACCTCTCTTTCATTGAATAGATAAGGTGTTCTGGGCTTTGTCCTGTCATAGATACTTCTGGCTGATAGAGTTTCCATTTCCTAATTATCCATTTGCTTTTGATTTTGCTGTGTTCCTTAAGGGTTTTACAGAAAAAGACTTAAAAGACTTAATTTAATGAGCCTCTCTTGCAAAATGGCACCTGAGTATTACAGACAATGAGCATAGGTATAACGCAACCCAGACTTGGCAATGAAACACTGCAAAGTCTAAACCCTATTGCTTTACTTGGTTCAGTTTGTATTTCTTCTTTTTTAAATTCTAGGCAATTAAGTCACTGTAACAAAAATAAACAGACATACAAGAAAGGTGGTAACTCTTTTAAAGGCTTTCTTGGGGCCAGGAGGTGGTGTGGCATTATGGTGCTGGATCACACATGGCCAATTGTATAGTTCAAGTCCCGGCCCAAGCAGCCCCAGCAGCTTGAAACTCACACAAGGCAGTTATGCATGTGTACACAAAATCCTGAGAAGAGACTGGAGAAGGACTTGTGGCATGCCTCCTGGGGTGAGTTCTCACTTTCTCTTTCTCATCATCTCTTTCTGGTGAGGGCACATGCCCTATACCAAAAAAAAAAAAAAAAAAAAAAAGACTTTTAAAAGCAGTAAGCTGAGGGACCAGTGGATGGCATAATGGTTACATTACTGGACTCCCACACAGCCTGCCGCAGTTCCCGCTCAGGACCAAGTGGTTTAAAACTCACGTCAGCGTGTGTGCGTGCATGCCCAAGATCCCAAGAAGAGAATGAAGGAGAAGGGATTGTGGCATGGCCATCCCTTCGGGGATAATTTCTCACTTTCTATCTCTCCGTCTCTCTGGTGAGTGCACATGCCCTACAACAAAAATCTCTCAAAAAAAATGTAAGCTGAGATTTTTTTTGTGTGTGTGGTTTTTTTTTTCCTTTTATTTTATTTTTTTTAATTTTTAGATAGATTTAGGCTATATGGTGTGTGTGTTCACTGGAGAGACAGAAACGCAGAGAGAGAAAGTGAGAAGTCACCTTCCCCCACCCCCCACCCCCCGAGGGGATGGCCACACCACAATCCCTTCTCCTTCTTCTCCTTGCGAAACTTGGGGCACGCACATGTGCTCAGCCTGAGTTTCAAGCCTCTGGGTCCAGGATCCAAACAGTGGTTGGCCATGTGGGAGTCCAGCATCTTAACTACTATGCCAATTGTGTTTTTCTTTTTTTTCTTCTTTTTTTTTTTTTATTAATTACTTTATTTATTTTTGTATATACTTTCAATCATATTGTTTGGCTTACAATGAGACCATTTCGATATGTGAACCTTTCTCCCCAGACCCGTTGATCGAAATATCTTCAACAGATAACACCACACCTCCCCATCCCGTCAATGCTCTACCTCTGTATCCCTTCTCCAAATGTCTTTCGTTGGGCCCCACTCCTCCACACACACCCCATCTGACACTCACACCCATCTCTTGTGTTTGTTCAACTGTTAGTCAATCAGTTTCAGACATAGAATGCAGACAAACGGTATATGTTAAGTGGGGACACACAATGTCTCTCCTTCATAGCCTGGCTTGCCTCACTCAGCAGTACATCTTCCATATTTTTCCACTTTCTGTCAAAAGTCAGGGCTCTGTTGGTTTTTATGGCTGAGTAGTATTCCATAGAGTATATGTGCCACAGTTTTTCAATCCATTCCTCCATACGGGGGCATCTGGGTTGGTTCCATGACTTAGCAATTGTGAATAGTGCCGCAATAAACATCGATGTGCAAGCACTTTTCCAATGAAGGATTCTTCTGTCCTTTGGGTAGATACCGAGGAGTGGGATCTCTGGATCATATGGCAGATCTATCTGTAGATTTTTAAGGAATCTCCAAATTATTCTCCACAGTGGTTGGACCAATCTACATTCCCACCAGCAGTGTAAAAGAGTTCCCCTTTCACCACACCCCCGCCAACACTTATCATTTTTTGTTTTTTTTAATATTAGACAATCTGACTGGGGTTAGGTGGTACCTCATTGTTGTTTTTATCTGCATTTCCCTTACGATGAGGGAGGTTGAACATTTTTTCATATGCCTTTTGGCCTTCGTATGTCATCTTTAGAGAGTGTTTTCTTCATCTCCTTCTCCCATCTTTTAATAGGGTTGCTCATCTTTTTTCCAAACACCTTTTTTAGTTCCTTGTGTATTCTGGTTATCAGTCCCTTATCTGATGCAACATTTACAAAAATATTTTCCCATTCTGAGGGCTGTCGATTCACACTGACTACTGTGTCTTTGGCCATGCAGAAACTTCTTAGTCTGATGTAATCCCACTTGTCTATTTTGTGGACGATGGACTCTGCTTTGAGGGTCTTCTTTAGGAAGTCTTTCCCTACACCAATGTCTCCCAGAGTTTCCCCAGCATTCTCCAGGAGCAGCTTTATAGTTTGAGGTCTTAGATTTAGATCCTTGATCCACCTTGACTTGATACTTGTCAAAGGAGAGAGGTAGGGGTTCAGATTCATCTTTCTGCAAGTGGAAGTCCAGTTTCTCCAGCACCACTTGTTGAAGAGGCTTTCATTTTCCCACTGGAATGACTGGTACCCCTTGTCAAAGATCAGTTGACTGTATGTTTGGGCACTTATTTCTGGGGACTCTATTCTGTTCCATTGGTCCACATGTCTGTTTCTGTGCCAATACCATGCTGTCTTTATTACCACAGCTTTGTAATATATTTTTGGATCGGGGATTGAGATGCCACCCACTCCATTCTTCTTGTGTAGAAGTGCTTTGGCAATACGGGGTCTTTTATGATTCCAGACAAATTTTAAGATTGTCTTTTCTAGATCTGTGAAGAATGTGTCTGGTACTTTGATTGGCATTGCATTAAATAGGTAGATTAATTTGGGTAGAATTGCCATTTTGATTATATTAACTCTTCCAATCCATGAACATGGGATGTCCTTCCATTTTTTTGTGTCATTTTCAATTTCTTTTTTTACCTTCTCGTAGTTTTCCTTGTGGAGGTCTTTAACTTCTTTGGTTAGATTTATTCCTAAATATCTTATACTTTTAGTGGCTATGGTAAACGGAATAAGTTTTTTCAGTTCTATCTCAGTCTGCCTGTTATTCGTATATAGAAATGCTATCGATTTCTGTATATTGATTTTATATCCTGCAACTTTACTGAATTCATGTATTACTTCCAGTAGTTTTTCCATGGAGACCATTGGGTCTTCTATGTATACAATCATGTCATCTGCAAATAGAGAGAGTTTCACCTCTTCTTTTCCTATTCGAATGCCCTTTATTTTTTCCTCTTTTCTGATTGCGTTGGCGAGGACTTCCAGTACTATATTGAAAAGGAGAGGAGAAAGTGGGCATCCTTGTCTTGTTCCTGTGTTTAGTGGGAAAGCTTTCAGCTTTTCTCCATTCAGGATGATGTTCGCTATGGGTTTTTCATAGATGGCTTTTATTGTATTGAGAAATGGCCCTTCTATGCCGATTTTGCTAAGAGTCTTGATCATGAAGGGATGTTGTATCTTATCAAATGCTTTTTCTGCGTCAATCGATATGACCATATGGTTTTTGTCTTTCTTCCTATTAATATGGTGTATTACATTTATGGTTTTGCGTATGTTGAACCAACCTTGCATTCCTGGAATAAAGCCTACCTGATCATGGTGTATGATCTTCTGTATAAGTTGTTGAATCTTGTTGAGAATCTTTGAGTCTATGTTCATCAGAGATATTGGTCTATAGTTTTCCTTCCTTGTCCTGTCCTTATCTGTTTTGAGGATGAGGGTGACAGAGGCTTCATAGAATGAATTAGGGAGAGATTCACCCTTTTGGATCTTTAGAAATAATTTGAGCAGAATGGGAGTTAACTCTTCTTTGAAAGTTTTGTAGAATTCAGAGGTGAATCCATCGGGGCCAGGGCTTTTCTTTGTTGGGAGGTTACTTATTACTGATTCAATCTCCTGGCTTGTTATGGGCCTATTCAGACTTTCTATTTCTTCCTGGCTCATTCTTGGTAGATTATATTTGTCCAGGAATTTGTCCATCTCATCCAGATTATCTTGTTTCTTAGCGTATAGATGTTCAAAGTATCCTCTAATGATGTTTTGAATTTCTACTATGTCTGTTGTTATGTTACCAGAGATTTTCAAATATAGGACTTCTTGGCACACATTCATCTTAATAAAAATTTAATTAAATATATAATTTCCAAATAAAATGTTTACACTAAAAACAAAGATGTACAATTTCCAGATGGTGGATTAGATGATAGGTTCTGACTATCTGATAGTTGCAGTTTAATCAATGTGATGACAGTAACAATTTCAAAATTAAAATAACTAGATATCAGGAGCAGTAGGTGGCATGGTGGTTAAAGGCACTGGACTATCTCATGACTATAGTTCCAGTCCTAGACCCAGTGGCTTGGAACTCATGCCTTGTAAGCATGCGTGTGTGCCCAAAATCCCAAGAGGAAGATGGAGAAGAAGGGACTGTGATGGCCGTTCCCCAGGGGGGTGATTTCTCACTTTCCCTCTCACTGTCAGTCTCTGTCTCTCTGGTGAGCGCATGCACCCTGTGGCAAAAACTTCTAAAAAAATTTAAAAAAATGAAATACCACTGTTTTCACACTAATAATAAGACCCACACATTCCTTGTGAAAATATAGATATTTTGATTTAAATAAATGGAATACGGGGAAAAGAAGTAGAAAAGAATAAACAAAACTTAATTGAACATTTACTGTAGTCAATGTATTTTTGTTAAAAATATTCATATGTGTGTGTGTGTATGTGTGTGTGTGTATATATATATATATATATATATATATATATATATATATATATGTATTTTAATCTGTCTTTCAGCAATCTCTTAACACAAGCATTATTGTTTCTGCTCTACAAAAGACATATCAGAATACAACCAAACCCTAAAGGAACCAAAGTGACTCTATAGTGTACTTAGTCCTGGAGTTTATCTTAAAAGAGCAAACCTCAGGAAAGTCGGTCTTTAATGTCTTGCTGAGCCTTTAGAGTTACTGGGCTAGGAAGGTAGGGAGGAGAAAGACTGCACCAGCCCTCAACACCAGTTTGTGACCAGCTGAGATTTTATCAGTTCAAGCATTGCAAAGCCACAATTAGAACTTCATTGCTTTTAAAACAGAATCTAAGAGTTGCCTTGACTTACTCCATTTTGCTTCTGCTGTCTTATCAATCATTGCTTACCACTAAGGCCCTTGCAGAGAACTGTCACCTGTCCCACCCTGCAGGCATGAAAGGAAAATGACCCTCAAGCATTGTTTGCCCCATGACACTATCAGGCCTCCTTGGGACCCTGCAAAAGACAGTGATAAGATCTCATTGTCGCTCTGCCCCAAGACAATAAATAACTTGCACCTCATTTCTAGATGTGACCTATGTTGACTTTATCCACTTCCTAAGTTTTGTATCCCATTCAGTATGGTGGAGATGGTTATGACTCTGATCTGCCCTCTCCCTAGTGTTGAAAAAAATTCTTTTTTTAATTAATTAATTAATTAATTAATTTTTTCATTTCATTTTCTTCCATACATTCAATCACATTATTATTTGTCTTACAAAATGGATATTTCAACAGGTGAACATTTCTCCCTAGTACTGTTGATAAAACTACGAAATATCTTCAACAGATAATACCACACCTCTTTGTGCCATTAATGCTTTGCCTCCCTGTCCCTCCCCTAAATGACCTTCCTCAGACCCTCCTCTATAGTTGGTATTTACATCTATATACTGCATTTCTATATCCTTTAGACAATTAGTTTCAGTCAGAGTGCAGACACTCGGTATATATTAAGTGGGGACATTCAATGCTTCTCCTTCATAGCATGGCTTGCTTCACTCAGCAGTAAGTCTTCCATATTCATCCACTTCCTGTCAAAAGCCAGGGTTTTGTTGTTTTTTATGGATGAATAGTATTCCATTGAATATATGTGCCACAGATTTTCTAACCATTCATCAGTTCATGGGCATTTGGGTTGCTTCCATGACTTAGCAATTGTGAAAAGTGCCACAATAAACATTGATGTGCCTTTATTCACCAACTTTTGTCTCTTTGGCAAGTGCATAAGTAGCATGGACCTGACTTGGGCTCTCAGAATAGCATACCTCTCTGTTCTGCCATCCAGAACATGTGTAAGATGAAGTAACATTCCCAGGTCGATACAACCCAAAACAAGAAATTCAAGCCTATAATGGGTGGACTCCTCATTACTTTATCTCTAGAAATGGACCAGAAATTACTTTGTAATTATTTCATATCTATTCTGCATTTCTCAGACATATTGTATATCTATCATTACACCAACAACAGAAGTCCAGTCAGTTTGTGTTTTCCAAACACTAATCTACAAATAAAAACCTTGCGATCATGTTTACAATAATTCAGAGTTGTAGAAAAATACTGTTCAAGAATGAAACAGCAAGGTGAAATAGAGACTTTCCCTATGAATCCATTTATATTTTGCTTAATTTAAAGCATGCTCATTTATTTTGATACTAGATCTTTCTTGTATTTGGAGTGTTTTGTTGTGAAAGTTGGTAGTTGGACTTAGGTTTTGATTTATTTGCTTTACTGTCAAAATTTGAGGTTGACAATTCCAGCTTTTGTTACTGGTACTTAATTTTATTATCGAATGCAATGCAAAAATTTAGGAACCTAAATTTTTCAAAAATTTATTAACTGAGACTAATTTTCACAAGGAGCGCTAGGTAGAATTGGGATTCAAATCCAGATCCAAGTTTGTTCTCTCCCTAATCCAATGGAGTTCTGCTGATTCTTTAGGAAAACACCAGCATAACTAGCCTTCCCACCATGGATTGTGGGTTCTTTCTCATCCAAAGAGGTAAGTAATTGGAGGCAGTTACTTATCTGTATAAGTTCGGTGTTATTTTTCATGCATCTGTTATAGGATTATCACATTTTGGCAGATGGCAGAGTGTCAGAAAGAATAGAAATAAATGGTTTATTTGTAGGGTATTTGTGGAGATGTGCATATAATAGAGAAGATGTGTAATCATTTCAATAAAGATGCATTTGTGGCTCATCCCACTTCATTATTTAAAACTGTGTCCCTCCCTAGTTTCATATAATTACACGAGAGAGCCTCATACAGAGGCAGGTGGATTTGTGCCTGATTTCCTTTCCTTGTCAAACTGCATATTTTGTTATTTAAAATTCCAAAGGCAGGTCTTTCTCTAATCAGGCTAAAATTTAAATAATCAAGATAATACGCGAGCTTTAAAGTCCTACACCCAGCCTTTCATTGGACTCTTTTGTTCAGTTTTCAAGCTTACCACATTCACTTTTTGTTTCCTTTAATGTAGAAAGATGTTCTCCTATAAAACTAATCGGTTGCCTACTATAGCTAGATGCATTCTTGTCTATTATTTTCAAATTACAAAACATGCTCCATCTAATGTGTGAAAGGAGGAATGGGAGATATAAAATTTTAATTCATGCAGGAAAGCAAATCTTTGGCTCTAACTGAGGTAGAATGTAGTGCCCGTGTTCTCGAGGACCACACTAGTTTCACTATATTATTCACGAACAAGTGTCTGCACCATCTCTACACAGATGCTCCACGTTGTTATGCATGGCAGAGCTTCTTTGTAAAAGGACAGAAAATCCATGTCCCCTTCAAAACATGAGCTTTAATATGTAGCATGCTAGATAGACTGACATGTGTCAGTTCAAAACATCTTGATTTTCAAAACACAAAATAAAAAGAGTGAAAAGTAGAGAGGGTTTAGAAAGGGGGAAGAATGGAGAGGGAAGAGAGAAAGAAGAGAAAGAAATTGAGTCAGTTCTAGTCACTATAACAAGATATTCCAGACTAGGTGTCTCAAAAATGCAAATCATGGTTCTGGAGACTGGGAATCCAAGACCAAGGGCAGTCTGGTCTGGCATCTGGTGAGGGCGATCTTCCTAATTTGCAGGCTACTGTGTTCCCTGTACCTTCACTCAGTGGGAGAGAGAAAGCCAGCTTTCCTGTGGGTCCCTGAGAAGGGTACAAACCCCACCACGAGGACCCACCCACGTGATGTGACTACTTCCGAAAGGCCCCTCTTCCTCACACTAATCCTTTAGAGTGAGGGTTTAAATATATACCATTTTGAGGGACACAAACTTACAGTCCATGGGAGAAGGGGAGAAAAAGAGAAAGAGAGCAAGGGAGAGAGACTAGAGATAAAAAGAACAGGACAAAAAAAAAATGGTTTGACATATTCTGCTCATTTCTTTCTGTCTCTGTCTTTTTCTCTCTCTCCCCATCATATATGAATATTACAAAGTATATCCATTAAAAAGTGCTTGTTGTCGGGAACCAGCAGTTAGTGTAATGGCTGTGTCGCTGGACTCCCACATAGTCGACCGCAGTTCGAGTCCCAGACCCGGAGACTTAAAACTCACACCGGGCGCGTGCGTGTGCATGCCCAAGATCCTGAGAGGAGAATGGAGGAGAAGGGATTGCGGCTTGGCCATCCCCCCTGGGGGGTGATTTCTCGCTTTCTATCTCTATGTCTCTCTCTGCCTGGCGAGTGCACGTGCCCTATAGCAAAAAAAAACCTCTCCAAAAAAAAAAAAAAAAAAGTGCTTGTTGTCCTTGATTTGTAGCTGTCTAATGAGTGATGAGGACATAAATTTCTAGTAGGGATTTTTGTAAATGTGCTCAGCAGGTTGGGACCACATGGGAGGCCTGGGTTCAATTATGAAATCAACCAAAAGACTGAGTATAGTAGCAGGAGGCTGAAATTCGAGGAACCCCAAAGGCTGAGAGAGGATGATTCGGTGCTCAAGGAAGCCTTGGACAGCAAAACAAGACCCTGTAAAAATTAAAAAAAAGGAAGCCTAGGAACTCTATCAAGTTCTAGGTCCTAAAAATTTTTTTCTGTTTTACTTTTTGCAGATGTTTTGTTTTATTATTTTCTAGGAAGTCCATGACCCATTTTGAGTTAATTTTTTGTGTAAAGCATGATATTTATAAGATTTTTGCAGGCTACTCCATAGTGAATACCACATGGCCAACCTCATGGTTTGAGTTCTGGATCTGGCAGCTAGAGAAATACACCAGTTATTTATGAGTACATACCAAAAATCCCAAAACAAGAGAGAGATGAAAAGGGATTCTGGCATGACCAAGCCCCGACGGGGTTGGGGGGGGGGATTTTTTTCTTACTTTCTCACCCTCTCTGTGTGTTTCTGTCTCTCTCTAGCAAGAGCACATGCCCTCTGACTAAATTAAAAAACTGAAATATAAGATTTTATCTGTATTATTCTAGCCTATTCTGTTGTAATAACAAAACAATCTAAGGTTATCCAAAAACCCCGAAGGTATTTTTTTGTCCTTCCTGTGGGTAATCTAAGTGGATACAGGTTTATTTTGCTCATTGTTTGCCAGTCCAAGGTCCAGGGGCTGCATTTGGTGAGTGTTTGAGTTCATCACAACTTAGTGGAGGACAGGACAGCACACATTTTTGTCTATGTGTTTTTGTCATATTCCTTCTTTCCATAAACCCTTTTATTAATTAAAAAGAAGTTAATCTTGGAGCCCATTACCCTGATTACCTTAATTCTAATCCCCTCCCACAGGCCCAACCTGCAACACCCCATCCAGACCAAGTTTTCACCCGCCTACTCGCCTCACAACCAAATTTCACCACATGAACTAGGGGGATGGAGGAGGGACAAAACTTCCTTTTTAACAATTGTTAAAGATTTCTATTTTGAAATGAGTTTTAGAATAAGTTTCCTGTTTAGAAAAACCTACTGAAATTTTGACATAAATTGTGCTTAAGCCATTGGTCAATTTTGGAAGATATTATATCTTTTCCATGTGTGTCTCATTATAGAACCCTAAATATTTCTCTGGTTTTTGTATCCATTCATGAGCAGTATGTCATTTTCCACACACAAGTCCTGGACAGCCATTATTACAGTGACCACTCATTCTTTCATTTTTGGATAAGAGAAATGATACTGCATTTTTTTTTTTTTGAGAGGTTTTTGCTATAGGGTGCGTGTGCTCACCAGAGAGAGAGACAGAGAGACAGAAAGCGAGAAATCACCCCCCAGGGGGGATGGTCACGCCACAATCCTTTCTCCTCCATTCTCCTCTTGGGATCTAGGGCACGCACGCACGCACACGCGCCCAGCGTGAGTTTTAAGCCACCGGGTCCGGGATGCGAACCGCAATCGACTACGTGGGAGTCCAGCGACATAGCCATTACGCTACCTGCTGGTCCTACTGCATTTTTAATATTAGCAACCGTACATTTATTGCTGGCCTATCAGAATACAAAACATATGTCTTACATTCTGCAGCATCACAGAACTCACTATTCAATTCTAGAATATTTTTCCTTTTCTTTTTTTTTAGATTCATTGGAATTTTCTACATAGACAGTATTGATATTTGCAAAGAGGGTTAGGTTTTTTTTTAAATAATTATTTTAACTTTTTTACTTTACTTATTTATTCATTTTTTTTAAAAATTTGACTAGAGAGGGACAGAGAGAGAGAGAAAGTGAGAAAGCAAGCCTCCAGGTCCGGGACCCCAATCACAGTCAGGTATGTGGGAATCCAGTGCCTTTAACCACCACGCCACCTGCCGGTCCTCAAAGAGGGCGGGTTTACCTGTTCCTATTTGATCAATAACCATTTTATTTCTTTTTTTAACACTCTGTGCTGGCTAGAATGTGCAATATTCTGCTGACTAGCAGTGGAAACTGCCTTTTTGATTTTGCTTTAAGCAAGTTTTCTATTTATTTAGTGGAATAAATCCATAAAGCTGGAACCCAAAGGTGAGTCTTCTGGCTCCTGACTGTGTTTTCTTTAGCGAAGCACGTTCTCAGTCACAACCCTCCCTTTATAAAAATACCTCTTCACAATAGCCTCTTTCTCTGGAAATCATGTATTAAGAACTTGTGGTAAAATAAATTTTTTAGAATCTAACAATGAATCAACTAACCTAACAAAACTAAACTAATGCAGTTGGACATTAACATTAAGAAATAGTGCCACCTTGTGGTAAGTTTAACGCTGGGGCACTCTGCCTCTGAAAGTTTCTATCAGTGTTGAGGAATTTGCTTTTTATCTACTACATACCTTTGAAATTTTTTGGACATACGGATCCCAATAACATTATAGTGAAGATAGAGAAAAACACAACTAGAGTCTTGAACTTCGAGTCACGACTTGAACCCTTAGGATCCTCTTACATATCTGGGCAAGAAAAATCTCCTATCCTATTGATCAATATGTAGTCACTATTTTTCTGGTTTAACTTATGACAAGTGAGGCAATAATGTTTTAGTTGTATGCTTTATGTACTGTTTGTAAATATTTGAATATAAGTGAATAATTCAGGAAAAAAGTTGAGAGGAAAGAGTATGACAGTGGGGGGCTGGCCCCATGATACAGTGGTAAAGATCTGCTCAAAAGACGTTGGATTCCACACGGCTACCCCGTCCGGAATCCCTGTCCCAGTCAGCCTGAAAAATGCCAAGCACATGCACAAATGCCAAAGAGCCAAACGGCTGGAGTACTGGAGGAAGGGGGTCACGGCACGGCCAGGTCTTGTGGCAGTCGCTCCTCTCTCTGCATGTGTGTGTACACACATCCTATCATGAATTGAAAAAAATAAAATATGCACCAGAGATGGGAGGGAAAACATGCCTATTTAGACTTACAAATTGGATTAAGATATCAGACAAAGTTGGCAATTATATCAAATTCTCAATTGTTGTCTTTAATTTTTAAATTCCATAAATGGTGTTTGAGTGTGTGGATAACCAAAGGATTTTATCCTTACAATCTTCTATGCTCACATTAATGAAGGAGCCCACACTAGAGCAGATCTTAAAATTTCTTATTTATGACTACAGCTTCAATAAATGTGTAATGCCAAAGGATTTCAAGTAAAGAATAGATTCAGGAAATTTTTCACAATATCTACCTCTTAGAGATTTACATTATATTCGCCAGTTATCAAAGAGTATAACTCAATGTCACTGAGAATTTGAATCACCTTTGGTGCTTATTAAAAGTGGTAGTTTAAGTAATAAACTAACACTAAAATGGTATCATTTTAGACTCAAAGCACTGATAGAAAAATACTGATGTTAACGCATGATATGAGATCTCCTGATGAACAAAAGACAATATCTTAGTTTGCAGGAATGGTACTATATTTTATAAGATGTTGAGGATTTTTGCTAGACAGATTGATGATTCCTTTTACAATTACTTTGTAGTTTCTAATAGCTAAAAGTGTACAGATCCGTTTTTTATATCTTAGTGTCTAGACACACTTAGTATCAAATGCTTTTCTAATTCTTTTACATTCAAATCTTTTTGACATATTACAAAAGAAAAAAATTTCAGTGAAATTGAACTTGTTGTATTAACTGAGTCCCTTAATATTGACTAACAGACACTCTGACCTTGATTCTTGTGGATCCCACTCACAGTGGGGACAGTCTCCATTCTGTTCCTCGATAATGAAAACGACGGGTATTTCATGCCCCTTCCTCCTTCAGTTGGACCTTGCTGTCTATTCTCACTTGATACATTCACAGGGCTTGTTCAGTGATGCATGGAGAAAGTCTCCTAGCCACACGACTGCCTTGAGCAGTTTTGGGTATGATCATATATTATAGACAGCATTCCCTAAGAGCCACCAGAGTAGATCCGTTCCTGTCTCCCCAGCAGGATATGTCAAGGTAGAGGGAGTCCATTTCCTCACCCAGACCTCCCAGATATTGGGCCTAACTGCAGGTTATTTATTTATTATTTATTTTGAGGCTTCTATATTTTACCACTTTTTTTTTTTTTTTTTTTTTGAGAGGTTTTTCACTATAGGGCGCGTGCGCTTGCCAGACAGACAGAGAGAGACATAGAGACAGAAAGCGAGAAATCACCCCCCAGGGGGGATGGTCACGCCGCAATCCCTTCTCCTCCATTCTCCTCTTGGGATCTTGGGCATGCACACACACGCGCCCGGCGTGAGTTGTAAGCCACCGGGTCCGAGACGCGAACCGCGGTCGACTACGTGGGAGTCCAGCAACATAGCCATTACGCTAACTGCTGGTTCCCCACTTTTTAAAAAGGAATATCAGATGCTTCTTTGATATGAAGTGAGATGCACACATACACACATACAAACCAACAGAAAACAACTTAGTAGGTTTTAAAGAATAAGAAATAGAGAAGAAAAACTACAAATACATAGTTTGGTGCATTATTAGTTAGATAATAGCTATAACCAGAAACTGAATTAAATAGATTCACTTAATAGTTCATTCACAATCTTCTTTACCATAATTTTGGAGAGAAACATTGTATGTTTTTTTTTTAATAATTTTATGTATCTTTAAAAAGTAGTCATTTTTCCCCAAAAGCTCACTATAAAAGTTATGAATGATCCTTCTATAATAATATATTTGAAATGGATATCTACAGTCAGAATTTCATAAAGATTACAGTCTTTATCAATAACTTGCCAGTTAAAAATGAATTTGTATTGAACCTGAATGTTATAGAACAGTTAATGTTTCTATTCCATTTTGTTTTCTTTGTCTTTTTTTCTTTTTTTTGAGAGGTTTTTGCTTCAGGATGTGTGTGCTCACCAGAAAGACAGAGAGAGACAGAGACAGAAAGCAAGAAATCACCCCTCAAGGGGGATGGCCACGCCACAATCCTTTCTCTTCCATTCTCCTCTCGGGATCTTGGGCACACACACACATGCACCTGGCGTGAGTTTAAGCCACCAGGTCCGGGACTCAAACCTCAGTCAACTACATGGGAGTCCAGCGACATAGCCATTAATGCCAACTGCTGGTCCCCCGTTTTGTTTTCTAACCCGTCTGTGATTCAGGTATTGAAATCACTTGGAAGATTATGAAATGCTGTGCATCTTCCACATCCATAGAAGGAAATTTGCCACCTTCCTGTAAATGCTTGGCCCATATGAACCAATTATATCCACTTTCTTCAGGTCTTGATTCCATTCTAACTTCAGTGTCTTATTCACTGTGGGTTTATTTCTGCCCTTGTTACTATTTGGAACTAAATCTATGTAATGTTAAGAAAAGTCACTAAGGGACTGGCAGATGGCATAATGGTTAAGTTGCTGGACTCTCATACAGTCAACCACGGTTTGAGTCGCAGATTCAGCAGCTTAAAACTCACACAGGATGTGTGCGCATGCATGCCCAAAATTCCGGAGAAGAGAAAGGAGGAGAAGGGACTGCAGCACGGCCATCTCCTCTGGGGGTGATTTCCCCCTTTCTGTCTGTCTCTCTCTGTCTCTGCTGATTACACTCAACTCTATAGCAAAAAAATCTCTAAAAGAAAAAAGAAAAGTCATTAAATAATTTAGTTGGCTAAAGAATTCATTACAGCTGATATTTGGCAGAATATAGAAAAAAAATCTAAACGAATGACTCCGTTAATTAGGTTATTTAGCATTCTGTAGATAATTCTCCCATGTATATCAGATGGAATTATGTCAATTTAGGAAAATTGTTGACTTGTTAGACATGATAAACATGGTTTTTTGTATAATTTAAGTAGTGAAATATAGGCTGGAGTGTGAATATTCTGATTGGAACTACCTTCAGAAATGTATAAATTGGCTATTCTTTTTTAAACCACTGAGCATTTAAAATCAATCTACTTGTAAGTAAAGACAGAGTTTAGTTTTTGCATAAAACGAAAATATGCAGGACCAAAAGATGGTGTGATGGTTATGACACTGGTCTCCCATATAGTCGACTGCATTTTGAGTCCTGGACTGGTGACTTCTAAATCAGGCATATGTGTGTGTGTGCCAGAATCTAGAAAGGAGAATGGATGAGAGGGGATTGTGGCATGGCCACCCCCAGGGGGTGATTTCTTGCTTCCTGTCTCTCTTATCCTCTGGTGAGCACACATGCCCTATTGCAAAAATCTCTCGGAAAAAAAATAAATATATATATATATATATATATATATATATATATATATATACACACACACACACACACACATATACAC
Source organism: Tupaia tana (assembly GCA_026018925.1). Lineage (NCBI taxonomy): Eukaryota > Metazoa > Chordata > Mammalia > Scandentia > Tupaiidae > Tupaia > Tupaia tana. The sequence goes on along the minus strand of JAKSZU010000012.1, from coordinate 8,150,497 downwards.
ATACACTAAAACCTTGTTCTTTCTATGTTTGAATTTCAGTTGATAGTAGTGAAATGTATTCTAAAAATTTGAAGACAAAAACACTGATTCTTCCACAGTGTAACACATTAAGGTTTAGGCTAAACTCAAGTGTGATTCATATAATTTCCACAGGTAACCTGTGGACTGCAGACAGGAAACCAGCTAGGTTGTCATTTCTCTCTATTCCATCACATACCATAACATCTCCTGTTCCCTACGATATTGCAGAGACAAAATTCTCCCCTGACATTTCACTGCAAATCATTGTCAATAGGTAGATTAACAAAAGACAAGGTACACAAATTTAACATATATTTGTGCGGTTTATACACTCTTCTTCATAAAGAGAGGAAAATGGGAGAATGAATAGGTCCGATACTAAGACAATGACTAATTAAGAATTCTCTCTGGAAGCTTGATAGGACCAAGGTGCTGAGATGAAGGGTGCAACCACACAGGAACAAAGATTGTTTAATTATGAACATCAAGTTTTTTAGGTCATTCTTTGGAGTCGGCCCCAGGAAGATAAATGAAAGTCTCTTTGGACGTGGTGATCACTTTCTTGTTTCTCCTCCAGGGCTTAATCTTCTCTGGAATTCAATGAGATTTCTAGGGGAGGCAGTTTTAGATCATTGCATTTCCCTGGAAAGAAGTTTCCTCAGTCAAGCAAGTAAATCCTAGAGGAAGTCCTCTCCTGCACTGGGGGTGGAAAAGAACAAGGCAAAATAACAGGGACCTTGACACTGAGGCAGTCTTTAAGGCCTCTTAGCATGTCAGAATACCAGTGATTGGGGTATTATTTTAATGACTCTCACCAACCTCTTCTCTCAAAGTTGGCTTATGTACTTTGTTCGGAATAGGGGAGAGTATGTGTAGTGGTAGTTTTTGTCAGGGACCTCAGCATGGGTCTAAGCATGGGTCTCTATTTTGTGGATGAAATAAACTACTCAGCATAACTCAAGTCAGCTCTTACGATAGTGCAATACCTGCGAACTAGGTTTCCAAACATTTAGTAGACATTTATATATATTCTGGAGTTGGTGAAACGTAATGATTAATGCTTTGAAGTCACACTGTTTGGAGATTCTCAATTCAACTGTGTGACCTTACAGATCTACTTATACTTTAGGTGACTTAGTTTTATCATTTTAAAATTGAGACTGATATTATAACTGTCTGATATTTATAGTAGGTGTCTACCTGAATATTAAATAATAGGGTATAGTTAGGAGACCTGGGTCATAGTAAATCTTTAATAAATGTTAGCTGTTGGGACCAGCAGTTAGCATAATGGCTATGTCGCTGGACTCCCACGTAGTTGACCGTGGTTCGCGTCTTGGACCCGGTGGCTTAAATCTCACGCCGGGCTTGTGTGCATGCGTGCCCAAGATCCCGAGAGGAGAATGGAGGAGAAGGGATTGCGGCGTGACCATCCCCCCTGGGGGGTGATTTCTCACTTTCTGTCTCTATGTCTCTCTCTGTCTGGCGAGCGCACGCGCTCTATAGCAAAAACCTCTCAAAAAAAAAAAATGTTAGCTGTTATGATATATGCAGTTATATACCATATACATGAACATGCATACACATATATGGAAATATCACAGACGTGAAATTTTATACAAGTAGAGAGTTATGTCTCTATATTCGATATGATATGCATACATTAAGTATAAATAAAAGACATCAATGAATGTGTACGTATGTGTGTGTGTGTGTGTGTGTGTGAGTATACAGACTTTCATGCATTAAGCATATTCAGTAAATATCAATATGAGTGTAAAGGATAGGTACATAATTTATTTGTTTTACCTCTAAAACAATACTTCTATTTTAAATTATCTGGAAAAAAGAATTACTCTATATAGTTTTGTAATGTACTTATATTCCATAAGACAAATGAGTCAAATTTATTGTGATCATTTTTGTTAAACATGACTTACAGCATCAAATGAATATTATTAATTTGTTTGGTCTCATAATATTTATTTACACAAATTTATTTCTGTCTCTATTATAAACTGCTAAGTCTAATAAAGACTATGATTTTTGATACTTGCATTGCAAGAATTATAAAATAATGTAATTTTGTTCCATTTTGGGGTAATTTATCTTCTAGAAATTTTTCCTGACTTGTATTAATAAGTAAAATTGGAGAGAAAAACAAAATCCATATATTTCTTTCTTGTAACTAAGAGATGTAATATTTTAATGCCATATCTTGTTCTACAATTACAATAAGAGAATATTTTAATTGAATGAGTAGTCATTTGAGTAGCATTTTGAAGTTGTTTTTTTTTTAATCATCATAATCTTCTTTATATTACATTGGATTACATATAATTTTACAGTGTATTACATTGCTTTTTCAAAAGGGAATGCCATGCATGTCAGTCAATACAGAGACATTAATCTCCCCACTTCATCATTCAATATCTTTTCTATGTTTTTCCCAATCATTATTATTATTCTAATTATTTTTGAAACAGTCAAGCACTATTTCTCATTTTGCTTGTAAAAAGACTTTACCCATCATAAAATACTTCTCAGACCAGTCCAGTTGAGAATACTATACACGTCATCATCAACAGGTAATAAGCCATATCTGTTACTCACTAACGTCTTACCTCTCTATTGTTCTCTTGCTATCTTTCTCTATCCTCTTCTCTTCATCTCCCCCATTCCACACTGTCCTATTCTTGTTAAGTAACTTTACTGCTTTTATGTCCTCCAATTTTTTGCTCTCTACCATAGAGTGCAGGTAGTTGGTATATATTGAGTGGATACATACAGTATCTTTCTTTCATAGCCTGGCTTACAAAGATGAAGAGCATAAAAAGTGATAAGTGTTGGTGTGGATGTGGTGAAAAGAGAACCCTCCTACACTGTTGGTGGGAATGTAAACTAGTTCAACCACTGTGGAGAACAATATGGAGGTTCCTCAAAGATTTACAAATAGAACTACCATTTGACCCAGCAATCCCGCTTCTGGGTATTTACCCCAAAAGATAGCACTTTGAAGTTTGAAGTTCCATTTTATAGTTTCATACAAAAGGTCTAACAGTATACATTTCTAATCATCTCCTACTTTTCTAGTTTTCAAAATCCAATGAAGATTTCAGGGCAACTATACCTAGGATATTTAAAACTGATAAAGCATTAATCAGAGTCAACCTTATTTTATGGTAGAAAGGATTCAATTCACATTCATACATTTTGAATTGAGATTTTCTTTTCCTATTTGGGAAATTGAAGCATCATCTTGTCTTTTCAATCTTTTATCACTACAAACAGACTAAATGGTCTCTTGAATGCTTTCTCTCTTTTGCTTTCCTTTTTTTTTTTTTTTTTGGAGAGGTTTTTTCGCTATAGGGCGCGTACGCTCGCCAGACAGACAGAGAGAGACATAGAGACAGAAAGTGAGAAATTACCCCCCAGGGGGGATGGTCACGCCGCAATCCCTTCTCCTCCATTCTCCTCTCGGGATCTTGGGCACGCACGCACACGCGCCTGGCGTGAGTTGTAAGCCACGGGGTCCGAGACGCGAACCGCGGTCGACTACGTGGGAGTCCAGCGACACAGCCATTACGCTAACTGCTGGTTCCCTTTTGCTTTCCTTTTTAAAAGAACACATGTAAATAGACTCTTTCCTCTTGAGAGTGAAGTGTTTTTTGTTTGTTTGTTTGTTTGTTTTGTCATTGTTTAAATCTCCCTTAAATGCTTACAACTAACAAACCCACCAACCTAAAAAAGCAAACAAACACACAAACAGAAAAACCTTCACATTTTTAAATTTACTTTAATAGTATCTGATGTTATGTCAGTGCCTCCATATCTGCTCCTTCAAATTAGTAATTGCACGGTATCCATTAAGATTCTCTCAGGGCTAGCAAGTGGCATAGTGGTTAAGAAGCTGGACTCCCATTTGGCTGATGGTGGTTCTAGTCCTGGACCTAGCAGCTTGAAAGCCATGCTGAGCTTGTGTGCATGCATGTGTATCCATGCATGTGTGTCCAAAATCCCAAGAGGAGAATAGAGGAGAAGGGATTGTGGCAGAGCCATCCTCCCTTGGGTGCGGAGGAGGGGGTGATTAATTGCTTTCTGTCTCTTTGTCTCTGTCTCTCTGGTGAGTGCACACACCCTATAACAAAAATCTCTCAGGAAAAAATAAATTAAAATTCTCTTAACATTCAAATCATGTTAAGGCACTGTCCTTTTATTAAAATGATTAATAATTAATTCTATTTGCCAGAGTCTGCAGGTCCTCACTACAGAGAGACAGGCAGAGGAGAGAGACAGACAGAGAGAGAGAGAGAGAGAAAGCACCCCCGTATGTGGAATGATCACACCACGATCCCTTCTACTCCATCTCTTCCTCCTTTGCACATGCACTTGAACCTGGTGTGTTTCTCAAGCCACTGAGACTGGAACTTGAACTGCACGGTTGGCCATGTGGGATCCAGCTCACTTAACCACCACACCAACTCTGGTGCTGCTACTCTTCTTAGACCTTCCAACGATTTCTCATCTCACTGAAAGTTTGATGAAACATGTGGTTAACAACTACTTTTACTTGGTTATATGAGGTCCTGTTAGACCCACCTACATTTTTTTATCTCACCTGATTTTATTTTATTTTATTTTTTTAATTAAATTTTTTTAGAGGTTTTCACTATAGGGTGCATGCGCTCGCCAGACAGACAGACAGAGACATAGAGACAAAAAGCGAGAAATCACCCCCCAGGGGGGATGGTCACGCCGCAATCCCTTCTCCTCCATTCTCCTCTCGGGATCTTGGGCACGCATGCACACAAGCCCGGCGTGAGATTTAAGCCACCGGGTCCAAGACGCGAACCACGGTCAACTACGTGGGAGTACAGCGACATAGCCATTATGCTAACTTTTAGTTCCCTCACCTGATTTTATTCATCTCATGGTCTATTCTGCTCAAATCACCCTGGCCTTTATTCAGTTTCTTGAATTTGCTAAGAAACTTCCTCCTTGAGAGCTTTCTTTTGTTTGTTTGTTTTTAAGATGTTTGCATGTATTCACCAGAGAGAGAGAGAGGAGAGGGAAAGGGCAAATTTTCCCCTCAGGGGGATGATAGTGCTTCCAATTCCTTCTCTTCTTCTCCTGGGATCTTGGGCATGCCCCACACAGGTGGGGCCCCAGCCAAGCCATCAGGTCCTAACTCAAATGGGGTGGGTCATGTGAGAGTAGAGCGCTTTACCCACTGCGCCACCTGCTGGCCCCAGGAGCTTTGCTTTTAATGTCCTCTCTTCCTTGAATGCTCTTACTCTGAATATTTATATACTTAATTTCTTTTTAGTCTCTATTCAGATCTTGCTTTATATGTTTGTTTGTTTTTATAAGTCTTTGCTTTAGGACATGTATGCTTGCTGGTGAGAGAGAGAAAGAGTGAGAGCGAGAGAGAATGAGAGGGAAAGTGTGAACTCACCACCTGGGGGGATGGCCACACTGCAATCGCTGCAATCCTTTCTCCTCCATCTCCTCCATTTTTCTCCTGGGATCTTGGACATGCATGCTCTAGCGTGAGTTTCAAGCCATGGGTCAGGTACTCAAACCTCAGTCGGTCCTGTGGGAGTCCAGCCACATAACCGCTACTCATCTGCTGACCCCACACTTTACATATATATATATATATATATATATATATACACACACACAGTCACACATAATATAAATATATACATATATTACACACTTTATATATAAATAAATGTATTTATATATATATAGATAGATAGATAGATAGATAGATAATAAAATACATATTTTCTATTATTTTTTACGAGATCTTTGTCTTAGGGTGCATATGCTCATTGGAGAGAGAGAAAGACAAAGATAATGAGAGGGAAAGTGAGAAATCATCCCTGGGGGTAGGACCACAAGCTCTTCTTCTCCATTCTCCTCCTGGGGTCTTGGGCATGCACACCCATGGCCCTGGTGTGAGTTTCAAGCTACCAGGTCTGGGACTCAGACTGTGGCCAGCCATGTGGGAGTCAGCATAACTCCATAATTGCTACACTATCTGCTGGCCCCACGCAGACAGTGTTTTAAAGTATTTCTCTATCTGAAAGAGTACCATTGGGCTGGCCCTATAGTATAGTGGTTAAGCACTGTGCTTGGGGAGCTGGAGCCCACAAGGCCTACTGTGGGTTTAAATCTCATCATCTCCAGTGGCTTGAAAAACACACCAGGCATGTGTCCATGCACGCCCCAAGTCCAGACAGGATGGAGAAATAAAAGAAAAAGGAGAGGAAGGGAATCAAAGGGAAAGAGAAGGAAGTGAAACATTTAAGGGACCAAAAATGGAAAATTATCTGTTGATGATAATGTGTTTGATAATATCTTTAACTGGAACAATATACATTGTATTCACACTGGGAAAATTCATTCTGAATGTTGTAATAATAATAATACAGTGATTGAATGTAAACAAATGGTAATTTTTTTAAAATAATTTTTAAAAAAGGATTGCATAGCATTCATGTTCCATTGAGGGAGTCTCTCTCTCTCTTGCCTCTCTTTGGGAGTGCACACACATTCTCTGGCAATTAAAAACAAAAAAGAAAGAAAGAGCTCCATTAATGCCAGCTCTGTACTTCCATTATTTCTTGTACAGTTAATCGGCTTTATTTGGCTTCATAATAGTAACCACTTGACGTTTTTATATATGCCTATGTGTGTATATTTATGTTTTTTTTTTATTTACTTATAAGTTGTCTCTTACTTCTAAACTGTGACATTCTCCAAAGAGCAGGAGCTTTGCTCTGTTCATTGCCATATCCCCAGTGGGTTTGACACAAAAGAGGACCTCAGTGAATATTGGTTGATTAATTAACAATTAACTTTCTTACTGGCTCCATTAGTTTCCTGTGGTGATAGGAAGGTAAGCACCACTCTGTACATAGAAGCCCTCAGGCCAGGATCATGGCTCTGCCTGTTTCAGCACTATTAGCTTTGTGACCCTTGGCAAGTCACTCAATAAACAGCATTTAAGAATTTATGAGTGCTGGCATTTTATTTGTTCCCTCTAACTCATCAGCAAATACTTGTTAGACTCAATTACTTAAAAGTGAACATAATTAAAGTGACTGTTTCTAAATACAAAATCAAATAGAAAAAAGAGTCAATATTTATCCTAATGAATATGATGTAAGAAGTCCAAAGGGGTAAGTTAGTTTACATGTGTGCGCATGTGCATGTAAATCATTGTGCAGGTTAATGAGATTATGAATGTGATCAGCTCAAGAATTTGAATGATTTACCCAAGGTCATGTGAAATCAGGGCCAGGACCCCACGGGAGAAAGCTAGTGTTGCTTTAGCAGTGTTGATTAAGTCCACCCCAAGATTAGAGTCACAGTACAGAACATGATGTATTCCTGAGGCATATCCTAAACTTACTAGAATATGTTTTATGATGCTGGTACTCATGACTTAGCATATATGGTATGCTATTGTTCTGAACCTGAGCACATTACAGTTTAAGACCTTTGCCCTAGGGCCAGCAAGGGGGTGTGGTGAAGGCACTGGACTCCCATACGGCTGACTGTGGTTTGAGTCTAGGACCCAACTGCGTCATGTATGTGCATATGTGCCCAGGATCCTGGGAGGAAAATGGAGGAGAAGAATTGCAGTGTGGCCATGCATCTTAAGGGGTGATTTCTCATTTTCTCTCTGTCTCTCTGTCTCCAGCAAGCACACATGTACCCTATAACAAAAATCATTCTACAAATAAATAAATAACAAAGAACCACTTTCCTATGCTACTTGTGTAAGTATTACTCTTTTAATTAGAGAACACTCCAATTTCCTTGTTATGAGCTCAACCTAGTTATCCAAATATGCTCTACTGCCAGGCTAAAGCAAACCACATGCAGCTACCTACTGAAGAAGTTAAACCACCGGGCAAAACTGCAAGCTGCCAGGCATTCAGCTGGTGTTATAGTGCAGTCGCTTCTCTCCCAAATTCCACCCTCCTCTTAAATAGTAATTATCTTGCCAAACTCTCTCCCAAATCTTAGGAAGATAACTGCAGATAAGAGCCAACATGGCTGTTCCGACACAGCTACCTACAAAATCCTGCTTGGCAGGTTGTCCATAGGTTGGCATCTGGCAACTGGGACTTGAAGAAGATCCTGTCATTTCCTAAGTGATAAGAGTAGTTCAGTCTGTCTAAAAAGTTTATGCAAATAATATGGCTGATGTAGACCACCTACATTCCTTCTAGGAGACTGGAATCTTAGCACTTGCTAAACAGAGGATTCTTTAGTTGTTTATCTTTTGTTTTGTTTTGTTTCTTTTTGTTTGTTTGTTTTTCTTTATTTTTTTTTTTGCAGTAGGATATCTGTACTCACCAAATGCAGAGAGAGAGATAGAAAAGGAAAGTGAGAAATCACCCTCTTACCCCTCCCCACCAGATAGGATGGCTGTTATTCTGCAATCCTTTCTCACAATTCTGGGCATAAATAAACACAAGCTGTTGTGTCTAGGACTTGAACCATGATAGGCAATGTAGGAATCCAGGAGTTTAACTGCCATGCCACCTGCTGGCCCCAAGCAAAGGATTCTTCTCTGAGTAGCCCCCACTATAAACACAGAACACTGAGTCTCTAACGATTTTTGTTGGTAGAAAAAATTTCAAATGCACTTTCATAAATCATTGCTGGGGGAATTTAGTGCATCTTGCGTGGCTTCACTGAGAAAAGACTCTTAAGACTCTTGAATGTGTGTGTGTATATCTGGTTACCTCAGGACTCAGTCTCGTGGGTACTCTTCCTTTCTCAGATTTTACTTTGCAGTTTTTCACCATGATAAATCAGCTCTGGGTATGGCTACATGCTGAGTCTCGTAGCTTCAACTAGTGCATTAGAGAATCTGGAGGTGACCTTGGAGATCCTCAACATGACTGAATAGCTTCCTTTATCAGTGGGACTATAAAAGTTATCAAAGGCAGTAATGGAAAGTGGTTTACAGGCTTCTCAAAAATGGTTTGAAAACTGAGAAACAAAAAAGGAGGTAACTGGAAAGTGATGGATATGTTAACTTGCTTACCTGTAGTAATTATATATGTGTATCAAAACATCACATCTTATTCCTTAATTATAGACCGTCAAAAGAAATTAATTAAACAGGCTGGGTCTACCTTTTGTCAGTCCTAGCTGACTGGCAGATTGGGAGAGAAGTATCATGACATGGTGAGACCCTGTCAAAAATCAGGCTCTGTCTCTGTCTCTCTTATAAATAAATAAAAAAATATTCGAAAAATGACTTTCATTTCAAAATCAGAAAGTATTCTCCTGAACTGAAATATATAGATAGGTAATGTCTGAATTGAAATACTCACTTAAAGTTATAATAAAGAAATTTAAAACTATAAAGAATAATTAAAATTAAAAATTAAAAATTATAAAGAAAAAATATAAATCAGATCCTTTCTCTCTCTCTCTTTATCTCTCTCCTTTCCTTTCATTCTTTCTCTCCTACTTTCCCTCTCTTCCTTTATTGCCCTCCTTCCTCTTTTCCTTCCTGTCTTGTGGAGTCTCTCCTCTAGAGGGTAGGTTCAACATAGATGTGTGAGTTAGAAACAGATGCAAGGTACTGTTGGTGCTGATGTCATGCTGTTTATGTGGCTGAGTTCAGAAAGAGCTCACGGAGCCCTTGTCAACAGGGGCAACTTTCTTTTTAAAGGATATGCAGTCAGTAGTGTCTCATTACCAAAAGCAAAGCTGTACAACAGGTGCATGTGCATTATATACAATGGGAGAAGAAGCAGAGTCAGGGCTGTATAATGGGTATACAAGTGCACATCAGCTGATGACCTTAGTTTATCCTGTGGCCTGCAGTAGCATAAGACAGGGAGAGAGGGAGCCAGACTGACTCCATTTTCTCCACACTTTCTTCCTTTTTTCCTTCCTTCTCTTTCTTTCTTTGCATTAAGTGTCCTACTTAATCCTGAAGGCCACACTCATCATTTGGTATCCTATAACTTTCTTCTGCTTACAAAGCTCCATTAGTTCTGGATTTCTTGATATTTCTTGATTGTATCAAGTTTTCTAGAGTCTTTGCCCTTGCACATCCTCTTACCAAAATGTGTCTCCTCCATTTATTCATGTCTCTACTAAATTTTCAATCCATCATGTTTAAATCAGAACATTTCTCTCCTGTCTCTCTCAATTTCCTTACCCTTTGTCATCTCATTCACAATTTTGCAATTCTGTGTAAATTTTTCCCCATACGTGGATGGCTGCAATGTTGAGTAGGGAAAATAGTATATTTTGCAAGAAACGTAGAGGATTATATTTTGAGCTTATAATTTTTGTAAAACAATTATCTGAATCAGAATTCTATTGTGACTTTCTTTACATTAGTGGATACAAACATATTAAATCTATAAGTAAATTTTTAAGACAAAACATCTCTGTCTTATTGTAAGATCATCATGAAATCAAAAGACTGTGACAAATATGAGACCACAGACTTCTAACAAGGAAAAGAGCCACAACCACTCCTCCTACTCCATCACCACTGAAAGCTGCAATTGTTGACTCTTCATTACATGTTCTGAACATTATAGCAAGTCTACAAAATATATTACCATATATAATTACTGCAAAAATTTTAATTTATTTCTAATTCATATTTTGGAAACCTAGTCTAACCCAAGGTCACACGGTCAGTGATAGAACTAGGACACAATATTAGATCTCGGCTGAGTCCCGTGACAACAGACTTTCTCACTCTGGCTGTTCTGCATCTCCACTCACTACTGCACATCCATTATCTGATTCACAATCAGCATAACTGTTGATGGTATATCATTAGATGTTTGTTTACTAATCAGGACTTGTTTCTATTCTTATTTATTTATTTATTTATTTTTGAGACAGAGATTTTTGTTATAGGGTACATGTGCTTGCTGGAGAGACAGAGAGACAGAAAGTGAGAAACCACCCCCCAGGGGATGGCCATGCTGCAATCGCTTTTCCTCCATTCTCTAGGGATTTGGGGCATGTACACAACACATGCCCAGCATGAGTTTCAAGCAGCTGGCTCTGGGACTCGAACCGAGTTTGGACATGTGAGAATCCAGTGATGTAACTGCTGCACCATTTACTGGCCCTATGAAGACCTTTTTCTTATAATGGGATACTATTTCTTTTTTTTTTTTTTTTTCTATTTTTGGAGAGGCTTTTGCTATAGGGCCCGTGCACTCACCAGACAGAGAGAGACAGAGAGACAGAAAGTGAGAAATCACCACCAAGAGGGGATGACCACGCTGAAATTCCTTTTCCTCCTTTTTCCTCTTGGGATCTTAGGCACTCACACTCACGTGCCCAGCGTGAGTTTTAAGCCACTGGGTCCAGGATGCAAACCGTGGTTGACTACATGGGAGTCCAGTGACATAGCCATTACACTAACTGCTGGTCCCAATTGGATACTATTTCTAGAAACTACACCAACTCAGAAGAAACTATATTCAGCTGTAAGAAATTCTCATAAGTCACAGTGTGTGGTTAAAATTAGTGGTGCAAGCTATATTTTGTTCTTAGAATATAATGACCTTATATTTATTAAGCTTCATTTGACGAGCCAAATGATACTCTACCCATAATTACTATTCTATCTTGATCTTAGATCTGACAATGTCTTAATTACCTGCCTGTTTCTGCACAAAGAGATTAAATAATGCAAACACAAAGTCCATGTAGACTGACATTGTACTATAATGATCTCATGGTGGGGGGACTTAAAAATTAATTTATTAATGTTTGTCACTAGGTGTTACACCTTCAAAGTTTAATCAAGCAAAGGGGAGGTACTTTTATTTATCTTTTTGTACTTTATTTTCTCTTTGAGATTTATTTCACAAGTAAAAGAATAATTCTGGGAAGTGATTTAAATTTCAGTGGAGGGAAACTAATACATTAGTTCATTGGTATCTTGTCTTTGTGAATGCTTACACTGCTATATGGGAATCGAGAGATAGTTGATCCTTGTAATGTGAGAGTTAGTATTATCTAATTTATTTGTCCAAGGAGCTATTTTAAGCATACCATATTATATACACATATTAATTTCTAGGTGGTATTACTTGGTTTTTATAAGTGGATAGTAATAATGCAGCCCAAAACCTATGTTACTTCCCAAAATCTATGTAACTTCTCTCCACAAAATCATATTTAGCACATTAGCACATTGTCTAAATATTTTCTGATCATCTACTCCTACCCTAACTTGGAATACTTAAATATATATATATATATATATATATATATATATATATATAAATATTTATATATATATTTAAATATTTATATATAAATATTTAAGAGAGAAATATATATATAATATAAATTTTATATATATATATATATATATATATATATATATATATATATTTAAGAGAGAATTTTTGTTATAGGGTACGTGGGCTCACCAGAGAGACAGAGACAAACAGACAAAGAGACAGAGACAGACAGAGAGACAGAAAGAGAGAAATCACCCCCAGGGAGATGGTTATGCTGCGATCCCTTCTCCTCCATTCTCCTCTTGGGATTTTGGCCATGCACACACAAACACACCTGGCATGAGTTTTAAACCTCTGGGTCCAGGACTCAAACACCAGTTGGCCAATGTAACCATTACGTCATCTCCTGGTCCCAGAAAATTGGTATTTAAAAATAAATTACTGGGACCAGCAGTTAGCATAATGGCTATGTTGCTGGACTCCCACGTAGTCGACCGCGGTTGGAGTCCCAGACCCAGTGACTTAAACTCACGCCAGGGCACATGTGCGTATGTGCCCAAGATCCCAAGAGGAGAATGGAGGAGAAGGGATTGCGGCGTGGCCATCCCCCCTGTGGGGTAATTTCTCACTTTCTGTCTCTCTGTGTCTTTCTGTCTGTCTGGCAAGTGCACGTGCCCTATAGCAAAAACCTCTCAAAAAAAAATTACTGAATAAAAGTCTTCAGTATTATGAAAGAGACAAAATAAATATTAGGTCATCAGTATAGTCATGAAGTATTTTTCTGTGTTTTTCTATACAAAAATGTGTCATGACTTTTCTGATGACCGAATAATTATCCTCCCTAAAATAGGACCCAGACAGCTTAATCACCACAGCACTGACTGGCCCAATTGCTATTTTTAATCTAAAAGAGATTCGGGGAGCATCTGGTGGCATAGTGGTTAAGGCGCTGGACTGCCACATGGCTAACCACAGTTTGAGTCCTGAACCTGGTGGCGTGCTTTCTCACTCGTCCTCTCTTGCTCTTTGTCTCTGGTAAGCACATGCAAAATTAAAATATAGTAATAATAATAATACATACAATTAAATAAATAATTATTTTAGAAAGCAAAAATAATAAGAGATATGAACATGAAAATCATCCCAAGCTATACATTATCTTATGTAAACACCTATCAGTTAAGTAAATTTAAAGCGGTCTAGCATGTGGTTTTCCGATAATCATTTAGCTACTAGGCATTTTTTTTGTAGCCCTAGAATGTCATCATTACTTTCAATCTTGGATTACTTTCCTTCAGACTAAATAAGGCACACTCATCTTTGACCTCCATTCTCTCCCCTACATTATTCTTTCAGTAGGCCTTATCAAATTAATCTTTACAAAATTACTCAATTCTGTCCACTAACATTTGTTACTGCTGCTGATATGGAGGCTCTCATCAGTTTTCTGTACAATTACACTAATTAAAACACACCCCTCATCTTCAGCTTTGCAAAGTGTTGTCATTTAATCCTCTTACCCATACACAACTATACTATATCTTTTTCTGAAATAAGTTTGCCTATGTTACTTGCTAAATTGAAAACATTTCAAGGATTTTTCAAAGCTCATAGAAATGCTCCATAAACTTTTGGATCATAATATACTTAATTGCAGATGATATTGGCACTTTGCTGGGGCTAGAGCCAGAAACAATTTGCCGTATATGGAAAACTCCTTTTATGTTCTCTAGTTATGCTTAAGTATCCATGAGATATTTTTGTTTTCCTCTTAAGCAGAAGAAGCATTTGCTTAAATATTAAAGATAATTTTGAATTGCTCAATATGGAATAACTCTGACGCTTCAGAAAGTAGATCCAGAATTACAAATGAGTAAGCTTCATGGCTTCCCCAAAACATATTTTAAACATCTTTGTTAGTTCAATTACCATATTTACTGTATCAATTAGCTATTGTATAACAACCAATATTCCCTGTGCATTTATGGTTAAGGACGGGTTTGGATGAGCTACTGTGCTTCTAGTAATATGTCCCCTTGGGTTTAATTCCATGTTGTGCATAAACTCTGATCCATTCCACCTGAATTAATTCCGAGTTCCAAGCACAAGGGAGACTACAATGCCTTAGAGGTCACAGAGACACAAAAGGACACGCTTGACTGTACAGAGACATTCCAAGCCCAAATGCATAAACATCAATAATCATCTCACTACTAAAAAGTGCCAAGTGGGGCACCAGCAGATGGTGTAATGGTGATGTCACTGGACTCGTGTGGAGTCAGCTGCAGTTTGAGTCCCAGACCTGGTGACTTAAAACTTATGCCCGGGGTGTGTGTCCCATACATTATTCTTTCAGTAGGCCTTATCAAGTTAAACTTTATAAAATTACTCAGTTCTGTTCACTAACATTTGTTACTGCTGCTGATACAGAATTTGTATTAAATCTTTATCCAATTTCTTTGGCTATATTTTGTTGTGATGCATATCAGATAGAGAAGAATATATTCAATATTACATATTAACATATGCTAAACTTATTACATGATGCTACAACTTCAAATGCAAATAGCATATTATTAGTGTTTAAGGGGCCAGCAGTTGGTGTGGTGGTTGAGATGCTGGATTACCATATGGCTGACCACAGTTTGAGTCCTGGGTCTGGCGACTTGCTTTCTCCCTCTCCCTCTCACCTTCTCTCTCTGTCTCTCTCTGATCAAATTGAAGAATAATAATAAATAAAATTAATAAATAATTCTAAATTTTTAAAAAATTAAATAATGTTTAAAATGACCAAGGCATAACAAATATGTGGAAAGTGCAAGACAAGAGCCATGACAACATATCTTGTGAAAAGTGTTTAAATGAGAATTAAAGTCTATTTTATAAGATAAATGTGTACTTGTGCTATTGCAAAATATGTTTTTGGAAACCATATTTATTTGAGAATGTTTTTCCTACTGCCATTATCTTTTCAATAGTTTACCCAAATCTTATGAAGTGATAGTGTTCATTGTACACAGACACACACACAACTGGAAGCAGCACACGAGCAGGGACTCTTCTGTCCTTAGTTATAACCAAGATGACAAGTTCAGTTTTACTCATGTCTCAACAGATTTCCCAAACATAGATTTTTCTAACTGCTATGCACTTGATGACTGCCTACATGTCTTGAGGGGCTACCTTCTACATCAAAAGTCACAGGTCAGTTCTCAAGGAGGTCTGAGATACCTTACGTCAGAAACAAAGTGGAATGATTTTATGTTACAACAATTGAGGATGATAACCTTTACTTCAGTTAGCCAAATTCATTTCCTAAGAAGGTACAAAAAAGCAGGAACAGTAAAATCGGTTTATTAGTAACGTACAATTGTGGAAGCATGGCTTTTCAAGAGAGACCACTGGGGAAGTAATGACAAATTTATTTTTACCCCATCCATTAGTTATAGTTATTGGAATGACAATACTGTCAATAAAGCACTCCAAGGGTCCTGGAGATTATTCTGGATATCTGCAGAGAGATTTCTCCCATGACTGAGAGTGTTTTGATGCATGTGTGGTATCAGCCTCCCGTTCATGGAACCATTCCTGGAATCATTTCTTCAGCACCTCCCCTGTGTCCTGCCCCTCCGCTGCCTCCAGTCACTCTTGCGGGCCTCACTGCAAAAGCAGGAGTGAGCCTGCTGCCAGAGTCAGGCACACCCACTTTAGTATCAATACTACCGTTGTTTCTTGTTCCGTATTTCACTGTAGCAATATTGATAGTCTGAATCTGAAGTTTTTAAGAACAAGCATAATTGCTTCATAAGCAAAGTTTTTTGTATTTTTTTTAAACCAATTTTCTCATCAACATCAGTCTGTAGCTAGTGTAAGCCTCCTGCCAGATTCCCGTCCCTGCAATCTCAGCTGCCTGCATGTTCTTTGCTGAACTTGTGCTCCTGGCTATCTTCTGGCATGACAGCTGCCATGGAGTCTATTAGTGAGGCTTGGTCAAAGCTATTATTTTCTGAAAACACAACCCAAGTCAGACTAGACAGGATCCCCAGGAGGGCTCTGAGAGGTGAAGCTCAATCCCTATCAGAAAGGTAATGAATCGTAGTCCCCTTCAGGCCATTCGTGGTTTCATTCTTTTCGGCTGAATCCAACTCAAAGGTTGTCAGAGTGAAAGAACCAGTTGGCCTTGTCAGAAGAGGGTTACTTACAGTTTCTCTGATCTGGAGAACTATTACAATTAATGCAATGACCAAGAGCACAATTCTTTTTTCTTAGCAGTCCCATTCTTTATTTGAAGGACCTGTTCCCTGACTAGCAGATGGCAGTCCTGTTGTCTCTCTCTCTGCATGTTTGTATTCATAACTTTCTATTTATATTTTGTTCCTTGTGAATATATTTACTTTTTGTTTGTTTGTTTGTTTTGAGGCAGGGTTTCTATGTTTCCCAGGTTGGTGTCAGACACAGAATTCCCTTTCCTCATCTATCCAAGTAGCTGAAATTACAGGCATTTGTTTTTACATTTTAAAAACAATTTCATAAAATAAGCATTTTTTTTTCAGTAGCACAATTTTTTTTTTTTTTTTGGAGAGATTTTCGCTATAGGGTGCATGCGCTCACCAGACAGAGAGAGACATAGAGACAGAAAGCGAGAAATCACCCCCCAGAGGGGATGGCCACGCCGCAATCCCTTCTCCTCCATTCTCCTCTCGGGATCTTGGGCACGCACGCACACACGCCCAGTGTGAGATTTAAGCCACCGGGTCCAAGACGCCAACCACGGTCGACTACGTGGGAGTCCAGCGACATAGCCATTACACTAACTGCTGGTTCCCAGTAGCACAATTTTCATCCAAGAAGAAAGTGTCTTCTCCATAGAGAATGTGTAATAGGTAATAAGTATGTCACTGATATATTGGGAGTCAAGGAACCAACATGGAGTTAGGGATTCTTCTTGGGATCTTGGGTGAGCATGGGCAAAGCATGAGCTATCAGACCTTAGATGAAGTACTTCCCTGACCTGGAACTTCCTCAGTTTTCCTCCTGAATTTTCCAACATGTGTACATTTTTCACCAGTCCAGTTGACAATACTATAAAGTTATCTGCAATAGATAATAACTCATTTTAGAGTGCCATAAATGCCTTGCCTATGTTTCTCTTTAATGTCCTTTCTCAGACTCTACACCTTCATCCATCCTCTTCCAACAATGTATCTGGTATTCACTCAGTTTACTAAGTTTCTATAACTTTTAGTCATTCAGTTTTGGCCATAGAGTACAGACACTCAGTATATATTAAGTGAAGACACATAATGTCTTTTCTTCATAGCTTGGTTTGCTTCACTAAGTAGTAAATCTTTCATATTCATCCACATTCTGTCAAAAGCCAGAAATGTATCTCAGACCTTGTATTTTTTTTTTTCTTATGGCTGAGTAGTATTGGATAGAGTATATGTGCCATACTTTTTCAATCCATTCATCTGTTTGTGGGCATTTGGGTTGGTTCCATGTCTTAGCAATTGTGAATAATGCTGCAATAAACATCAATGTACAAGCACTTTTCCAATTAAGAATTCTTCCGTGGGATTGTTGGATCATATGGTAGATCTTTGAGGAATCTCCAAATTGTTCTCCACAGTAGTTGTAACAATTTATTCTCCCCTCAGCAGTGTAGGCAAGTTTCCCTTTCACCAAACTCTGCAGCACTTATCATTTTTGATTTTTTAATCTTAGTCATTCTGACTGGGGTCAGGTGGTATCTCATTGTGGTTTTGATCTTCTTCTCCCTTACAATGAGGGATGTTGAGTATTTTTCATATGCCTTTTGGTTATTTGTGTGTCTTCCTTAGAGAATTTTTTTTAACTCATTCTTCCATCTTTTAATAGGATTGATTATCTTTTTTTTTTTGGGACAGCTGGCTTGAGTTCCTTGTGAATTCTGGTTATCAGTCCCTTATCTGACACATAGCTTACAAAAATATTTTCCCATTCTGAGGGCTTTTGACTCACACTAATTACTGTGTTTTTTTTGTTTTGTTTTGTTTTGTTTGTTTGTTTGTTTGCCATGCAGAAACTTCTTAGTCTTATGTAATCCCATCTGTCTATTCTTGGGATTATTGACTGTGCTTTGGCAGTCTTATTTAAAAGTCTTTGCCAACCCCAATGTCTCCAAGAGTTTCCCCAGTGTTCTCCAACAGCAGTTTTATACTTTGAGGTCTTAGTCTTTAGATCTTTGATCCACTTTGAGTTGACTTTTGTCAATGATGAGAGGTAGGGTTTCAGATTCATCTTTCTGCAAGTGGATATCCAATTTTTCCAGCACCATTTGCTAAAGAGGTTTTACTTTCCCCGCTGGACTGACTGGTACTCTTTGTCAAAAATCAGTTGACTGTATGTCTGGGAGTTTATTTCTAGGGACCCTGTTCTGTTCCACTGGTCCACCTGTCTAAATAGCCAATAACATGCTGTTTTGATTACCACAGCTTTGTAGTATATTTTTGGGTTAGGGAGTGAGATGACACCCACTTCACTGTTCTTGTGCAAGATTGCTTTGGCAATATGAGGTCTTTTATGATTTCAGACAAATTGTATGATTGTCTCTTCCAGATTCATGAAGACTGTCTCTGGCACTTTGGGATTTTCATAGCAATTAGTGCACATAAGAAGAAGATGGAAAGAAGGCAAATGGATCACCTAACATCATGCCTCAGACAACTGGAAAAGCAACAGCAACACAATCCAAAACTCCAGGAGAAAAGAAATAATAAAGATCTGAGCAGAAAAAAAATGAAATAGAAAATAAACAAATTATGCAGAAAATAAATGAAAGTAAAAGCTGGTTCTTTGAAAAGATAAACAAAATCTATACACCACTAGCAAGATTTAAGAAGAGAGAAGGGAAACATAAAAATTTGCAATGAAGCTGGCAATATAACAGACATAATAGAAATACAAAACATCATGAGAGGATACTTTGAACAACTATATGCCAACAAACAAGAAAATCTACATGAGATGGACAAATTCCTAGACACACAAAATCTACCAAGATTGAGCCAGGAAGATATAGAAAGTCTGAATAGGCCTGTAACAAGCCAGGAGATTGAATCAGTAATAAATAACCTCCCAACAAAGAAAAGTCTTGGTCCTGATGGCTTCACCTCTGAATTCTATGAAATTTTTAAAGAAGAGTTAACCCCCATTCTGCTCAAGTTATTTCTAAAGATCCAAAAGAGTGAAACTCTCCCAAATTTATTCTATCAGCCTCCATAACACTTATTCTTAAGACAGATAAGGACAAGACTTGGAAAGAAAACTATAGACCAATATCTCTGATACTAGCAAATCATATCCAACCACATATAAAAAAAATTATACATCATGACCAGATAGGCTTTATTCCACGAATGCAAGGTTGGTTCAGCATTCATAAAATCGTAAATGTAATACACCATATTAACAGAAAGAAAGCAATCCCTTCTCGCTCATTCCCCTCTCAGGATTTTGGGTATGCATGCACACATGCCCTGCATGGTTCCCAAGCCACCATGTCCAGGGCTGGTAATGCAGAACCGGCCATGTGGAATTCAGCTGCCTAATCCTTCATGCCACCAGATGGCTCTATATTTCAACTTTTTTTTTTTTTTTTTTTTTTTTTGAGAGAGAGAGAGACTTTTGCTACAGAGTGTGTGCACTTGCTGGAGAGACAGAAAGCGAGAAATCACCAAAGGAGATGGCCACACCTCAATCCCTGCTCCGCTCTTTTCCTCTCACGATTGTGGGCATGAATGCACATGAGCCTGGCATGAGTTTTAAGCCACCAGGTCCAGGACTCAAAATATGGTCAACTACATGGGATTCCAGCAACATAACCATTGTGCTATCTGCTGGCCTTTATGTTTCCTATTAACAGCATCATTTCCTCTTTTATTTTTTTCAACAGAAACTTAAGCATATCAGAATACATGCAATTCTATGTCAGACAATTTTCATTGCATTTAGTTTATATTTTTATTGAATATGTTATTTTCTATTACTTTATTTTGTGTATTTTGTAAAATTTATATGCGTGTGTGTGTGTGTATATATATATATATATACATACATGTATATATATATACATACACACGTTCATGTCTATAAAGATAATGGAAAAAGAGATAAATGAAAAATTATTACCTCAAGGTGATGACCTTTGTAATTGACAGAACTATGACAGCAAGAACGATTATTCCAAGTTTTATAACCCATGTAATATAACTTTAAGTTCTTATCTGCTTAGGTTGACTGTTACTCTAATACATTCTGCCTGTAGTAAAACAGTTTAGAGAAGGAAAAAAATTCAAATATATCCTTTAATTCCACTGACAAAGTGAATTGAAGAATCATAAAGGGACCTTGAAACTACTGAACTATATTATTTAGTGAATCAGGATCATGTCATTATGAGGTCTTCAGTCATTATAATTTCACACAGAGGAGCCTCAGATTACCTGAGTGTGAAGTCTTAAGAAGTGTGAGATGTTCTTTTAAAGAAACTAAGACTATAAATGTCAATCTGGACATGAAATAATGAAAAGGCATGCAGTGATTTAATATGGTACTGTATTTTAACAGCCTATATTCAGGTTAATTTATTAAGAAACTACAGTCACTGTTTTGTTGCTGTTGTTAAATTTCCTTTTTTTTTTAAGAGAGAGTATGGGGCCGTCAGATGGTGTGGTGATTAAAGGCGCTGGATTCCCAGATGGCTGACCACAGTTTAAGTCCCAGATGACTTGCTTTCTCACATTCTCTCTCTCTCTCTCTCTCTCTCTCTCTCTCTCTCTCTCTGTCTCTTTCTGGTGAAATTAAAATAAATAAGTAGAGTTAAATAAAATAATCCTTAAAAAAAAAAGAAAAAAGACAGGATGTCCCCATGTCACAATCCTCCTGCCTCAGCCTACCAGCTAGGACTACAGGCATGTGCTACCATGTCCTCTTCTCTTTAAGACAGGGTTGGGACCAGCAGTTAGCGTAATGGCTATGTCGCTGGACTCCCATGTAGTCAACCACAGTTCGCGTCCCGGACCCGGTGGCTTAAAACTCTTTAAGACAGGGTCTTCTTCTGTTGCTTAGGCCAACCTTGAGCTAATCAGTGAGCCTCCTAACCCAGCCGCAGAGTTCCAGGCATGTGCCATGCATCCAGCCTTTTATGTTGGACTGGAAATAGAACCCAGACCTCCCATGTGGTCCTAGCTGTGGAGCATAGCATCTTAGCAGCATATACCAATATGGCTGAATCTACAGTCACTGGTTTTAGAAATAACATTTTGTAGTCACTATATTTAAAACTACATTTTGGAAAATGAAATACATACAAATTTACTTCATCCAGTTTGAACTGGAATTGGAAGGAAAAAAACAGTCAATGAAAGATCTCTGCAAATAAATTCAGCCTGTGATTGGCACTCCACTGAAGAGTAGGCTCCATGTTTCAGTAACCCTCCATATGGAATCCAGCAACCTAATTCCAATCTAACCAAACACAATGCTCCCAAGTGGAGTGATAGAAACCATTTGCATTTAAAAAGCCAGTGGATAATGCATATGTTTATTTTCTTGGCTTTCTGTCCTCAACCTGTCTCATGACACATGAGCTAATTCACTGACAGGATCTTCCAGGGTGATGACTATGGGGGAAAGGAAAAACACGATAAATAGTACATAAAAGGAAGCCCTTTAGAGGTGCTAAAAATTAACCAATTATTTGGAGTGTCTAGAAATCTAAAGATTAGTAAACACTGGTTGGAGTTTCACAACTGCAAAGTGAGATCCATCTAGGCAATAGCATGTCTTGACATGCTATTAGTAAATCCATCAGAAGGACATTCTTTTGTCCAAACAAGTTGGTCAAATTTTTATTCCACACACTATCCATGAGTGGAATTATATCCATGAACTATGTTACCAACCTCATAAGTCTCATTTAACTCTGAGAGTAATAGGTCATCGGAAAAGTCATTTTTACATAGAAAACCTGTGTCACTACTTTTCTGATTATTCTACAAAAAAGTTGCTTTTTTATCAGTTCTATTTTATATACAAGGAAAAATAATATTCATTGAAATAAAATACTTTCATTAGTTTATTGGTATTAAACATTCATTCCCTTTTCACCAAAACTATAATTTTCTTTTTAATTCTATACAAATTATTGCATTTGATGCTCAGAGTACACATTGTAAAGCCAAGAAACTGTAATTCACAAAAGCCTTTTTGGTGGAAATTGTTAAATTTGGGGGATGTTTGTGAGCAAATTGTTAAAATTGTTAAGCACAGTCATTATTAAAAAGGAAACTATATAAAATTGGACAGGTTTTTTATTAAAATGAATTGATGCAAACTCAAAAATTATAATTTTCTAATAATTTACCAAATTTCCTATTACCTATACTCTTGATATTCAAATTTAGTTTACATATATGTTAGAAACACAGAACTTTTCCCAGTGTGAAATATTCAGTGATGTCATTTTGCTAGGTTAAAACAGACCATGAAGTACACTTACCAATTTAAAATAAAAATGGCCAAAATGTTAAAAATCAGGACTTAATTTGTTGTTTTGTCAGTTATCTAGACTGATAGGGAACCTGTAATTCAGCAAAAAGGTCATTTATATCTGTGATGAATAAACAAAGATTTTACATGTCTCTTTTGTTCTCTTTGGTTTCGTGCATTAATAAAAGTGAAAATATCAATCGACATTAATGTCAGAATAACCTATTTTTTAAGTGCAACGATATATTAACTATAATTCAAGAGTGTGGAAAAAAATCAATGAATGAATTATGAAAGTAGCTATCAAGTAGCTATAGAGAATTTATAATACAGACTATTAGACATTTATTAATATTGGTGAATTTTTTTCCCCATATATTTTCCCCTCTCTGTTGGCTTTATTCTCAACCATAATCCACAAGGTTGTGACAAAGATGCTGGCCAGCCTTAAGCTAAAATACTTTTACCTTCAAACACCATCAAAAAGACTTGTCTTTTCCAACAATTTCAATAAGAGTCCCAAGATAGATTCTGATTTTTAAAAGAATTATTTATTTAATTTTATTCATTACTATTATTATTATTTTTAATTTGCTATATAACAGTATGCTCACCAAAAAGCAGGAAATCAAGCCACCAGATCAGGGACTCAACCATGGTCAGCCATGTTGGAGTCCAGCACCTGAACTACCACAACACCTGCTGGCCTCACTGAGATTGATTCTGTTGGCCTGGTTTGGGTCAGGATCAGTCACACTCAAAATGTGATTTTTATATTAGAACTGGAATTCAAATTGGTGATATCTGGGTCCCCTTCAGGATTCTGTAGAGGTCAAGTTTGATTTCAGTCTCTTCAAAACCATTGGCACTGGCTAGTGAGATTTTGGAGGAGTCTGACCCGGCGGGGGCCCCAGGATCTGTTTGAGCCTTTGACCTTTGAGCATAGCCTTGGTCGGCTCAGCACGTTGGCAAGGCTGCTGCTGTAGGATCCCCCCCCCCAACACACACACACACACACACCCACACACACACCTATGAGCAAAGCTTGGGTCCACTCAGCATGTTGGCAAGGCCACTTGCTGTATGCTCCGGAGACTGCGGTAGCCTTGCTGGGAAGCAATCCCCCTCTGACTGCCTGATATACTACTATAAAAGAATTACATAGCTCTCTCATACATATTGAGTATGAGGTAAGATTTCCTGAAAGTCCCCTGACCGCTCCTCTTTGCCCTGACCACCTACTGTTAATTACAATGCTTCATCCCTGAGGTCACAATGGAGGGTGTGCTGAAGTTCCATCTAGACGGAAATCTTCTTGACCTTTAGAAGGCCCTTCAAGACATATTCAACATAAGCTTAAAAATAACCTTTTCTTTACATAAAATAGGATTAGGCCGAAACTGGCCCAGGACACCCTCCAGCCCTCACCAAGTGAACAATAGGTTCACCCCTTTATAATAGGATATATTATTTATTAGGATATATATTAGGATTCCTTGAATTAAGTTTTAGATCCCTATAAAATTATAGAAGTATCATTCTTCATTGAGATCCATAAGAACTAACACCTATACTTGAGATTTTCTTTTCTTGGCATTGTACTCAGTAATCACAAGATGGCTGCCACCGAGCATCAGCTAATAATTAACTCTGCTTGCTGGAGGCTGTTTCCTGAAACTGCATTCCTTAAGGTTCCCAAAAATCTGCCTACATCAATCAATTGCTGAATTGTAATAGACCCACCCTTAATCCAACCCTGAATGGAATCTATGTTCCCTATTGTTAAAACTTTATGAACTGATAATTAGAACATGTACTCCCCACCCGTTTACTTGCATGTATCACATTTTCAATAAAAAGGCACAATGGTTCCTAGCAGTTGTCACTCTACAGAGAGTGATCTCCGAGGGTGTCCGACTGAGGTCGTGTATGAAAAAGGCACCGAGGCCTCAGTCTTTCCTTCCTGCGCCGCCTCCGACGAGACAACCCACCCCCGCCGAGGCTGGATGTGTTAGTTCCATAGAAGAATGCTACCCGGCCACAAGCATGTGTCTGTGATACATAATTTATTTCTGAACTCAAGGTCTAGCATGTTAATTTGCCTCATGTCACAAAAGTGAAAATCAGAAGTCATCATTCTTAAACAACAATAGATACGAAGAAAAAAGTTTTAGTTTTGAGGGGCTAGAAGATGGTGCTGTGATAATGAAACCACAAACCTGGGAAGGTTCCTGGTTCATGTCCCAGGGTCTTCACATACATGGGCAGGTTCCTGAGATCTATAGGGGCTGAGGTGAGGGCAGATCTTGATATTGAGACACTGTTGCTAGCTGCCTATCTCTCTCTCTCTCTCTCTCTCTCTCTCTCTCATGGAAGAAATACATCAATGTTTTCAGAAAAATGAGCTTTGAAAGTACTATTTATATTTAGTAAGATTTTTACAAATAAAAGAGTATATACTTATGAAACCATTATCCAAACTATAATAACCTGCAAAACAAAGCTTTTCAAAAAAGAAGGTGGGACCAGCAGTTAGTGTAATAACTATGTTGCTGGACTCCCACATAGTCAACCATGGTTAGAGTTCCAGACCCGGTGGCTTAAACTCACGCTGGGCGTGTGTGCGTGCGCACCCAAGATCCTGAGAGGAGAATGAAGGAGAAGGGATTGCAGCGTGGCCATCCCCCCTGGGTGGTGATTTCTCGCTTTCTGTCTCTTTGTCTTTCTCTGTCTTTCTGGTGAGCGCACATGCCCTATAGCAAAAACCTCTCCAAAAAAAAAAAAAAAAAAAAGAAGAAGAAGTAAGATGCCCATCATTTCCTGTAGTTGAAAGAATAATAACTGAAAATTATTAATTTATTATAGCAGTGTAACTTTCACTGGAGACCTTAATAAGCCTGAATGAGGGACCAGCAGTTGGCATAATGGCTATATCGCTGGACTCCCATTCAGTCAACCGCAGTTCAAGTCCTGTACCCGGTGGCTTAAACTCACACTAGGTGTATGTGTGTGTGTGTGTGCCCAAGATCCCAAGAGGAGAATGGAGAAGGGATTACATTGTGGTCATCCCCAATCACCTGGGGGATGATTTCTCACTTTCTTTCTCTCTGTCTTTCTGGCAAGTGCACATACCCTATAGCAAAAACCTTTCCAAAAAAATAGAAATAACATAAGCCTGAATAAAATAGCCCGAGAAAGAATGAGTTGCGAAAGAGAGCAAGTTTAAGAAAATCAATTCAGGTGTGAGATAATCCAGGAAATAGGCAATGTCTAAGGGCTGGTGTGGAGGAAAGACTTGCAGAAAATGATGGGTGTGTTTGAGACATATTTGTGCCTAACAAAAATAAAATTAACTATGCAGGTGAATGATACAATAATTCAGGGACAATGGTCAATGAATAAACCAGAGAGAATTCAGTGCTCTTATAAAAATAAAAGGCAGGACAATTCTGGTATGGATAGGAAGGGTAGTATAAATTAAATTATCATAGTAGATGGGATTATGTTAATTATTACTTTATAAAATGTATCTATATTATGCAGTAAAAGCAAATGAGCATAAAATATTATACTTACAGCCATTCCATATTACATGAAAAAGGAATTTAAAGGAAGATATATTATTTTATTTAGGATGGAAGTTGCTTATTGACCATATTTTTAACAGGGATTTTAGTAACAAGCTATTCTTTGATTTTTATGCAGAGAGCTCTTGACAAGCTATTTAAAAAATGAATTCTCGTAGGCATAACAAAGGGGATTAAATAGTTCAGTAAAATTAAATTCTTCCCAGAGTGGGACTGACAAGGAAAACAGTGAATTTCGTACAAGGAAAGTATAAAGAACACGTCAAGAGTACTTAAAACAAAAATGGAGTATATAATACATTTTTATTTATATTTTGTCACTATATATCTTTAGAGTAGACAAAATAGTTATCCCAGCATGAAAATAGTGCATACTAGTCAAGTTATAGATATTACCATGTGCATTATCAACAATAGTTAACTTTTCATTTAATATTCATTTTTACTTAAGCCAATCCCACAAGCTCCTAAATCTAGAAAATAAGTGTCAAATAATATTCATGTGGCCAAAGGATCCAGAAATGATAGCTCTTCCTTGACCTGGTCCTCAGAACGACTGATTTTATTGAATGTATTTATTGAACTCAGACACTGAATTAATTTTCTGATTTGTGTGTTTCTGATTGAATAATCTATACTATTTTAGACTTGTAGATAATAAAATATTGAGTATATTTTTTACTTTTACCTTGGCCATCAGGGAAAACACCATTGAGAAATTGATACACTGCTTTTCCAATTCTTTTCCGAATTTCAACAGTAGGTAGGCATCATATGCATTTCATAATAAAAACTTGTATATTGACTGCTTATTTAATGCATGTAATTTTTTTATTCTTTATTTTATAATTTTAATTAAGCAAACATTACAGAAGATAAGTTTTTTTACAACAGAGAACTTTACAATTTGTTATCTTCTAAAAGTTTCTTCCCTTTACCCCTCTCTCCCACCTTCTACATCCACTCCCCTCTACCCACTTCCCTCTGTACAGTCTTTGGTAGCTACACTTACCCCTCTGTCATGTCTTCAAATCTTTCAATTTCTGTCAAAAAGTACATACATTCAGTACATATTAAGAGGGGATATACAGTGTATGTCTTTCAAGGTCTGCCTCACTTTGCAGCATTAAGTCTTCTATATTTATCCACATTGAATCAAATGATAGGGTCTCATTGTTTCTTATGGCTGAATAGCATTTCATAATATATGTGTTCCAGTTTCTCAACTCAGTCATCAGTTTTTGGATGTGAAAAAATTTATTCATGGTATAGAAACTGTGTGTGTGTGTGTGTGTGTTTGCGTGTGCACGAGAGAGAGGAGACCCTCCATAGGGTCTGATCACAACATGATCCGTTTCCTCTAGCACTCCAGCCATTAGATCCTGGGCACAGTACCTGGTGTGTTTCAGGCCATTTGGCTCACCAGGTCAGAGATTTGAACCTGCATCATCATGTTGTATCCAGCTTCTCTTGAGTAGCCATTAGCATTGAACCATGAAGTCAGTCATAATCATATTACCAAAACCAGTATTAACAAAATAAAATCTAGATGAGAAATTAGAATCTCTTTAAAAAAGTGGTTCTGGAGGCCAATAGGTGGTATGGTGGTTAGGTGTTGGAATCTCACATGGCCTACCATGTTCAAGTCTCAGATCCAGTACCTTGAAAAATCATACCAGGAGCATATAGGTATGTGCTTAAATTCCTGAGACGAGAATGAAGGGGATGGGATTGCAGTGTGGCCATTCCCCCCGGCGAGTGATTTCTCAGTGAGGTGAGGGTTTCTATCACTTTCCCTCTTTCTATCTCTCTCTCTCTCTCTGGAAAGGCACATGCTCTATGACAATGAATAAATGAACTTTTTTTTTAAAAAAAAAACACTATTGTATTACTTTATGCTTGTTAAAATGGTTATTTTTATTTGATTTTGATTTTTTAGAGGTTTTTGCCAGCATGCACTCGCTGAAGAGAGACAGACAGACACAGTGAGAGAGAAAGTGAGAAGTCGCCCCCCACAGGGAAGATGGCCACGCTGCAATCCCTTCTTTTTTATTCTCCTCCCAGGATCTTGGGAATGCACACACACATGTGTCTGGTGTGATTTTTCAAGCCACAAGATCTGGGACTAGAGGTCTGTCATTACAATATTTGGTCTGCCATGTGGGAGTCCAGTTACATAGCTGCTAAGCCATCTGATGGTCCTCAGAATGGTTATTAAAGGGATATGAAATTGTAAGACCTTGTTAGGGATCCCTGTTTCTCTCTCTCTCTCTCAAGAAGGAAATAGGTAAACTTAAAAAAAAATTCAAGGTGATCAATAAAAATCTAAATCTTTAATTATATATATGCTGACAAAACTAAATATCCTCTTAGAGAAGTAAACATCAATTTCAGTTAATTTAAGAATTTTAAATTTTAGTTTTATCCTGAAATTATGCAAAACTTTTCAAAATTTTGAGTCTCTTTTAAAATAGTCTAAAATATTTTTAATGACTTCCTAGTACATCAATTTAAAACTATCCCCGTCAATTTATATTTTCTACTTATTTAACAATTTTATTAAAAATCTAACCCAACCCAACTGTAACAAATGAGTGGAATATTTCTTAATTGCTATGTCTGTCAAGCAGAAATTATTTTGCAGGTCACAAAGGAACATGTGAGTAGAATGGGATCAAATCATATATTTTCTTTGACTTTCTTTCAAAACATGTAAATGACTTATTCTCAAGTAATTTTAGTACTTTTAATTGGAACTTGTTTTATTAATAAAAAAATACTTTTTATGTTAGATTCTGAAAGCTACTGTTTTGATTAAAAGAAACTCAGGTCAGTTTCTAGTCTCTTGGTTGATAATGTAATTTTATATTTTTTATGTGAATGCTAATTTTAACTTAATTAAAAATTATTTTTAAAGAGGTCAGTCCAGTGAAAATGGAAATTAACGGAAGCTAATCTTAGATACCTCTGTTCAAGCAACAGAGTTGTAAAATTTGCTATATCATAATACTTTATTCAATAAGTAAGTGATATTTTACTGTCAGTGCATTTATACTCTATAAAATAGTTAAGTAAAGTTGAAAGACCAGATCAACAAGTTGGTGTGGTGGTTAAGGTGGCTGGATCTCAAATGACCAACCCAGTAGGAATTCCAGACCTGGTAGCTTGAAAAATATGTTGGGTATGTATACATTTGTGTCTGAAATCCTGAGAGATGAATGAAGAAGAAGGGATTATGGCATAGTAATTCCCCCCTGAGGGGTGATTTCTCCCTCTCTCTCTCTCTCAATCTCTCTCTCGTGTTTCCCTCTGGTGAGTGCATGCACCCTACAACAAAACAAACAAACAAACAAAAAATTGAAATGCAAATCAGAGATTCAAGAAAAACTTTTCAGCACATAAACTCCAAATGAATAAAGGTTTGTTATGTAGAGTATCTAAAGGATTCCTACAAGAAAAAAAAAATGATTAAAAGCCGAACAACTTAACACTGAGATATAAAAAAAGATTTCAAAGTTCAGTTCATAAAAGAGGAATCACAAATATAAAAATATTACTAGAAATCAGGAAGATCTAAATCAAATTTTAAAAATACCACTGGAAGCTAAAAATATATAATATGATAGAAAATAATGTTAGCATTGACTGTAAAAAATTACAGCATTTATGCACTGCTGCTAAAAGTCAAAATCATTATGCTACTTTGATAAGTATTTGGCCAAACATACTGAGTTTGAAAGTATGTGGGTCTTGTAAACAGTTCATATTACATTTAGATCCAAATGTGAATAAAGTCTTACACATGTTGACTAGATGGCCTATTGTTTCTGTATCAGTTTGACTAAAGTTTTGGGCACTTTGTTTCCTCTCTGCCCACAGTCCTTCTCTTTGTCCCTTTTTTTGTCTTCCTCTTCTTTCTTCTTTTAAACAGCATTTACTTAAGAAAATTTCCAATTGTAAATTACTAAGAACAACATTACATTCATAAATTTTCCAAATGAGAAGAAAGGGACCAATTCCTCAAAAATGGAAGCTATACTCTAAAATATAGTCACAAAACCAGATCTAACTCTTGTGGGCCTGATGTTAGTATTGATCAGCAGGACCACTGGTTGGAAATCTAAGTAGACATTTATCCATTAATGAAATTCAATTAAAAAGTTCTGAAAAAGAAACTTCTAGTTTAGTAGGATAGGAATGGTGGCTTTATAAGAAGAGCTCTCTCTCTCTCTCTCTGTCTTTCTTTCATGAGCTCTCTTCTCCCCTCTGCCAACAAAGGAAAGATTATGTGAGGACCCAGCAAGGTGTCATTGCTATCCAGAAAGAGACACTACCAGGGAGCCAGTTGGCTGACCCTCTGATCTGGAACTCTTCCCTCTGGAACTTTAAGAAAATAAATTGCTATTGTTTAAGCCCCCCAGTCCATGGCATTTTGTTAGGCAGTTCAAGCAGGCTGATACACCTACCATGTGTACTGTGATGAGGAAAGAGGTTGTGTGTTTTTATGAATAGGCATGCAAGGGAGTGTAAATTGGTGCTTGCAATTTTGGATATATGAGGCAATAGATAGTTGTTTTCTTCTTTCCTTAAAGAAGATGGAATTCATGCCTGATTTCATTTGTTTAAAATTTGCTGGAGTCATCTCTAAGAATTAGAGAACTTGGGGGGAAATATGATCTTTAGTGTTCTTGAGGTATACTGGGGGATGGCTGGCTCGATATTTTTTAGATCCTTGTGTCAATCTGGCACTATTTAATATTACCTTTGTTTCTAGGTAAAATTATGAGTGTCCATGATTGCCTCTACTTCCTGTAAAAATATAGATGTTTATATTTGGATAAAAGGCTGACTGAGAGAGATGAATTGTTTGAAGAATGTGAAAATGTATTGGTATGGGTTATACTTTGTGGAACACAGAGACCATTATTATTAATCAAGGAAAAAACTCTTCAAAAAAGAATCTCGAATAATACGGAGATAACTTGGAGGTCTTTAGTCTGAGTATTGTAATTATAACACAATCCTTGATATACCAAATTTAAGATGAGTACTTTCAATATTTCACATATTTTCCAGTAACCCACCTAATATGTTTTCATTGCTATCATGTTAATTTTGAAAATAGCTGTGATTAAGCATGTCAGTACATAAGGCTTGATTCTTGAAAATAAGAAAAATAAACTTGAGTATTTTTTTATTTTAATAGACACAACTAAAGTTTTTTTTTTTTTTTTTTTTTTTTTCTTTTTTTTGGAGAGGTTTTTGCTATAGGGCGCGTGCGCTCGCCAGACAGACAGAGAGAGACAGAGAGATAGAAAGCAGGAAATCACCCCCCAGGGGGGATGGCCACGCCGCAATCCCTTCTCCTCCATTCTTCTCTCGGGATCTTGGGCACGCACGCACACGCGCCCGGCGTGAGTTTAAGCCGCCGGGTCCGGGACTCGAACCGCGGTCGACTACGTGGGAGTCCAGCGACATAGCCATTACGCTAACTGCTGGTCCCATAACTAAAGTTTTAAGAACCAAAAAAGAGAACCTTACATTTGTGATTTTTTAGTTCTTGATTAAATTTGCAATAATTACCAAGTGGCCATATGGCAGTGTGATATAGAGAAAAGATTATACATTTTAAACAGAATTGCATTTGAGAACCATTTCACCATTTACTCTGGGACATTATTTAACCTCTCTGGGTATCAGGCTCTTATCTCCAACTCTAGCAATGTTATCTACTGCACAGTGTTATATTTATTAACCACCAAGCACTGTAAAATCCTCTGGAGTATTTGACTGGAATTATTTATTTTTTCCCAGCATACACTTTTTAGGAAAGCAATATTTTCTATTTCTATGAAACAGAAACCCTCTTTATTTTCTTAAATTATTATTATTATTATTATTATTATTATATTTTAGGTTTTTGCTATAGGACATATGTACTCATCAGAGAGAGGCAGAGAGAAGTAAATTGAGAAATCATCCTCCAGGGAGGATGGCTATGCTGTAATCCTGTCTCCATTATCCTCCTGCACTTTAGAGCATATGGGCACATGTGCTCAAGCATGATATTCAAGCTACTAGGTCTGGCCTTAAACTGCTGTCAGCAATGTGGGAGTCCAATGTCCTAACCACCACACCCACTTCTGGCCCCAAGAGAGTCACACCTTTAAGGGGAAAGTACTGACTACAAAAGAGTAAGTAGAGTGATCTGTTAAGGTTTATGCATAACTGGGGGCTGGCAGGTGCCATGGTGGATAAAGGCGCTGGATTCCCACACGGCTGACCATGGTTCGAGATTCAGACCTGGTGGATTGTTTTCTCTCTCTCTCTCTCTCTCTCTCTCTCTCTCTCTCTCTCTCTGTGTGTGTGTGTGTGTGTGTGTGTGTGTCTTTCTGGTCAAATTAAAAAATAAAAAAAAAGAATGAATAAATAAAATTAAATAAATAATTCTTTAAAAAAAGAGCTTTAAAAAAAAATTTATGCATAACTTCAGTCAAGTTCCTGAGCACTTAGCGAAGGTTTTACTGAAGATGAAATATCTGATTTGAAATAAATAGACTTCTTTGGGGAGTCTGTGCCACTGCAGTCTTTGGGAGGTATTTCATCTGACCTTCTGTTATTATTCCTAACACCAAGTCCAAAATACTTGTAGCTTCATTTCCTTCCCAGTACTGACCTCCAGAGGTCTGACTTCATCTTTCTCCCACCATTCTGAGCCTTGACCCAGACCATATTTTGGGGAACTGACTTTCGCACCTACTTAGTTTGATTTACAGTCTTACTATGGAGTTCTGTAGTCTTAGATTGCATCCTCAGTTCTGTTAATCTTACCAAGATGGCCCCAGAGTGCATCTTATAATATCAGAGATGGAAGAGTAAGAATTAAATAATCGTGGGATTTTACGGTTGTTTTTTAAAGGGAAAATTCTACTTTTGACAGGGAATGTGACATTGCATATAGGAATAAAAATATTTTAAGGCCTGCTCTATTTTCTATGTATGTGTAACATATTCTTCTAACATTTAGTGGCATTACAAAATTTTTATTTTGGGGAGGGAGGTTTTTGCTATAAGGCATGGTCATGCCTCACTTCTTTTCCCTTTGTTCTTCCTTCTCATCAGGATTTCGGGCATGCTCACACATATGCCTGGCATGTTTCTCAAGCCATTGGGGCTGGAATTTGAATAGCCCTGTGGGATCTAACTCTAGTAGTGCTGAACTACACGAGTGGGCCAGGTAGGAATATTTTTTTTTTTTGGGGGGGGAGAGGTTTGTGCTATAGGGTGTGTGCGCTCGCCAGAGAGAGACAGAGAGACAGAAAGCGAGAAATCATCCCCCGGGGGGATGGCCACGCCACAATCCCTTCTCCTCCATTCTCCTCTCGGGATCCTGGGCACGCACGCACATGAGCCCGGCGTGAGTTACTGCGGTTGACTCCATCATGGGAGTCCAGCGACATATCCATTATGCTAACTGCTGGTCCCAGAAGAAAAAAACAAAACAAAACAAAACAAAAAACAGTTTTATTATGCATATGGATTTGGTGGGTTAGGGATTAAGGAACAGTACTGGGATGGCTCCCTTTAGTGGTGTGCTGGATATTTCACGGACCGAAGAACTTGTTTGTGTATATCTCTTCCCAATGCCACGTTCACTGATGCCACAGTGATAACTTGAAATTATCTCAACAGCTGTGGTGAGGGTTTTCACCTACCATGTAACTGGCAAATGCTGCAAATTAGAGCTTCCTCACCCTATGCTGCCTCAGAAAAACAGTTGTTAGAAATGTTCCTACCAGGACCAGCAGTTAGAGTAATGGCTATGTCGCTGGACACCCACATAGTTGACTGTGGTTCGAGTCCCGGACCTGGTGGCTTAAACTCACGCCGGGCACGTGTTCATGCTTGCCCAAGATCCCGAGAGGAGAATGGAGGAGAAGGGATTGCAGTGTGGCCATCCCCCCTGGGGGGTGATTTCTCACTTTCTATCTCTCTGTCTCTCTCTGTCTCTCTCTGTCTCTCTGGCGAGCGCACACACCCTATAGCACAAACCTCTCCAAAAAAAAAAAATGTTCCTACCTGGCCCACTTGTGTAGTTCAGCACTGCAGAGAGTTAGATCCCACAGGGCTATTCAAATTCCAGCCCCAATGGCTTGAGAAACATGCCAGGCATATGTGTGAGCATGCCCGAAATCCTGATGAGAAGGAAGAACAAAGGGAAAAGAAGTGAGGCATGACCATGCCCCACTGGGGAGTACTTTTTCTGTTTTTCTCAGATGAGTGCACACGCCCTCTTGAAATAAAAAATAAAAGAAAAAAAAAAAAAGAAGAAGAAGAAGAAAGAAAGAAAGAAGAAAGAAAGAAAAGAAATACCTTTATACCAATAGCTTTCACTCCTAGGTCTGGCATTATAAATTAACCAATACTAAAAAATTGTGTGAGTCAAACCATGTTGAATGTTACTTGGCTCCTCTGTACGTTACAATAGTCATACCTACCTCGTCATCCCATAATGAGATCACATCACTTCAATAATACAGAAGAAATGAGTCTTTTTTATCCCTCTGTGATATCTTACCTGCAGGAAAACTGCACTACAGAGTTCGTAGGGATTTTCTGCCTTTTGTTTACCTTATACATAGATTTGTAAAGATTTGCATCCCAGGTTATAAAAACACAGGATGGTTACAAGATCTTACGTAGCATGTAAGTTCTAAGCATTCTGATCCCCTTAAGTCATTGGATGCTGTTCTTGAGTATATTTTGGGGGAATTATAACATCTCAACTCAATTTAAAGTAGTTCTTTGGAGCTATATTTTGATCTACTAACCAGGCAAACTCTTAGTGTTACCCTCAGACACTTAGGTTAATATATTGATTTAAGAATCTATGCTTACTCTACCTATAGCAATAGATTCACATAAATCTTTCACTTTGACTAAATGTCTTTATCACTTCTTGCTGTATTTATGTCCATGACTAAATATTAACTATTTGG